>CM050167.1:3169910-3287109 GCA_027410445.1 Discoglossus pictus
TGCTGATTCCCCATGTATGTTATGATGATTCCCCAAGTAGGTTATGTTGATCCCCATATATGTTATGTTAATTCCCCATGTATGTTATGATGATCCCCATGTACGTTATGCTAATTACCCATTGTAACGGATCTACTGGCACCCCGACCGGGTACCTCCGTTGATGGACGCGTCCTAGTTTGCGCCGAGGCCTACAAGCACCGCACCGGACACCAAAACCACCACAGACTCCAAGGATAGTACATCAGGAACAAGAGTTCAGTAGTTACAGCTCAAGGGAGTATGCAAAAGCATAGCAATCCCCAGTATGATATAGCGATCCCCTCAAATAACGAGACAAGGCTACGTTTTGAAGGGTCAAGAAGAACTATATTTTAATGACAGGGAATCTCCTTTTATGCAATGTTGCCCTCTGAAGGGCTACACCCACATAATTATCACAACAGCCAATTATCTGCATGGTTCAACCCCCATGTCTCCTCCCCTCAGATAACAGGTAACACAATTAAAACAGACACAATTTTAACCACATTCTGGATGTACCCCAAATACAGGGGGTACACCTTTAAGTCCCGCACCATTCAATATCTCTCACCCAGGGGAACAACATATACAAAAATGGCATGAATCAGACCAGGGGTTCAAAAGTTAGTAAAAGTATGTTTTTACACATAACACACAGACATTGCACATATCCCCCATACAATACACATATAGGACAATAGGTGAGTCACACCTCCCTGGCAACTTGGATACAATCAGACATTAATTAGATCATTCTTATCAGAGAATGAAAACACTTTGGAAAATGCAAGGATCCTTTACAACTTTCTTATCTCTTGAATCTCTGTAACAGGATTATCTATTAGCCTAGGTCTGCAAAAGTCTGGCTAATATTCTGAGCCAATATATTCTGTAGAACATCAAACAACATACATATAGTAGGATCATATTTTAACCATAATAATCATAAAACAGTTTAAAACAGTGATGGGTTCCGCTACACACCTCCCCCGTGACCATAAGCCGGCATACACGGTCTGATCCCAACGGATCGGCCTGGGGATGTCCGGACAAAAGTATTTGTTGGTCAATTCTCTAGTTTGACAACCCATCAGCATTACTGCAATTCACATTTACTCACATTTCCCATATCCCCAGATAGCTGGGATCTGAGCGCACAAAACCACCGAATAGCGCTCAGATCCTCTTCACACAGTTCAATTGCCATGTAGCTAAAGTCTTTCCCATAGTCTTTCATCCTATGAATGGGCTCCATGGCATAGCTATCTGGGGTATCACCGCTCCCACAGGGCAAGTACAGAATGACCCCCCTGTATGTAAAGGGCCAGAATGAGTGACATACACTCTGGTATGGCCGAATACTGTGTTTGAAGGGCAATATGTCCCAGGGCCATAGTCGCAGGGCAGGAGGCTGGCAAACAGTCCTCTCCAAGACAAAGTGGCGAAGGGCACTTCGTCACACATCTCCCCTTTGGGGGGAAGTCTAACCAGGCACCTGACCTTCTGCTTTGATGCCAGCTCTTCTGCTGGGGTATTTGGGACATATTCCAGCTCAGTAGCCAGGGAAACGTGGGGGTCAGTGGGGGTTAACATTTCCTCTGTTAACCCTGGGGCCACATTAGAAGTTAGCTGGGGAAGGGAATTTGTACTTACCCCCTCCTCCGGTTGTCCCAGTGAGGGTAGTTGGGGATCTGGACAGGCTGTGGGCACAGAGACCACGGTCCCATCTGCGCCGTCTGGGAGATTGGTGTCTCCCCTTGTTAGGGTAAACTGTCGCTGGGAAGGAAGGATGACACCTTCTGCCCCCTGTGGTTCACACTGCCGCTGGGGGGGAAGGACGACACCTTCTGCCCCCTGGGGTTCACACTGCCGCTGGGGGGGAAGGACGACACCTCCTGCCCCCTGTGGTTCACACTGCCGCTGGGGGGGAAGGACGACACCTTCTGCCCCCTGGGGTTCACACTGCCGCTGGGGGGGAAGGACGACACCTTCTGCCCCCTGGGATTCACACTGCCGCTGGGAGGGAAGGACGACACCTTCTGCCCCCTGGGGTTCATACTGCTGCTGGGGGGGAAGGACGACACCTTCTGCCCCCTGGGGTTCACACTGCTGCTGGGGGGGAAGGACGACACCTTCTGCCCCCTGTGGTTCACACTGCCGCTGGGGGGGAAGGACGACACCTTCTGCCCCCTGGGGTTCATACTGCCGCTGGGGGGAAAGGACGACACCTTCTGCCCCCTGGGGTTCACAGTGCCGCTGGGGGGGAAGGACGACACCTTCTGCCCCCTGGGGTTCACACTGCCGCTGGGAGGGAAGGACGACACCTTCTGCCCCCTGGGGTTTATACTGCTGCTGGTGGGGAAGGACGACACCTTCTGCCCCCTGGGGTTCACACTGCCGCTGGGGGGGAAGGACGACACCTTCTGCCCTCTGGGGTTCACACTGCTGCTGGGGGGGAAGGACGACACCTTCTGCCCCCTGTAGGGCCGGTAGAGAGACCTCGGTCCCATCTCTACCTGCCATCTGGAGGTCATCCCAGGACCAGTCAATGAAGTCTGGTTCTGCTTGTCGAGTATGCACGAAGCTGAGCAGGTATTGGTAGTCCTGCTCCAGCTCCCACTCTCTCGTTACCAGGTGGGTCATGTCTTTGCTCACCTCGCCTTCGTCATCCCATACATACATGCCCATCCGGTAGTCGTAGATGTCCCAAAACCTAGACCCCTCCGTGCTGCCAAGATCAATATCTTCCTCCAAAGCATCCCATAATAATCCCGGGCCATCATAATCATCCCCCTCTGGTAAGTCGTGTTCAGACGTCCAGGGGGTAAGTCGAACGTTTTGCCACCAGAGGGCCTGGTATGCGTTGTCTAGCCAGAGCTCTCGCCATACCAGGGTCTCTAGTCTTGTCACCCACTCATCCAGGGGCTGCTCTCCCAATAGATACATCCGCATCGCCACACGCTTCTGTAGCCGCTGCTCATCACTGGGGAGACTCTCCCCTCGCCGCCATTGGGCATCTTCCAGGGCATTATACCAGAGTTCCTTTCTGTCTGCATCCCTGTAGTCCGCGGCCGCCTCCTCCTCTTCGTCATGAAACGCTGTCTGTAAACTAGCTGGTTCCATCCTGCTGTAGCCAGGGGCGCTGTACGGATACTAGCGTTGCCCTCAATTTGTAACTCCAAACGTTACCGGTGTCTCCGTGCTGCTTTTCCTCTTACGAGGACGCCATCCCACCACTGCCAGCCAATGTAACGGATCTACTGGCACCCCGACCGGGTACCTCTGTTGATGGACGCGTCCTAGTTTGCGCCGAGGCCTACAAGCACCGCACCGGACACCAAAACCACCACAGACTCCAAGGATAGTACATCAGGAACAAGAGTTCAGTAGTTACAGCTCAAGGGAGTATGCAAAAGCATAGCAATCCCCAGTATGATATAGCGATCCCCTCAAATAACGAGACAAGGCTACGTTTTGAAGGGTCAAGAAGAACTATATTTTAATGACAGGGAATCTCCTTTTATGCAATGTTGCCCTCTGAAGGGCTACACCCACATAATTATCACAACAGCCAATTATCTGCATGGTTCAACCCCCATGTCTCCTCCCCTCAGATAACAGGTAACACAATTAAAACAGACACAATTTTAACCACATTCTGGATGTACCCCAAATACAGGGGGTACACCTTTAAGTCCCGCACCATTCAATATCTCTCACCCAGGGGAACAACATATACAAAAATGGCATGAATCAGACCAGGGGTTCAAAAGTTAGTAAAAGTATGTTTTTACACATAACACACAGACATTGCACATATCCCCCATACAATACACATATAGGACAATAGGTGAGTCACACCTCCCTGGCAACTTGGATACAATCAGACATTAATTAGATCATTCTTATCAGAGAATGAAAACACTTTGGAAAATGCAAGGATCCTTTACAACTTTCTTATCTCTTGAATCTCTGTAACAGGATTATCTATTAGCCTAGGTCTGCAAAAGTCTGGCTAATATTCTGAGCCAATATATTCTGTAGAACATCAAACAACATACATATAGTAGGATCATATTTTAACCATAATAATCATAAAACAGTTTAAAACAGTGATGGGTTCCGCTACACCCATGTATGTTATGCTGATTCCCCATGTATGTTATGATGATTCCCTAAGTATGTTATGTTCATCCCCATGTATGTTATGTTGATTCCCCATGTGTGTTAGGATGATCCCCCATGAATGTTATGCTGATTCCCCATGTATGTTATGATGATTCCCCAAGTAGGTTATGTTGATCCCCATATATGTTATGTTAATTCCCCATGTATGTTATGATGATCCCCATGTACGTTATGCTAATTACCCATGTATGTTATGCTGATTCACCATGTATGTTATGATGATTCCCTAAGTATGTTATGTTGATCCCCAGGTATGTTATGTTGATTCCCCATGTTTGTTATGATGATCCCCCATGTATGTTATGATGATTCCCCATGTATGTTATGATGATTCCCCAAGTAGGTTATGTTGATCCCCATATATGTTATGTTGATTCCCCATGTATGTTATGATGATCCCCCATGTATGTTATGATGATTCCCCATGTATGTTATGCTGATTCCTCATGTATGTTATGATGATTCCCAAAGTAGGTTATGTTAATCCCATGTATGTTATGTTGATTCCCCATGTATGTTATGAAGGTCCCCCATGTATGTTATGTTGATCCCTCATGTATGTTATGATGATTCCCAATGTATGTTATGTTGATTCCCCATGTATGTTATGATGATTCCCAAAGTAGGTTATGTTAATCCCATGAATGTTATGTTGATTCCCCATGTATGTTATGAAGATCCCCCATGTATGTTATGTTGATCCCTCATGTATGTTATGATGATTCCCAATGTATGTTATGTTGATCCCTCATGTATGTTATGATGATTTCCCATGTATTTTATGTTGATCCCCATGTATGTTATGTTGATTTCCCATGTATGTTATGATGATTCCCCATGTATGTTATGTTGATCCCTCATGTATGTTATGATGATTCCCCATGTATGTTATGTTGATCCCTCATGTATGTTATGATGATTTCCCATTTATGTTATGTTGATTCCCCATGTATGTTATGTTGATCACTCAAGTATGTTATGATGATCCCCCGTGTATGTTATGATGATCCCCCATGTATGTTATGTTGATCACTCATGTATGTTATGTTGATTCCCCATGTATGTTATGATGATACCCCATGTATGTTATAATGATCCCCCATGTATGTTATGATGATCCCCCATGTATTTTATGTTGATTCCCATGTATGTTATGTTGATTCCCCATGTATGTTATGATGATTACCCATGTATGTTATGTTGATTCCCCATGTATGTTATGATGATTCCCCATGTATGTTATTATGATTCCCCATGTTTGTTATGTTGATCCCTCATGTATGTTGTGTTGATTCCCCATGTATGTTATGATGATCCCCCATATATGTTATGTTGATCCCTCGTGTATGTTATGATGATTCCCAATGTATGTTATGTTGATCCCTCATGTATGTTATGATGATTTCCCATGTATTTTATGTTGATCCCCATGTATGTTATGTTGATTTCCCATGTATGTTATGATGATTCCCCATGTATGTTATGTTGATCCCTCATGTATGTTATGATGATTCCCTATGTATGTTATGTTGATCCCCATGTATGTTATGTTGATTTCCCATGTATGTTATGATAATTCCCCATGTATGTTATGTTGATCCCTCATGTATGTTATGATGATTCCCAATGTATGTTATGTTGATCCCTCATGTATGTTATGATGATTTCCCATGTATGTTATGTTGATCCTTCATATATGTTATGATGATTTCCCATTTATGTTATGTTGATTCCCCATGTATGTTATGTTGATCACTCATGTATGTTATGATGATCCCCCGTGTATGTTATGATGATCCCCCATGTATGTTATGTTGATCACTCATGTATGTTATGATGATTCCCCATGTATGTTATGATGATTCCCAATGTATGTTATGTTGATCCCTCATGTATGTTATGTTGATTCCCCATGTATGTTATGATGATACCCCATGTATGTTATAATGATCCCCCATGTATGTTATGATGATCCCCCATGTATTTTATGTTGATTCCCATGTATGTTATGTTGATTCCCCATGTATGTTATGATGATTACCCATGTATGTTATGTTGATTCCCCATGTATGTTATGATGATTCCCCATGTATGTTATTATGATTCCCCATGTTTGTTATGTTGATCCCTCATGTATGTTGTGTTGATTCCCCATGTATGTTATGATGATCCCCCATATATGTTATGTTGATCCCTCATGTATGTTATGATGATTCCACATGTATGTTATGATGATTCCCCAAGTAGGTTATGTTGATCCCCATATATGTTATGTTGATTCCCCATGTATGTTATGATGATCCCCCATGTATGTTATGATGATTCCCCATGTATGTTATGCTGATTCCTCATGTATGTTATGATGATTCCCAAAGTAGGTTATGTTAATCCCATGTATGTTATGTTGATTCCCCATGTATGTTATGAAGGTCCCCCATGTATGTTATGTTGATCCCTCATGTATGTTATGATGATTCCCAATGTATGTTATGTTGATTCCCCATGTATGTTATGATGATTCCCAAAGTAGGTTATGTTAATCCCATGTATGTTATGTTGATTCCCCATGTATGTTATGAAGATCCCCCATGTATGTTATGTTGATCCCTCATGTATGTTATGATGATTCCCAATGTATGTTATGTTGATCCCTCATGTATGTTATGATGATTTCCCATGTATTTTATGTTGATCCCCATGTATGTTATGTTGATTTCCCATGTATGTTATGATGATTCCCCATGTATGTTATGTTGATCCCTCATGTATGTTATGATGATTCCCCATGTATGTTATGTTGATCCCTCATGTATGTTATGATGATTTCCCATTTATGTTATGTTGATTCCCCATGTATGTTATGTTGATCACTCAAGTATGTTATGATGATCCCCCGTGTATGTTATGATGATCCCCCATGTATGTTATGTTGATCACTCATGTATGTTATGTTGATTCCCCATGTATGTTATGATGATACCCCATGTATGTTATAATGATCCCCCATGTATGTTATGATGATCCCCCATGTATTTTATGTTGATTCCCATGTATGTTATGTTGATTCCCCATGTATGTTATGATGATTACCCATGTATGTTATGTTGATTCCCCATGTATGTTATGATGATTCCCCATGTATGTTATTATGATTCCCCATGTTTGTTATGTTGATCCCTCATGTATGTTGTGTTGATTCCCCATGTATGTTATGATGATCCCCCATATATGTTATGTTGATCCCTCGTGTATGTTATGATGATTCCCAATGTATGTTATGTTGATCCCTCATGTATGTTATGATGATTTCCCATGTATTTTATGTTGATCCCCATGTATGTTATGTTGATTTCCCATGTATGTTATGATGATTCCCCATGTATGTTATGTTGATCCCTCATGTATGTTATGATGATTCCCTATGTATGTTATGTTGATCCCCATGTATGTTATGTTGATTTCCCATGTATGTTATGATAATTCCCCATGTATGTTATGTTGATCCCTCATGTATGTTATGATGATTCCCCATGTATGTTATGTTGATCCCTCATGTATGTTATGATGATTTCCCATGTATGTTATGTTGATCCTTCATATATGTTATGATGATTTCCCATTTATGTTATGTTGATTCCCCATGTATGTTATGTTGATCACTCATGTATGTTATGATGATCCCCCGTGTATGTTATGATGATCCCCCATGTATGTTATGTTGATCACTCATGTATGTTATGATGATTCCCCATGTATGTTATGATGATTCCCAATGTATGTTATGTTGATCCCTCATGTATGTTATGTTGATTCCCCATGTATGTTATGATGATACCCCATGTATGTTATAATGATCCCCCATGTATGTTATGATGATCCCCCATGTATTTTATGTTGATTCCCATGTATGTTATGTTGATTCCCCATGTATGTTATGATGATTACCCATGTATGTTATGTTGATTCCCCATGTATGTTATGATGATTCCCCATGTATGTTATTATGATTCCCCATGTTTGTTATGTTGATCCCTCATGTATGTTGTGTTGATTCCCCATGTATGTTATGATGATCCCCCATATATGTTATGTTGATCCCCCATATATGTTATGATGATTCCACATGTATGTTATGATGATTCCCCAAGCAGGTTATGTTGATTCCCATATATGTTATGTTGATTCCCCATGTATGTTATGATGATTCCCCATACAGCTTCCACTCCTCAAATATCTCTCACTGTTGACAACACCATCATCACTCCCACCTCCCAGGCCCGTTGTCTTGGGGTTCTACTGGATCCCGCCCTCTCTTTTATTAATCACATCCAATCGATAACTAAATCTTGTCAGTTTCACCTAAAAAACATCTCTAAAATTCGTCATTATCTTACACAAAACACAGCTAAAATTCTAATACACTCTCTCATCATATCTCGACTCGACTACTGCAATTCCCTCCTTGCTGGCCTCCCCATCTCTCGTCTGTCTCCCCTCCAATCCATAATGAACACCTCCACTAGACTCATCTTCAATACCAAACGCTCAGTGTCTGCGGCTCCTCTCTGTCAATCACTCCACTAGCTTCCCACAGCTTCCCGAATCACATGTAACATCATGATCCTAACATATAAAGCCCTCAACATCACTGCACCCCCTTATATCTCTGCTCTTGTTTCAAAATACTCTCCCAACCGGCCCCTTCGTTCTGCGAAGGGCCCTTCTTCTTTCCTCCTCTATCATTACCTCCTCTCACTCTCGTCTTCAGGACTTTTCTCGTGCTGCCCCTACTGTGTGTGTGTCTGTTTCCCCCTCTCCCTTCCATGTGTCCCGCCCTCTCCCTGCCATGTGTCCCCCCCTTACTTCCCTCCTCTATGTGTCTGTTTCCCCCCTCTCCCTTCCATGTGTCCCGCCCTCTCCCTGCCCTGTGTCCCCCCCTTACTTCCCTCCTCTATGTGTCTGTTTCCTCCCTCTCCCTTCCATGTGTCCCGCCCTCTCCCTGACCTGTTTTCCCCCCCTTACTTCCCTCCTCTGTGTGTCTGTTTCCCCCCTCTCCCTTCCATGTGTCCCGCCCTCTCCCTTCCCTGTGTCCCCCCCCTTACTTCCCTCCTATGTGTGTCTTTTCCCCCCTCTCCATTCCATGTGCCCTGCCCTCCCCCTGCCCTGTGCTCCCCCCCTTACTTCCCTCCTCGGTCTGTCTTTTCCTCCCTCTCCCTTCCATGTGTCCCGCCCTCTCCCTGCCCTGTGCTCCCCCCCTTACTTCCCTCCTCTGTCTGTCTTTTCCTCCCTCTCCCTTCCATGTGTCCCGCCCTCTCCCTGCCCTGTGCCCCCCCCCTTACTTCCTGTAACGCTACCCCCCACACATAGAAGGGGGCGCCCAGGCCGTTTTAGCCGATCCGCCCGTCCAGTGCTATAGGGACAGCTACTGCAAGACACCCAATCCCCCAAGAACTGGATCCAAGGGGAATATACTCCAAGCCTGCAACTGGAACCTCACGAATAGCCGCTAGCAGCTGAACAGGAAAAGCACCCCCAAAGATGCCCACACTCCTGGCAGTCAGTCTGTAACAGCATCCCATGAATCCCCCCAAGAACGAGACATAAGCTCTGTGGTTGAGGGTCAAGCAGTGAACTCTCTCCTTTATTAAAACAAAGACATGTATAAAAACCATTTCCACATACACCGTAGGGGCAGTGACTACCTTTGGTCAACCCCTAATTACCTATGGCCAATCAGACAGGGTCCCTACGTAGGAACCATGAGACTCCTCCCATGGGCCACCCCCAGGCATGGCTACTATGCTCATTCTCACCCAGACTGTCCCCATGGACACTTCCTGTTTCCTCCTGGACTATGCCCCTGGGGAAACCCCATACACTGGCCCTTTGTTCAAGTTCTGGCGACACCCGGTGTTTACCTAATGGGGGGATGGTCAGAATCTGTAACACATTTCTACACATTTTTCATAACTTTAAAAGTATGCATCACATTCACATAAAACATACATTTTCAGAATCAGCATACTCCAAATGCAAACATGTGTCAAAATGATACAAATTGGTCCAGTGGTTCAAAAGTTAGATCACAGTCCTTTCTGACCAAATGAAGCATGGCTTCCATGTCTTTGTAGGGGGAAAGTCAACATGGGCCGTAGTCAAACGGCAGAATGTGGGCAACCAAGCTTCTCCAATTCGCAGTGACGAGACTGATCTCGTCACACTTCCCTCCTCTGTCTGTCTTTTCCTCCCTCTCCCTTCCATGTGTTCTGCCCTCTCCCTGCCCTGTGCTCCCCCCCTTACTTCCCTCCTCTGTCTGTCTTTTCCTCCCTCTCCCTTCCATGTGTCCCGCCCTCTCCCTGCCCTGTGTCCCCCCCTTACTTCCCTCCTCTGTCTGTCTTTTCCCCCCTCTCCCTTCCATGTGTCCCCCCCTTACTTCCCTCCTCTTTGTGTCTGTTTCCCCCCTCTCCCTGCCCTGTGTCCCCCCCTTACTTCCCTCCTCTTTGTGTCTGTTTCCCCCTCTCCCTTCCATGTGTCCCTCCCTCTCCCTGCTCTGTGCCCCCCCCTTACTTCCCTCCTCTGTGTGTCTTTTCCCCCCTCTCTCACCCCTGTGTCTTTTCCCGCCGTCTCTCCCCTCTCCCTTAGCTGTTTCTATCTGCTCTCTGTCCCTATTTACGGGCTCGCAATGAGCGACGTTGGTTCTTATTTTTAAAGTCTTGCGTGCTTCACGATGATCGGCTAAGTGTTACGGGCTTCAGCCTCGCTTTGAGCCTTTTTTCAAACAGTTCCGTCTTTACGTCCGACGTTGTTTTCCTCTCTTAGCCGTTTTCAGACCTCCCAAAACCCCCAAATAAATAGCACATTATCTTCATCCTCCCTCACAGGCTCCCCGCCTCCCCCTGTGCTTTGTGCGGTTGTGAGTTAATTTGTTTTATTCATTGGCGTTTTTTGTTGGTTTTCAGAGTTACGTGCTTGAAAAATGATCGGCCATTAAAGTCGTAATGTTTTCAAAGTCTTGCGTGTCTCGCGATCAGCACCAAAGTGCTACGTACTTCACCGGTGATTGTGAGCATCGCCATGGGCATCTTCAATGAGTTTCCATCCTCCATCGGTGGATGACAGTTGACCCTTAGAGGGACTCTGAAAGGCCACCAATTCTTGCACAAAGTCGTCCTGGGCTTGCGATGAGCGCCGTAGGCGTTTATTGCAACAAAGTCGTGCGGGCCTCGCGATGAGCCTACGGTGCTCATCACAAGACGCACAATAAGCGCCTTCAGCTCTTATTGCGCATGCGCAACCCCATAACATTTAACATGGCGTGACGGACAAACTCGCAATACAACAACTATTATATGTGATAAATATTTTAATTAACATAAACAGAGCGCTATCTCCTCGTGTACTCGTATTACTAACATTATGACTCAACGCAGTTTGTAACAAAAGTAACAATCACTGTGACAGTAACAAATATGGCCGCTGCACCCACACGCAAACACTTTCAGAAACAAATATGGCCGCTGTAACAATGCAACGCGCAAGTAGTAAAGTCCTGTCCTGATAACATATCACACATGGCTGTGGTGTTCACGACTGAGGCAAAGTTGTTTTTTTTTGTTAAAAATATATTTTAATTCATATTTAGAAGAAAAACATATATCAGTATATCAAAATGGGAAATATGGGGAAGAGATGCGATGACGCAATGAGATCTATTAGCTGTAACTGCAGGAAATGGTGGTAATGGGAGGTGTCTACGAGAGTGATAACGAGGGGCCGTATGGACGCAGATTATTGCAGGGGGTGGGACACGAGGATAACAGGTGTGATAAATATGGAGAATAATCTACCGGCCAGATGCCAGATAAGTTTACGCACATTAAATGGACGCCGTCACCTCAACAGGAAGACCATTAAAAACTGGCCATACATTGTACAAGTCGTTTTTCACTACATTAAATCATTTCTGAAATGTTTAGAATTGATTTTATTGCCAGATAATATGGTGGGTCTTTATTTTTTTCATTTCCCAGGATTGAATTACTTTAGAAAAAAATGGATAATACAACATTTAGCCAGTTTTTCATGTTCTTTAAAAATAACCTAAACTTGATTTTGGGGTGACAGAAATGTCCCTGTTATCAATATAGTGTCTTTGTGTAAGTGCAGTGCCCATAAAGTGATAGAAAAAAGTAAATATATAGATAAATAAACACATCCCCATTGTGCTTCCTCTTTTTTCAGTCTCCTCCAAGCTCTTGATATTATCCTTATCCTTTCTATGTAACATATTCCGTAGCTCTGTACATCACATATATAGTTCTCAGCAGCGCGACCTTGCCAAAATTAGTAACGCAACATTAAACACAGGCTCGCAAAGCGAGGGCCATGGTTGAGGCCAGGCAAGCAGCGCCAAATGACCCTGTATGACTTAGGCAGGGAGCGCCAAAGGCGTCCACTGCGCTGGTGGAGATGAGCACCATGGGTGCTCATCCCTACGACCCCGCACGACTTGTGCATCATACCTACAACCCGCGAAACTACACATCAACAGAAAAATCAAATACACAATTCCCAGTGCGAGACCCGTAACACTTTGAAAAAATCTCTGCAATCACAGACCTCGCAAAGCGAGTGCCATGGTTGCGGCCAGGCAAGTTGCGCCAAAGGCGCTCCTTGAGTTGTTGGATATGAGCACCATAGGCGCTTATCCCTACAACCCCGTAGGGCATAGGCAGGGAGCGAATTAGATTAAAATGAAGCGACTGAACTCTGTGAGGTCCATCCAGACGCACAGCTTTTATGGCCATCCCTACGACCCCACACGACTTGCACATCATACCTAAAGCCCGCGAAACTACACATCAACTACAAATAATACGAGCCGCAAAAAATACGAACTTAACGGCCGAACCACGCACAGCGAAAAACACGAAAAATACACAAAATTCAAATAAAATAAAATAAAAAAAAAAAAACACAGCAAGGGGGGACAGCGAGGACGCCTGGGAAGGAGGTTACGCGCCAATTTAAATACAATTTAAACATTTTCACAACTCGAAAATCCCCTAATGGCCGCAGAAAGAAACAAAAGCGAGGCTACATGACCCCTAAGAACGCAAAACACCGCCAAGTACATACACCTGTTACACAGACCCGTACGGCGACTAAATACACTATTAGGAAGGACGCTAAATGCTCCGCACCCGCCTAACACTTACACAATCACCGCCATTTTACACTAACGCCTAACATTACACAATGCGGAAGTACACATCTACACTAACGCTCTCCCCTCGCGCACGCAGCCTATTTACACTGCACACTGCGCACATTACACATAACACCTCAGCTCAGCAACGGTGCAAATCTACAATCTATGTGCTGCAGGAACATCAAAACAGATTGTCAGCTCTTCAGCATGTTGATTGCTGGATATATGAATTACAAATTAGTAAAGTATATTCATTTATAATTGTATTAATTTATTAATTATCATTACAAAATACAAACACAGAAAAAAAAAACATGAAGGAGCGCCAAACAAGGAGCGCCAAGGGTGTTTAGAGGAGCAAAACTACACCAGGGGAGAGGCTTGCAATGCGTGTAAAAGGCGATCTGCGCAAACCTTGCAATGAACGCCAAAGGAGCTCTGATAACCAAAAATACACCAACCAAGAGGCTCGCAATGAGCGCCAAAAGAGCTCTGATAACCAAAAATACACCAACCAAGAGGCTCGCAATGAGCGCCAAAGGTACTCACACAACCAAAAGACTTACTTTGTGTAGCAAACAGCATTACCTGCCTTACAATTCTATTGCCATCATTAATATCACTATAATAGTTGTGGATCTGCGCGAGTAACGCTTCCGATGTTGGTAACGATTTGCGAGCCTCGCAGGCGAGGCAAGCTGTCGACCGCGAGCCGGTGGGACTTAGGCTGCAATGAGCGCCAAAGGCTCATTGCAGGCCTCGCAATGAGCGCCACAGGTGCTCATTGCCAGCAGCGCCGACCTCTCTCATCCCCCTCTGCCGCTGTTACGGGCCGCAACTGCGAGGCCCGGGGGACTTAGGTCTCTCTCACCTGCCCTTCTGCCTCTCTCTCATCTCCCCCTCAAACTCCCCCAGCGCCCGGAACTTACCAGCTTACCTAGAAACCCTGCCCGTAGCTTGCGGCCCGTACTCACCGTCTTCTCCTCCTCTGCAGCTCACGTCCTTCTGCCGGAACAACTCTCTGGATCAAGCCGCACGTCGCGCAGGTAGGATTCGCCTGCTCAATGCACAGCTTGGTCCAGAAAGTAGTTACGGACGAAGGACGGGAGCCAAAGGAGGAGGAGGAGAAGACGGTGAGTGCTGGCATTGTTTCATCCAGGTAAGAGACAAAGGGGAGGGAGAAGAGGGCCAATGGAGACACAAGGGAGGTGTGGGAATGGAGACAAGGGAGGGAGAGGATTGGGACGGAGACAAGGAAGGGAGAGGAGGGGGAATGGAGATACAAGGGGGGGGGGGGAACAGAGACACAAGGGAGGGAGGAGGGGGAATAGAGACACAAGGGAGGTGTGGGAATGGAGACAAAGGAGGGAGAGGAGGGGGAATGGAGATACAAGGGAGGGAAGAGGGGGAACGGAGACATAAGAGTGGGAAGTGTGGGAATGGAGACAAGGGAGGGAGAGGAGGGGGATGGAGACAAGGGAGGGAGAGGAGGGGGAACAGAGACAGAAGGGAGGGAGAGGGAAAGGAGACACAGAGGAGGGAGAGGGGAAAGAGACACACAGGGGAAGGGAGAGAGGGGAAGGAGGAACAGGAGAGGGAGAGAGGGGGGAAGGAGACACAGGGAAGGGAGATGGGGAGAAAGGTGACACAGGGGAGGGAAAGGGAGGGAGAGGCGTTGAAAAAAAACACAAAGGATTGAGAGGAGTCGAAAAGGAGACACAAGGGAGGGAAAGGAGGGGGAAAAGTACACACAAAGGAGGGAGAGGAGGGGAAAAATGAGACACAAGGGAGGGAGAGGAGAGGAAAAAGGAGAGACAAGGGAGGGAGATTAGGGGGAAAATGAACACAAGGGAGGGAGAGGAGGGGAAAAGGTGGCAAACAGCATTGCCAGCCTTAAAATTTTAATCCCGTCATTTTTGACGGGTGATTTCCTAGTTCTGAATATAAAAGGTAAAAAGGAGTTTATTTTACTTTGTCACATTTTGCCTGTTTTCATCTTGAAAACATTATGTTATAAATACACTCCTACACTGGCCCTTTAAATTGTATAGACCCCAGCTCAGCAGTTTATTCATATTAACTCTTTACAAGCTAGAAGCTTTCCGTGTCTGGCAGTGACTGTTCGATAATCTCTAAATTAGATTTAAATGATGCGACTGAACTCTGTGATGTCCATCCAGACGCACGGCTTTTATGGCCATTCAGGCAACAGTCACGAATTGTAGCATTTTCTCAAAAGCAATCACTAAATCATAAAATATCGCTGCGATTGTCCTGTAATCCTTACCGTAAGCTCCCAAAGCTGCATTCAATCAGACTCTAATCAATTTAGACATAGAATTCCTCTTCCGGTAAAAGGAATTAATATGGAATGAGTGGAACTGCAGCACAAAGCACGCTGCATTTACTTTAATTTCTCTATTTAATGTCTTTATAAATAGGTCTTGTGTTTTAGTTACTATTAAATAGAAGATAAATAGAGCAGCCCAGTGGCTACAGAGAAGGGACAGATCATTTATCCAATTCACTGTCTGATTAATGGCTGGTCCAATGGCTCTGCGTAAAAATTCCTACAACAATCTACAGGACAGCGAATAGCGAACAGCGCGGCCGCCCCAGACTAACTTATACCATAAATAATCGCAGAAAAGGTTTAATAGTGTATAATACATATTCTTATATCACATATAAAGTTGTGGTAATTGCGAGTTGTCGTCACGCAATCTTAAAATTTACGGGTTGCGCATGCGTGACCACAACTCGCAATTACCACAACTACCCTGGGCCAGGTTTGCTGCATCAAAGCAGCTCATTGCGGGGCCCATAGAGGGAGGAGAAGCTCGCAATGAGCGCCAAAGGCGCTCGTCTGTAGGGCCGTAAAGCCGTAAAGGAGAAAGGGGGGGAGGCTCGCAACCCCAGCCCCAAATCTCCTCAGCCTCAGTCCCCTATCCCCTCAGTCTCACCAGGAAGCCCCTAGCCCCACTCCCCGATTTCCATGGCCTCACAGGAAACTCCCCTCCCCCCCACAGTCCCTTCAGCCTTACTGCTATATCCTGTAGCATAGTTGCATATTTACATAGTAATTGAGGTTGAAAAAAGACTTTCAGTCCGACAAGTTCAACCTTTTAAGATCTCCTCTGACCTGCAATATGCGGGTTAGTTGTTAATTAATTGAACCAGAGGAATGAAAAAGAAAAAAACCCAAGTGAAACAGCCAATTGTCTCAAAGGAAAAAAAAAAAATCCTTCCTGACCCCAGATACTGGCGTTGGGATTCCTCCCTGGATCAATACTCTCTCTGTAATTATCCAGGATAAACCTGAATGCCCTTTTTGATTAGAAATAAATCCAGTCCCTTTTAAAGTTATCTATCGAATCCGCTGTCACCACCTCCTTTGGTAGAGAATTCCACAGATTACCCACCGTTACTGTGAAGAACCCTTTTCTTTCTTTGAGGTGGAATCTTTTTACTTCTAACCTCAAGGGATGTCCTCTTGTCAGGTGAAAACCTCTTGGCACAAAAAGCTCCCCCGACAAATCTTTATACTGACCCTGGATGTATTTATATAAGGTAATCATATCTCCTCTTAGGTTTTTTTTTTCTAGAGAAAATAAGTGTAATTTGGTTAGTCTTTCTTCATAACTTAGCCCCTCCATTCCCCTTATTAGTTTTGTTGCCCTTCTCTGTACCTTTTCCAGCTCTAAAATGTCCTTTTTATGAAGTGGTGCCCAAAATTGTCCTCCATATTCCAAATGAGGGCGTACTAGAGATTGGTATAGTGACAGAATTATATTTGCTTCCTTGGCTTCTATACCCTTCTTAATACATGCTAATATTTTATTGGCCTTTGCAGCTGCTGCTTGGCTTTGAGCACTGTTACCTAGGTGGTTGTCCACAAGCTCCCAAATCCCTTTCAATATCTGATACACCCAGATTCGCTCCATTAAGATTAAAAATTGCATGGCTATTGTTCCTTCCCAGATGCATAACTTTACATTTATTCGGATAAAATCTCATCTGCCATTTAGATGCCCATTCCTCTATTTTATGTAAATCCCTTTGGAGGGAAAGTACATCACTATCTGATTTAATTACCTTGCACAACTTCGTGCCATCAGCAAAAATGGAGACACCACACTCCAATCCCACCTCTAAGTCATTAATAAATATGTTAAAAAGAAGAGGACTTAATACTGAACCCTGAGGAACCCCACTTACCACATTAGTCCAATCAGAGTATTTTCCATTTACCACAACCCTTTGCGTCCTGTCTTTTAGCCAGCTCTCGATCCATGAGCAGATATTTACTGCAATTCCTGTATCTCTTAGTTTGCACAATAGTCTTCCATGTGGCACTGTATCAAAAGCCTTTGCAAAATCTAAAAATACTACATTCATTGAGTTGCCTTGATCCAATTTTCTACTACCCTCCTCATAGAAACTAATTAGATTTGTTTGACATGACCTATCCCTCATAAATCCATGTTGACTCCTACTTATAATCCTGTTCAAATAAACATATTCTTGTACAATATCCCTTATTAACCCTTCTAAAAGCTTTCCCACTACAGAAATGAGGCTCACTGGTCTATACAGTAATTCCCTGAATTTGCTCTTGCTCTCTTCTTAAATATAGGTATCACATCTGCTTTTCGCCAGTCATCTGGTAGAGACCCAGTGTTGAGTGAATCTTGAAAAATTAGATATAATAGTTTGGCTATAACAATAATTGTATTTCCTCACTTTCAGCTATATTTGGGGGTTTATAGCATACTCCAACTAATATTCTTTTGCAATTTTGCTGCTCCACTATTTAACTCTACCCACAAACATTCAACATTATCGCTAGTTCCAGCATAGATATCTTCTCTGACTATAGGCTTAAATTCAGGCTTAATATACAGACAAATCCCTTCTCCTGTTTTACCATTGCCCCTATCTTTCCTCACTAGGTTAGAATCATCCAGATTAACAGTCCAGCCAAGAGATTCATGCCACCATGCTTCGGTAATGCCTATTAAATCCCATTTTTCGTTAATTGTCAATTATTCTAACTCTCCCATTTTTCCTGGCAAGCTTCTGGCATTAGCGAGCATACACCTTATGTTATGAGTCTGTAGTTCTGACGTGCCTGCCACTGTACTTGAGTTACCTAGCAATACCTCCCTATTGACTATACTAAACGTCCCCCCATCTTCTCCCCCATGACTAGTTAATGCTTTCCTTACCCCTCTAAACTTTCTACCCCATTACTTATATCTAGTCCCTCCCCCCACCTACTAGTTTAAAAACTCCTCCAGCCTTTCTACCATCCTATCCCCTAGCACAAATGTTCCTCATCATTAAGGTGCAGTCCATCCCTACTGTAGAGATTGTACTGAAGTGAGAAGTCAGCCCAGTGCTCTAAAAACCCAAACCCCTCCTTAATGCACCACATCTTTAGCCACGCATTAAGCTCCCTAAGCTCCTTCTGTCTCCCTGGGCTAGCACTGGCAGTATCTCAGAAAATACTATCTTGGAGGTTCTTGCCTTAAGCTTATTCCCTAGTTCTCTAAAAATCATTTTTTAGGACGCTCCATCTTCCACTAACTTTGTCATTGGTACCAATATGTACCAAGAACGCTGGTTCCTGGTGAGGCCACAGGGATCGGGGAGTGGAGCTGGGGGGGATTCCTGGTGAGGCCGAGGGGATATGGGGCTGAGGCTGTGGAGGGAAGGGGGACAAAGAGAGACAGGGGAGGGAGATAGGGGGCAAAAAGAGACAGGGGAGGGATAGAGGGGCAAAGAGAGACTGGGGAGGGAGAGAGAGGGCAAACAGAGACTGGGGAGGGAGAGAGGGGGAAAGTAGAGACTGGGGGGGAGAGAGAGGGGGCAAGAGACACTGGGGAGGAAGAGAGGGGCAAAGAGACACAGGGGTGAGAGTGTTTGTTTGTAATGCAATGAGTGCCAAAGGAGATCATCGCGAGGCCCGCAATTTGGAGGGGGGGGGGGAGCCTTGCTTTGTGTGGCAAACAGCATTGCCAGGCTTAACATTTTTATGCCGTCATTTTTGACCGACAAGTCGCTAGTATATTTATTATTTGAAAGGTATTACAAAGTTGAAGGACTTCAGCAAGAGGTCATTGCTTCACACTATGAACATGTGAGAAGTGGGCTGAGCAATAAACATGGCTATAGGTTCTTGTCTTTTGTATCTGTTCCCTTGGGGAAGACGGTGCACGACTCTTGTAGAAGAACTATAGCACAAGGTGGGATTTCCCATGAGGCAGAGCAGACTAGGGGCACCCAGCAGCAGAGCGCACAATGTATTTTGCTCAGAAATGTATTAAAGCATGACCAGAGGCCTCCTATGTTCAATACAGGAAGTCCTGGGTGCTTTAATTTAGATATTAGTAAAGCATCTCTCTGATTGGCTGAATTGTTCTGCCAATCTATTCACTTCCTCTCTTTTTTGCATATTTTATAAAGCCTGCTGGGAGGAGTTGTAATGTCTTCATATGTATGATATAAGCAAACAACCAAAACTCCCACAATTCTAGTACTCTGTGGTCAGTCGCTCAGTCTTTTAGGGAAGAGTCCCGAATTTGAGATTTTCCACGTGAGACACATAATCCAGGATAGATACGATTGGCAGAACTCTGCAGGATCAATGGAAAGTTGGACATAGGAAAGTTGGAAAGTCCACAGACTGTGGTAACTTATTTACAACATTTTGCTTGGCCCCCAATGCCATAGGAAATGAGAAAATATTTTACTATCCTGGAAATCATATATATTAGAAATTGTTATTGTTTACATTAATACTTATTACTGTATACAGTCAACACCTCTCTTTGTGGCCTCATAGCCACTCAAAACAACCTTTCCGATAAATTCCCATGTTCTGCCTCAATGACCACTCACTCTCTCTATCCTTAACCACTCACAGTGGAGGGAAAAAGTATTTGATCCCCTGCTGATTTTGAACATTTGTCCACTGACAAAGAAGTGACCAGTCTATAATTTTAATGGTCAGTGTATTTTATCAGTGAGAGACAGAATAACAAACAAGAAAAAATAATGTCAAAAAAGTTATAAATTGATTTGCAGGTCAGTGATGGAAATAAGTATTTGATCCCCTATCAATCAGCAAGATTTATGGCTCCCGGGTGTCTTTTATACAGGTAACGAGCTGAGATTAGGAGCACTCTCTTAAAGGGAGTGTTACTAATCTCAGCTTGTTACCTGTATAAAAGACACCTGTCCACAAAAGCAATCAATCAGATTCCAAACTCTCCACCATGGCCAAGACCACTACGCCATGAAGGACTGAAATCCTACAGCGCCCGCAAGGTCCCCTGCTCAAGAAAGCTCATGGACGGCTCGTCTGAAGTCTGCCAAGGAACATCTGAATGATTCAGAGGAGAACTAGGTGAAAGTGTTGTGGTCAGATGAGACCAAAATCAAGCTCTTTGGCATCAACTCAACTCCCCATGTTTGGAGGAGGAGGAATGCTGCCTATAACCCCAAGAACACCATCCCCATTGTCAAACATGGAGGTGGAAACATTATACTTTGGGGGTGTTTTTCTGCTAAGGGGATAGGACAACTGCACCACATGAAAGGGACGATGGACGGGACCATGTACCGTCAAATCTTGTGTGAGAACCTCCTTCCCTCAGCCAGGGCATTGAAAATGAATCGTGGATGGATATTCCAGCATGACAATGACCCAAAACACAAAGCCAAGGCAACAAAGGAGTGTCTCAAGAAAAAGCACATTAGGGTCCTGGAGTGGCCTAGCCAGTCTCAAGACCTTAATCCGATAGAAAATCTGTGGAGGGAGCTGAAGGTTCGAGTTGCCAAACATCAGCCTCGAAACCTTAATGACTTGGAGAGGATCTACAAAGAGGACAAAATCCCTCCTGAGATGTGTGCAAACCTGGAGGCCAACCTCAAGAAATTATAGAGAAAAGTTCAAAATCAGCACGGGATAACATAATTTCCCCCCCTGTATTTCCATACCTCCTCAGCTCCACCCTTTATCTCTCTGTGCCCACTCACTGCCACTCTTTCTCTTCATACCCACTTATACCACCTTTTTTCCACTAATGAACAAGCTACATTTTATAGTGATCCTAAGTATCTAAATAATGATATATTGTTACTGTGTTAGCCATGGGAAAGCAGGAAACAGGTTGAGTAAATATGATAATTATTACTTCTGTGCACGTTTCACATCTGTTCATTGCTATTTTTTGCCATTTATGGCCTCAATACTGTGTGTAAATATGGTTTACTATGCAATATGTATATGTTATCTTTAGCCTGAGGAAGAGACGTGGTCCCGAGAACTCGCTATGGTACCCTACGAATGATAATCATATTTACTTTTTCTTAATTACCTAAACTAATGCAATAAGATTATTGAAATCATAGCAATTCAAGAGTCAAATGGGTGCTAATTGGGGGCCCCAACATCCAGTGCTGGAGACGACTCTCTCTGTGCCTCATTCTCTCGAGTGGTCCATCCATCGCTCTTGGAGATTGTCCTGGAGTTTGTACTCTGCATTTGCTTCTCCTTTTAATCAATGTTATATTCATGCTTTTTTATATATATTATTTCTATGATAAATGCAACTTATACTTTTCTTTGGTTACATTTTAAATATATATTTATTAATAAATAATCATAGTATTGTAGTATATAAGGAAACATCTTTGTATTGGACATATATTACAGTTGGAGTGTTTTGAATGGAGTGATCATTCTGGGTAAAATGGCGTAGATACATGACTGGTTTCCCAATGTAATAGCCCCTTCTCATACAGTACATTGTATTATGGAGGTCATATTTATACGTGTGAGTCTTTTGTGTTTTGCTGAGTGTTTATAATAATTAGACAACCTAATCTATATGTTTGGGTGATGTCTCAAACAAGTATAATAGATTTTTTAAAAGTCATGGAGATAGATTTAATTAGAAATATAAATGGATGCCACTTCTGGACTATGGAGGGGTCCAGGATACTTTTGCTGTTTACCTTTCTGTAGGTCCCGGCTTGGAGCTATTATTGGAAGCTGACTATTTCTAGGCATTGGGTCAAATTCCAAAAGGTTCAAAGCTCCAACTGAGCTTCCAAAGAGCAAGTGCCAAGAAAACATGGAGGCTTCGAATATATGGAGTCTTCAAAAATGTGGCCTTTTTGTAAAATGGTTTTCTGTTCATATCTTGCATGTTGTTAGGTTGTTACACAAACCTAAAATACAGTTGTCCTATAAATCTTTCCTGTTATCCCTTCCCAATGGACTGTACGAGTTTTTCTAGTTTTCCGTTACCCTTTCCCAAAGGACTGTACACGTTTTTTCTCATTTTCCGTTACGCTTTCCCAGTGGATTATATGAGTTCTTCTCGCTTCCCAATGGACTGTAAGTGGGTTTGTCTGTTCTGTGGCTCTCCGTGTAACTATTTGTTTCTTCCGGATACTGGAGGGAACTGTTTATTTTCTTGCGTTTGTCTCCTAATATTATTGCAGAACTCTCTGGGTTATAACAATATTCTTACGGTCTTAGAGTAGACTTGATGCTAATCCAGTTTTGTGGTTGGAGAGAATGTTAACCCTTTCTGTGCATTTTGTATCAGCACCAAATCTGCCTCAACCACGGAGACTCCATTGGGAATTGTCGATAAATATTTATAAAATTCCCAAAGTACAAATGTATTTCTCAAATTGAAGTCAAAGTACAAAATGTACATGTTTAATGGATTTTACACAACTTCTTAATATAACAAATTTCAATAGTGTACTGGAAGGAAGTTTAATGACTTTTATAATGAGGTGAAATCTCCTTACCACCCTCCAAGATAAATGACGTATGTGTTACCTTACAAGAGCTTATTTATTTCTATAACAGAGGAATTATTATGTTTTTATTATTAGCGTTATTATTAGCATTAATAATGCAATAATAATACAAATAATAATAATAACATAATTATTAATAATAATAATAATAATAATAATAATTATTATTATTATTATTAGTAGTAGTAGTAGTAGTGGTAATAGCAGTATTAGTAATAGTAATAGTAGTAATAGTATATTACTCTATGCAAAAACAATGACCAAAAACAATAGCCCTGGGGCATTACAAGACCCTATACATTTGACAATCACATTCTTGTTTCATTTAGTTTATTTTTTATTTGTGACTGAACTTCTATATAAACTCTGTGCTGTAGAAACACGTTATCTCTCTAATAAAGTCACACAAAGCTTCCAAGTGTGTGGGCACGGAGTTTGTGATGCTCTTGGAATATCCTTTTCTCTTACTAAGAAACCAAAGTGGCCACTGTGGAGGGGAAAATCGACAATGAGATTAAATATAGAAACATATTTTTATATATTTATATATGTTTTTTATTTTTTTAAGGATCCTTTTTTGGTCTTAAAAGTAATATTATTAGTCTAAAGCATAAAAATAAGAACTTACATGGCATCCAAAGAGTCCAAGACTGCACATAATGGTCATGGGGTGATGTCCTTCTCCACTCACAGCCATTGCTGAACCTTGGTTCCAATCTAAGACTTTCTACACGTCAAGACAAAAAATGTTTCAAAACCGTTTACCATTATTTCATTTTCACACGTCAATAGCTGGCTGGAAACTTTAGCCTGGAATACAAGACTATCGCCTCATAATCCAATGGCGCAGCCATATCATTTCAGACAATAAACCACACAGGGGAATAAAAGATCAACCAGGGACCCCAATGGTTCAGCTGTATAAAAGTATTAATCTGATTCAGAAACATATGAGATTGTATATTTACACATAAAGTGCTAAAAATATAATTAAATGCAACAGAATCGTCTGTACAACCTTATCAGGTATTTAATTTGGCCAGATAGGTTGTTTCATTAGTATAAAGATTGATTATAGGAAATCAGGCGGCTAAATAGGATTCAGGCAATCAATTTGCATAATTATGAGTCTCAGCTGGAGACTTCCTCCAGAAATGGCTCGTAGCTCTTGGTTGCCCCCTTGGGCCCCCAGTTTTCAAATTATTGACTCAATCCTCGATAGGACACAATTGGTGAGTCTCAGAGCAGAATGGATGTTATTGTAAGGAAAAAAGATTCCATTTTTTTCTTATTTTAACTTTTTATAAAATGTTATAGAATAAAACTTCATAGCGAAACTATATACTCTGGAATCATAAAATAGTAAAATAAGCAAAAAACAAGCTGTTTAATAAGAGTTATAAAGGATTGAAAACCTGACGGACTATTAATAACCACAGCAGAGGTGGGAAGAGCGGAGTAAGTAACTCCGGCCGCTTTCCACATGTTTTCTTCTTATTTTCTGTAAGCCCCTTAGACATTAGACGCGCAAAGCCAAGGAAAACTGCCAAGTAAATACATTCCTAATTATAATAGTGATTGTTTCTTATACAGTATCTCACACGAGTACACCCCTCACATGTACATATGTTATTATATCTTTTCATGTGACAACACTGAGGACATGCCCCTCTGCTTCAATGTGAAGTAGTAAGTGTACGGCCTGTATAACAGTGTAAATGTGCTGTCCCCGCAAAATAACTCAACACACCGCCATTAATGTCTAAACCGTTGGCAACAAAAGTGAGTACACCCCTGAGTGGAAATGTCCAAATTGGGCCTAAAGTGTCAATATGTTGTGTGGCCGCCATTATTTTCCAGCACCGCCTTAACCCTCATGGGCATGGAGGTCACAGGTTGCCACTGGAGTCCTCTTCCACTCCTCCATGTTGACATCACGGAGCTGGTGGGTGTTAGAGACCCTAAAGGGTTTGGGTGATACAGGAGGGTGATATATGCGGCTGCACATATTAAGGATGAAGGTGATGAGCTTCTTTGCTTTTCGAGTGAGGTTTTGAAGGATTTGAAGAAGGAGGAGTCTAGTGGAGCGAGGCAAGGAGTTCCATAGAGTATGGGCAGCACAAGAAAAGCCCTGAAGTGAGAGGAGCTGATAAGAGAGGAGGATTGGGAGAATATTTTGAGACAAGAGCAGAGATTTAAGGGGTGCATTATCTTTTTTAAGGCTTAATACGTTAGGGTCATTATTTTACATTTTGTTCTGGAGGCTACAGGAAGCTAGAGAGTGAGTGACAGAGAGGCGCTGCAGACACCGAGCGTTGGGTATGGCAGATGAGTCTAGTGGAGCCGTCATTATGGACTGAAGTGGATAGGGAAGGCTGATGGGGAGGTCAGCAAGGAGAGATATGATGAGAGAGAGGATTTGGATTTTAGTTGTGTCTTCTTTAAGATAGTGGTGGATTTCGGAGACATATATATGAATATATTTCTTTTGAATTTATGTTAATACACATGTTTATTAAGAATAAAACTTATTTTAGCTGTGAAACCAAATTGTTGCGTGATTTGTAATTTCTGGTAGGTCCTGCATTATTGTGGCGTGGTTGTAGCTGCCATTTGTTTGGGCGCTTCAGCCATATTTGTCATTGGCACAGTGATTGTTACAAATATATAGATTGACATTTATTTCTGGCCACCAAAGGCCACAGACAGGCACGAGCACAATTAGCATTATCCACTAATATCACATTAAAACTATTAGTATATATTGTCTGAAAGAACGCAACCTAGAAAAGTTACAGTCGTTAGGCTTTACTCTACAAAATTACACATTCACTAATCTTTACTAAAATGCCTTTTTTATATATATATATAAAAAAATTAAAAAAACATGAATTTCTAATGTTCCAGAAAAAAATCTATCCCAGGCTCACTGAAAGACACAAGAGAAAAACTAGGAATAAAAGACCAATATATACTGATTAAATATCTATAAATATAAACTAGGAACTTGCCCGTCAAAAATGACGGGAATACAATTGTAAGGCTGGCAATGTGAGGCTTTTGCTCGTCTGAGCACATTCGGCGCTCATTCCGTGCCTCTCCCCCGTGTACTTGGGTGCTAATCGCAAGCCCCCCACTGAGCGCCTTTGCAGCCTAACTCGTGCGTGCGTCGACGGCTTGCCTCGCTTTGCGAGCGTCGCAAAAGCGTGACCAACATCGCAAAGAAATTTAAAAAAAAACGTTTGTGAGGGCACTGTAGATTTTTTTAACTGACATTTTTATTGCTAAGAGCAAAAACTTAAATTTTTAATATAAGTTCAAACTATGCTAAGACATGACAAAACCATGTAAAAAATATATTTCTTGAAAATAAAGACCCTAGAAAAGAAGTTTACTACAAAAAAAATACCCACGAGCTAATCTTTGCTAAACTTTGATATTTTAGAATTTTGAAATTCACTAAATCTTATTGTAAAACACGCATAAAGTGCTAAATATGAAAGACCAATGTAGAAATTTGTAGGATCCATTTGCATCTACTTAAAGCCCGGCAATACAAACACAGCGCCTTGCAAAAGTATTCACCCCCGTGACTTTTTACCTATTTTGTTACATTACAGCCTTAAGTTCAATGTTTTGTTAATCTGAATTTTATGTGGCGGATCAGAACACAATAGTCTAAGTTGGTGAAGTAAAATGAGAAAAATATATACATAAAACTATTTTTTAGAAATATAAAACAGAAAATGGTCATGTGGGTATGTTGTCACCCCCTTTGTTATAAAGCCCATAAAAAGCTCTGGTGCAACCAATCACCTTCAGAAGTCTCATAATTAGTGAAATGATGTCCACCTGTGTGCAATCTAAGTGTCACATGATCTGTCATTACATATACACACATTTTTTGAAAGGCCCCAGAGGCTGCAACACCTAAGCAAGAGGCACCACTAACCAAACACTGCCATGAAGACCAAGGAACTCTCCAAACAAGTAAGGGACAATGTTGTTGAGAAGTACAAGTCAGGGTTAGGTTATAAAAAAATATCCAAATCTTAGATGATCCCCAGGAGCACCATCAAATCTATCATAACCAAATGGAAAGAACATGGCACAACAGCAAACCTGCCAAGAGACGGCCGCCCACCAAAACTCAGGGCCCGGGCAAGGAGGGCATTAATCAAAGAGGCAGCACAGAGACCTAAGGTAACCCTGGAGGAGCTGCAGAGATCCACAGCAGAGACTGGAGTATCTGTACATAGGGCGACAATAAGCCGTACACTCCATAGAGTTGGGCTTTATGGCAGAGTGGCCAGAAGAAAGCCATTACTTTCAGGGAAAAACAAAATGGCACGTTATGAGTTTGTGAAAAGGCATGTGGGAGACTCCCAAAATGTGTGGAGGAAGGTGCTCTGGTCTGATGAGATTAAAATGGAACTTTTTGGCCATCAAAGCTCATAGAGACTTATCCAAAGCCACTTGGAGCTGTGATTGCCGCAAAAGGTGGCGCTACAAAGTAATAACTTTAGGGGGTGAATACTTATGCACAGGGACTTGTTCTGTTATTTTGTCCTATTTGTTGTTTGCTTCACAATAAAAAAAAAAAAAAACATCTTCAAAGTTGTGGCAGGTTCTGTAAATGATGTAAATCCTCAAACAATCCGTGTTACTTCCAGGATGTGAGGCAACAAAACACGAAAAATGCCAAGGGGGGTGAATACTTTTCCAAGGCACTGTATAATACTGTCTGCCTCCAGAAAAATGAAATATAACAATACTAGCAACTTGCCCATCAAAAAATGACGGTCAATAAAATGTGAAGCCATGGCCATGCTGTTTGCCACACAATGTGAAGGTTTTTGTACTGTGAGGACCTCCGGCGCTCATTGCGAGCCTCTCCTCCGGTGTACTTTTGCTCCTCTGAGCAGCCTCTGCGCTCATCACAAAGACAGATACATATGTGTCTATTTTTGTAAATAATAATCAATTAATTTGTTACTTAATAAATTAATATACTTTACATATTTGTTATTAATATATCCATCAATCAATAGGCTGAAGAGCTAACAATCTTTTTTCCTGTTCCCGCAGCATATAATGTCCAGTTGGACTGTTGCTGGCCAGAGGAGATTTTTTTATGAATGTCCCAACTGTGCATTAGCGGTAGGCTGCGTGCGCGAGGGCAAACCGTTGGTTTATTTGTGTGAAGCGTTACTGTAGACGCGTAATGTTGTGATGCAAGTTCGGAGTGTAAAGTAGCGTCGTTTGTGTATGAGCTCCGCGGTTCGCGAGTATTTGGCGTCCTTTGTAGTAGTGTATTTTGTACCTTGTGCGTTCCTGTGTGAAAGTGGTACGCGGTTGGCGGTGTGTTGCGAGGTTCAGGGTCGTGTAGCCTTGTTTTCTTTTTTTTCCGCCATTTTTTTTCTTGCTTAGCCAATTTTTGAGGGGCGAAACTCTTTAAAATCGACTTAAATTCATGTTGCACCTCCCAGACGTCCTGGCTGTTCCCCTGTGCTGTGTGCCATGTTTTTTTTTTTTGTATGTATTTTTGGTGTATTTTGTTTTTCATGATTCGTCCGTTAACTTCGTATTTTTCCTACCTCGTATATTTTTTTTCCGAAGTCTCACGTCTCATAATGTTTTTTGTCTAAGTTGAGCGTTCATCAACTGCTTGCAGCCTAACGGCCTTATTAAATTGCAAATCGGGCAATTGAATCGGGCTCTATATAAGCGCATAGGATATTTTTTTATTGAAGTATTTAATTAGTGATCTTCTATCCAAAAGCAAAGTCTTCAGGTCTTTTTATTTAAAAAAAAGGTGCTCTGTGCTTATATAGAGCCCTATTCAATTGGGCGAATGGCAATTTAATAAACCAGGCAATGAGCGCCTTTGGCGCTCATCGGTCAAGTGCTGTGAGTTGTAATGCCTTAATGGCTCACCTCTCTACGCAAGGCTCGCATGCAATGAGCACCTTTGGCGCTCATTGCCCAAGTGCTGTGAGATGTAGTGCCTAAACGGCTCGCCTTGCAGGCGATGAGCGCCTTTGGAACTCTCATCACCCAAGTTGTGTGTGTGTTAGTGCCTTAACGGCTCGCCTTGCTACTCATCGCCTAAGTGCTGTGCTGAGAGTTTTAGTGCCTTAACGTCTCGCCTCGCCTAAGTGCTCTGACTTAACGTCTCGCCTCGCTACGCTCATCACCAAAGTCGTACGCACCACACAAAGCATGACAACGTCTCGTAGTTGCACAATTATACTATGCGATACGCTGTATATATATTTATCTATACTTCTAATTCTCATTATCGACTTTCCTTAAACTCCACTGTTGCCACTTTGGTTTCTTAGGACCCCTAGTGATCAGTGTCTTGCCATGGGGTGAAATAGAAATAAAAAGGATGCTGCCCCCCCCCTCTATCTTGGTGGTACCAAAGGATTTCCACAGATATATCATGTGACTCACCTTGGTGGCATGGATTGGCTCAGGAGTGGGAGGAATGCATGGAGGTGCCATGGCCGTCCCCACTACCCCCCAGGGAATATTAGATTTATCCCCAGAGAGGGGTACGTTCTGAAGTTATAGATAGGAAAATCTTATCATTTATTATAAAACACCTGATTACCGTGTAGGGAACGACAATCACGTCTAGCAGTGGAAGTGTGTGATAACCTCCTTGTTCCTAATTTAGTGGAAGAGGAGGGGTTAAAATATTATTTTAAGTAATAATAATCATAGTTAAGAAATTGGATGGGGGATTCCCCACTGTACAACCAACCTCCCCTGGACTTCAGTCTGTATCTATATGGGAGGTGCACTGGGGCGGGCAGGAGCCATGGAGAAATATGGAAAGAAATGGGGGAGGAGGCAAACACCTCTAAAAGGGCTATGGTCACAAAGGCAACTTGTGTCGCTCGCAGTCTTCTGCCATAATACATTGTATTTATCCCATAAACGATTGCCATTTGGCCACTGATCTGGCTCCACTCACAAGAAGCAGTGAGGCCATGGGGTTGCTCCTTGGAACAGCCCGGACATTATTGGAGCCATCACTTTCAGTCTCCACAAGATGCTTTGCAGGGCCCACACCTGGCGTGTGTAAAACTCGGTGTCAGTGATGTGGAAATAGCATGTTGTCACTAAAATGGAAAAAAGGTAAACAAGCGAGTAAACAATAAATCGTGAAAAGACTTTGAAGGCCATTAAGTTCGGCCCAAAATACTTATTTTTCCCAGTGATTTTTAATAAATTAAGTATCACGAGAAGTTACAACTTTACATGTTAAACATACGAAGATAAATACACTGGACCCCAACCCAGAGGAGGACCCGGCACATTGCATCAATCAAAGCTCTGATTCCGGCCACATTCTCCAGATATCTCCGTGTCCGCACAGGTAAGTAAATCAAAGTGGCGGAGACACAGTATGCAAGGCTGGAGGAAATTAATTTTTTAGAGGAAATCTTATATTTAGATGACTCAGAGTGTCCTGGGCTATTCTGTAGCTTGAGGGGGAGGATTATCCTATGAGGCTTCAATCTGCCATTGAGTTCTATAGTCAACAATGCTATCTAGAGAGAGAAGACCATCTTCTGCCATGAGTTGACTCACCGTTTATACCTCCGCCTTGGCATACTCAACATGCCCATATCTTCAAACATACTTTTATATCTTATCTTCAAATATGCCTCCAAAGGAACGCCAAATGCCTAGACAATCTGCCCCTCCTCCAATCCCAACTCTCTGCTCTCTCCAGCAACAGATGTGGAAATCTATGGACCCCCATAAAAAAGAGGTTCTTATTGGGTGTCATGAGGGTCCATAAGGTTCACCAGTGAAATAGGTAGAGATACCATAGGAGTCCAAAGGGTCCCCCATAGGGTAATTATATATACCGAGGGCATGGAGGTCTATAGTGACCCCATGGCAGATAGTGATGGACATAGACAAAGGGGTTGTTGGCCCCCCACATTCAAATGTACTATTATTTAACCCCTTTCCCTGCCATGATGGCAACAAGAAAGCATGTCACTTTGATTGGACTAAAGATTGTGACATGCTACAAGTAGTTTGGTTTACACGTAGTGCTTAGGCTCAGCCGCAGATCTTTATGAGAACTTGTACGGGTTTGGTAGATGTCATTGTAGTAACACACATAGAACACGGAACATATTACACGTAGTGAGCACTCATAAGGGTGTACACGTAAGGGTTTGGTAGGGACATCATGTAATAAATACATAAGGGTTTACATGAACCAATGGGACCATCCAATCAAGCCCTAAGTGAGCGGCAGCAGATACACCTTAGTGCAGACTTTGCACATTTTAAGGACATTTCTGCATTTTTCATGTATATATTTCTCAGCCGCGCCTATGAATGTCTCGGATTTTGGCGCATCATTTGTTAAAAATAGTATAAAAATGAAGAATTCTCAACGTGTTAGAGGAATGCATGGAGGTGATTAGGGGAATGTTACATATCCTTGGGCCTCCAGCTCAGATGGCCTTTAGTTATTATTTGTGGAGCCCCCTTACATGGGTGTAGGAACTGGGGGGATGGGGAGGAACCCCCCCCCCCAGAAAAATCTATGTTTCCATGTATGTATATGTAAGCTATAGTTACGGCCTGTGTATACAATGAGTTGTACCCCCCCCCCCCCCCCCCCCACCAGAATTCTTCTGGCTCCTGCACCCATGCCCCCTCACCCGCAGGAGCCTAATACCCCTCAGCACTGGTTTAGGATCCATTGCATCTGATTTGGGACTCGCAGCACTCGAACGCTCATCGCTCCAATATAAACGTCTGTCCAGTAAGTAATATATCGATTTATATAACTTATACATTTAATACTTTTATTTTTCATCTGAACCACAATATAGAAAAATAATCGGTTTCATTAACTTTTTCAATAAAAGCTCAGAGCACAAGTTAATAAATAATTAATTATAAAAGGACACTATATAATAGTAGGAGAGTAATCCTGTGTGTTAGGGTCAGATATATGTTCCCGACCACAGGACCTGGACAGTATATCATTCTCCTGGCGTAAATTACGTCCCGGCATCTTGTAGTAAACCAGCTGAAGGCCAATGGTGGGACCAGACTTATCTCAGCTCCTTCTAGAATGTTCCAACAAGAAGGAGGAACCATGGAGGAACTAGAGAATAGAGAACCTCATTGGGCCCCTACACCCCCCCAGGTGCCAACTCTCTCAAGACCCCCTGCTCCAGCCACTGGCCTTTCTTAAGACCCACCCAAGACCCTTTTCCAAGGCAGACCCCTATGAGCCTGGTGGAAGCCCCGGGACCCCAGTAAACTCAGAGGTGCCCAGGAAACCCCCAAGATGGGCTCCCTGGCCTAGGGGGCATCACAGACACATTTTAACAATCAGCTAATGGGAACTGGTAGGAGCCAGCTCAATGATACCGCTATATAATGTACTTTACAAAAAAAAAGCAACGGGACTGCACTGCTCCCCACACCCAGGAGGAGGGCCCCGGTGCATTGCACCTACTGCACCGGTGGTAGCTACAGCCCAAGGAAATGAATATACTCAGTTGAATTGCTCCTTTTGGTCAGTGACCTTCAATACAAATATTTCCACAAATCAGCTCATTAGTTTTCACATTAATCTTTTTTTCTAATTGATATATGTATAGCATGAGGAACCAGCCCCACACTAATGAGATCCATTAAAGATCGAAACAGCTGCCTGTGGGTAGGTCCCCTAGCTAGTGCATAATTCATCCTATGTTATGCTTTAAAGCTGTGTAATACAGCAAGAATATGCTATAAGGAGCCATGTATAAAGTGGTATTGGGTTAAACAGTGATAATGCATTATGGACTCATTTGCATGTTCATGCCCAGTTTCCCAGAGTGCAGTGCAGTAATTGTATTTCTCCAAATTTTGAGCAGGAAATACATTTTGTAACTTGTTTTTTAGACATTCAAATGTGAACAGAAATGTACTATTTATTTCCTAATTAATAAAGCAAGCTCACTGATTGGACATCGTAAATTCCCACATTTCAGGGCAAAGTCCAGTTTTCCAGGCCAGACCTTGCGCCACTTTCTCTGATTTCTCGGTTGTTTTCTCTCACTGTTCAAGAGAAAGATCAAAGCCTGGAGTGGCAGATTTATAGCCCATATGTGTATGGAGCAACCGCTCATATTCAGTGAGTCAGAATGGAGGTAACGCGACCCGATATTTCCCAATCCGTGTGTATCTTGGTGCGGCGCTTTGCACTTTCTCAGTGTGACTCTCACATTTCTCGGCGTCTCCTGTGAGTTTCTTGTTCCCGTGCCCAGGCCGGGGTCCAGGAGCCAATGAAAGCGAAGCTCTGTGCAGCGGCCTGGAACAATAAACGCCCAGGCCTATAACATTCCTGCATCCTCTGCTACCTCCATGGCTTAGAGTGTGATCTGTACAAGGAATTAATCACTCGGCTGCGGCTCGAAACCCCACACAAGGCTGGCAAATGTTATAATGTATAGCGGTGCATTATTCCTATGTTATTCCATGAAGTGAATAGACAATAACAAATAACTTGGGAGAGGCCTATAATTACCAGTGAGAAAGCACTCACCCTAGAGACAGTCTAATTGTGCACAGAGTTCAGCGCTCTCCACTTCCCATGTTATTCTAAGCAGCCTCTATTTCAAGTTGCAGCTAGGCTCCCATGTTTGTTTGTTCAGTCGTGCCCCACTCTCCGTGACCCTATGGACCACAGCACACTAAGCACATCTTGCGTCTGGTTGTGCTCATCCATAAAGTTTTCATGTCAAAGATACAAGAGTGAGTTGCCAGTTCCTTCTCCAGTGGACCGAAATGTATCTGACATCTCTGCTATGAGTTGCCCATCTTGGTTAGCCCTACATGGTTTGGCTCACAGCTTCATTGAGGTACACAAGCCCCTTCACCATGACAAGGTAGAGATCCAGATGGAGAGCTCCACATTATCCTTATAATAATACAGTAGGGACATCTCAGTCTTATTACACCAACATTGTGACATGCCCACCAGTGGCAGAGAACCCCCCCCCCCCATGCACCACTTGCAAAATACTCATTAATAAAGACTTTCCTTCCCTGCAAGACCCACCTCCCATTGCAACTGGTCTCTCATCATTTTCCTATTCCTCAAGACCCCTTCTTAATGTAGCTTCAATCCCCAAAACCCTTCCCAAAGCAGATCCCCTCCACAAGACCCCTCCCCAAAGCATGTCCCCTCCACAAGACCCCTCCCCAAAGCAGATCCCCTCCACAAGACCCTTTCCCAAAGCAGATCCCCTCCACAAGACCCCTCCCCAAAGCATGTCCCCTCCACAAGACCCCTCCCCAAAGCAGATCCCCTCCACAAGACCCTTTCCCAAAGCAGATCCCCTCCACAAGACCCCTCCCCAAAGCATGTCCCCTCCACAAGACCCCTCCCCAAAGCATGTCCCCTCCACAAGACCCCTCCCCAAAGCATGTCCCCCCCCACAAGACCCCTCCCCAAAGCAGATCCCCTCCACAAGACCCCTCCCCAAAGCATGTCCCCTCCACAAGACCCTACCCCAAAGCAGATTACCTCCACAAGACCTTGCCCAAAGCATGTCCCCTCCACAAGACCCCTGCCTTAAGCAGATCCCCTCCACAAGACCCCTCCCCAAAGCATGTCCCCTCCACAAGACCCCTCCCTTAAGCACATCTGCTTCACAAGACCCCCTTCCCCAAGCAGACACCTCCCCAAAGCAGATCCCCTCCCAAAAGCATGTCCCCTCCACAAGACCCCTCCCCAAAGCATGTCCCCTCCACAAGACCCCCTTCCCCAAGCAGACACCTCCCCAAAGCAGATCCCCTCCCAAAAGCAGATCCCCTCCTCCCTGATCACCACTGTGTTTCTATAAATAATTAGGAACCTTATGAAACAAAAACTATTATATACATTTATATACATTATACAATATATTAGTAGTATTACTATTATTACTATGTATCTATAAAGCCGCATGGTATGCTTTAGCACCTGATACAAGGGTTACATTGAGTACTAATACAGAAGCCCCTGCGGTCTAGGTGGGTATAGAGGGTGCTGGTGAGATGGAAGGGTTAGGGTTTGGAGTTTGTTTCATGGACATTAGGGAGATGGTTGTGAGCTTGTAAGAAGAGATGAGCTTTCAGAGAGTCTTTGATGCTGTGACGAATGACGGAGAATCATAAGTAGAGGATTCAGTAGAACAAAACAGGATAAGGTGAGAGGCACGGGCTGTGCTGAGAGAGGAGGAAGCAGTACGGGGGGTATCTGGAGAACAAATGTGAGGTGTAGGAGGGTGCGGTGTTATTGAGAGCAGGTGAACGTTTTATCTTGAAGGATATGGGAAGTCAAAGAAGGAGCAGCAGATGAAGAATGGCTGGTGAGATTGATAAGTCTAGCATAGGCATTTAGGATAGATTAAAAGTGAGGTGTAGGGTAATTTGGGGTGAGGGGTTGTAACTATGGTGAGACATAATTCGTGGATACAAAGTTTGGTTGTGCCTTGTATGGAAAGTGGGAGAACTTTTTGAGATACATTAAATATATATAAGGAAGAAGAAATCCCACCAATTATGCATCGGGTACTAATATGACCCGATTGGCACCCGGACCTCCTCCATGCCCTCACAATGGCTGCACCTTGCCCTCACATTACAGAAGCCCCCCGAGGTGCCCCCCCTCTATTATTCCACGCTATGCCGCTGATTATTACACTAAATTTGCTGATAATTTTCTGGCTTTTTGAGAATTTCTTAGAAAACCCAACTTGTGGTCTCCGCACTCGCCAGACAATGGCGTCCTTGTTACTCGTTAATTCGCTGCTCTTTATTTATGTTTCTGTTTGCTTGGGGGAATCAACATAAATTACCGTTTTGTTCCTAGCAAAACTAAAGCTTCATTTAACCCTCTGCGCGCCTGTTTTGTGTATATTGGCTTACACCCAAAAACATCATCTCACAAATAGGGCGTCCTTTGTCTTGTTTAGCTGACTGAACATTGTCTGCCTTTGATATAATATTCTCCAAGCACGTCTGCTATCTTTATATGTTAGACTTCATTCCTACTCACTGTCTACGCAGGAAACATGCGAGGCGCACACGCAGAGCTGGTCTATGTCACGCTGAATGTCTATTTGCAAAACTTTCCCTGTTGCATATTTTCCACTTTAAACAAAGTGACACTGATAAGTGATAAAAAAAGGTTCGGATTTATTGAGCCAAAACATGAGGACAAATCAAAATGATCTTCGTGGATGTGAAAGCCGTGACCTCGAATGGTCCTGGAACGTCCAAGCGCTTTGTCTGGGGATCCAAGGTGGCGTAGGAACCAGACAGGTGACCTAACTGCTGGAGGAGATCTCCCCCCAAGATTATGGGACAATATATATATTTATACAAACACACACATATATAGATGACATCCATTTCATATCTGTGGGTAGGTCTCCTAGCTTGTGTATAATCCATCCTATGCTATGCTTTAAAGCTGTGTAATACAGCATGCATAAGCTTAAAGGAAGCCATGTTTGATAATGGCTACAGAATGAAGAGCGAGGCATTTGTGGGCATATTTGTGTGTCCCGGCTTTACTTCCCAGAATGCAGTGTAATAACTGTTTTTCTCGGAATTCTGAGCTGGAAGCAGGTTTTTTAACTTGCTTTAGACATTCAGATGTGAACACGGAAGTACTTTTTATTTACTGTAATACTGTACGGTGGAGGCTTCTATCTCTCTTTTGCTCTCCATATTATAAATGATTGTTGTGGTGAACTATATATTTATACAAACACGCCCATATATAGAGGTACTAGCCCCACACTGATGACATCCATTTAAGATCTGTGGGTAGGTCTCCTAACTTGTGTATAATCCATCCTATGCTATGCTTTAAAGCTGTGTAATATAGTGAGTATATGCGGAAAAGCAGTGGTATTGGACTAAAGAGTGACAATGTACGTGTCCCTGCCCAGTTTCCCAGAGTGCAGTGCAATAACTGTATTTTTTTACTTATAGTACATTTGTGTCACATGTGAATGTCTAAAACGAGTTAAAATAATGTGTTTCCTGCTCAGAATTCTGGGAAGTACAGTTATTATACTACATTCTTGGTTCTGTGAACCTGGGCAGGGACATGCAAATGTTCCCACAAAGGCTTTGCTTTTGTAATCCATAACCATTTTAAATATGGCTTCCTTTAAGCATATGCCTGCTGTATTACAAAGCACAGGATGGATTATACACAAGCCAGGAATCCCACCCACATACAGCTGTTTCAAGGTTACTGCCGCTCATCAGTGTTGGGACGGTTCCTAGTTTGAGAAGTAGATTTGATGAGGAGGTTTTCCAAAACAATGATTTAATTTATGGTGGGCAAATGAGCAATAGAAGCCTCCGCCATACTGTAGTACAGTATATAAATAATATATCCGTGTATATACAGTATATATATACACCGGTCAGAGAATAAAACATACAACATGCCATGTCCGTGGTCTATGATAACTCATTTTATGGCTCACATAGTCCAATAGACCCTTGCCATATGGTCGGGGCTCCGAGTGGATGGCGTGTAATCCTGGGGTTATACTCAAGAACCTCATTCTGAGATCATACATTATACTTCAAAAACCTGACCCAGAAAAGTAGAAAACAGACCTGGACCTTGGACACATCCTGGGCTAATACCTGAGAGGTCAATAAGGCCAAACTGGCAAGCTAGGAGGCTTCCTATTAATATATATCTCCTCTCTACTCTTCTTTTTGTAAAGGTTAAGGCATATCAGCTTCGTGTCCTATATACATGTCCTGAAGACAAGCATCTGATCATGTAAGGGTGGCACTATTTGTTGGCGCCATCACTCACAGGAAGAGGCAAAAACACGTATCTGTAGGATAGTTTCTCGGGTCTTCATGGACCAGCTTTGGTGCACCTTAAGAGAAAGCTAGGCTAATCATTTGGTGAAAATTTTGAAGTTTTGTGGTAATCACAACAATGGCGTTCAGTTTTATCACTAAAGGCCCACTGCAGTTCAGGAAACAAGACACATGTTTGTCAAGTATGTGCAAGTCATGGACATAAACATGTTTTTTGGTAAATCTGACTTTTTGTAGTCTCTATTTATGAGTATAGGAATCCATTTTGTGTTTGAGAGCTGGATCATGAGGGTTTTTTTTTTTTTTTGTCTATAATTAGAGGGAGAGTTGAGGAAGGAGGGAACTGAAAGCATTCCCTAACTGGAGAACATTGACACCACACCCCATCTCCCTCATTGGCCCATAAGGAAACTCCTTGCTTCAGGAAATGCAACCATATATCTCTACTGTAATATAAAAGTCGCTCTCAAACACAACTTCTACTTATGTATCATGGTCTCCCCCAGGCCCCAGCAATGGCATCAACATTAATTTTTTCCTAATTAAAAATTAACTGTCTGATGTAATAATTATTTATGCTCTTTATTAGGCTTACTTTTTCAAACAATTTCTGTTGTCTTTGTGCAGTGGTCCTTTAACTCTCATAATTTTTCCATTTTAATGTGAAATACAGGTGATCATGATATGTGTTTGTGTGATCTTGCACAAGCACTCGCAGGGGCTCCTCCACTTCACTGCCTAGGGGCTCCAAAAAGGCTGATCCGGTCTTGGAGCTACTCTAATCACAAGAGCTATTCACATTGCCACACATAACCCAGATAGAAGAACAGACACTGAAGCACTAACAGATGTCTGGTCTTCTCCCATTGCATTGATCTACTGGCACATCTTATACTCTGAGAGATGCAGAAGACCTACTGTAGGAGGGTCCATCTCCTTTTACTTTGTGATCTAGAAAGTATGGACTTATTATTACTGCTAGCTGCCATGATGTTTTTTAGGAAAGGTCAAATAATTAGCACATTCCAACACTTGTCTTGACAAAATACGATTTAAATGTTTTGCTAAAAGCAACACCAATAAAATGGGCAATATCCTTGTTGATGAAGTAAATATACAGTAACCCGTCAAACCAGTTCTTCTTCAATATACAATTCTTAAAGGAATGTGATGTTCTTTATAAAAATGAATCTGCTGTACCTAAAGCGAATTGTAATCTTTTATTGGTCACCATTAAATCATTACTTTTAGTGAATATTTCATGACATCTGAAAAAGGACGTATTTGGTCAAGTTCATATAAACCAAGACTCAACCTGTGACTCTGGAGCCAAATATATCTCTGTAAATATGGACATCTGGGATTTTTGTCATCTAATACTTGAGTGTGGAGCTTGAACAAGTCAACTGAACACAACCATGGATTAACTACTGCCACTGCTTAGTATCAATATCTCCACATCCCACACCATCCAACCTCCTCAAGAGTCACACACCATCCAACCTCCTCAAGAGTCACACACCATCCAACCTCATCAAGAGTCACACACCATCCAACCTCCTCAAGAGCCACACATCATCCAACCTCCTCAAGAGCCACACATCATCCAACCTCCTCAAGAGTCACACACCATCCAACCTCCTCAAGAGTCAAACACCATCCAACCTCCTCAAGAGCCACACATCATCCAACCTCCTCAAGAGTCACACACCATCCAACCTCCTCAAGAGCAACACATCATCCAACCTCCTCAAGAGCCACACATCATCCAACCTCCTCAAAAGTCACACACCATCCAACCCGATTTTTGTCCTACATTTCCTGTGATTCTTGGGATTATGATCATTTTTTATACAGAAAGAGAAGATTCTTATTTTATGGTCCTATTGTAAGATATGAAGATACCCAAACTGTATTGCTGTGTACAAGGATTTTATTTTTTAATACATTTTACTTAAACCATTGGTTTTAATACAACACGACTTCCGATTCTTTGCGCTCTTCTTTTTCCTGCTACAGATTTCCACATAACCCAAACTGTCTACAACTAAGCCTGCGCCCAAGCTGGGAAATCACCATCAGGATTAGATACTAATCCTGATGGTGATTTCCCAGCTTGGGCGCAGGCTCCAGGACACGGGACATCCATGTGTTTGCGTGTTGATCACCGGATGACACGGAGCCAGGGAACGTCTCACAGGATGGAGCGAAGAGCAAACTGAACTGAATCGAAAATAAAGTAGGATTCAATAAAATGCGATTATATTAATAAAATATTACCTGTTATGGAGGGAAACACTCTCAGGGACCTCATCGCAAAAATACTGATCACGTTTTACTTTGGCAATATATTCTCATACCTATATCTGTCATTATTATAAAGATAATGATGGCCTCCATCGTTGGTGGACTCTCTTTCTTCTACCTCTGTATCTCAGTGCTTGGAGCTCCTTGGGCGCTAATCAGTATCTCTCCTTGGTTCTCGTTACCACTTATACAGAAACCTTATATTTTTGTCTTAACAGTTTACTATATTTTGATTTTAACTTTATGTAGTGAAATGTATAAATGCCCGGGGAGATATTTTAATTGATGGTAAATAAGTCTCAGTAGATAAAAGACTGGAGACCCCTGCTCTATCTTAAGTGATTGCTGTTGTTTAGTTGTTCAGTCATGCCTGACTCTCTGAGACCTTCTTAACCACAGCACACCAGGCACATATTTCAGCCACTTCCCCCGTGAGCTCCCTCAAGCTCATATTCATTGCTTCAATGACCTCATCTATCCATCTCTGCCTCTGCCGCCCCCTTCTTTGTGTGTTTTGAATCTTTCACAGCATCAGTGAACAATTTGGCTTCATTTCCAGTAGTAGTACTGATTGGATCTTCTTCAAGGGACTCTAAGTGGTTAACCCCTAGCAAATTGACATTTTTTTTGTTTAATAAATGTGTTCCAGAAACTGTAAAAGTAACGAGAAAAGAAATGTATTTTGAGTAGTCCTAAATGGAGCATGGGCGATCGCTTGGCTCCTACATCTCATCAGATGGTCTTTCATACCCAAGCTAGTCTAGAAGAGATGGCGCTGACGCCTCTGACACCTCTTTGTAGTCTAACTATTTTTTTTCCGTGTACCTTTAAATTCACAGAATTCATAAATGTGACATAAATGTGAATTCATAAATGTGACATTTACTTCTCTTGTCCTATTCTGGTCCCCAGCGCCATATCACGCATAGACAGGCACATACATGCCGGCAGTAGATAGGACGAAGCCAAACCACCAGAAAGCACTAAAATAATCCAAACTTCTTATTTTTATCTTTGTGAGGGAGACTTGTTTATTTTTCCATTGGTATTAGCAAGGAACATATTTTACATCTCGCAGTCCCAACGGCCCAATTTCCACAGATTCGTAGGGTCATTACAAACTTGGCATCCAATGTTCTGTGATATAAAACAGAATTAGGAAACCAATGAAATATGTATTGCAGATGTCACGCTGTCTGTATGTGAGCGGGACTTTAAGATCAAATCATTCTTACTTATTGGCAGGTGATTGGACGGATTTCTGGGTGGTAGATCATTTATTCAGATATTTTTATCTTCTTAAACATATAATGCATTCATTTTGGTATTAAGTGCTTTGTCGGGATGTAGAAAGTATATTAACGAATAAACAGAATTGATGTTTGTCTTAAACTAGATAAAAAATCCAATTTCCAAATTCCCCAACATCGTCAGGAATCACAGGGACATCTCTGCCCCTAAATGATCCTACTGGGGACATGAATTACATGGTGGGAGTATCAGTGATAATAAAAAGATAACCAAAGACACCACCGTGATGGAAAGCCATCCATGGTAATATGGCGGGAGGGGCAGGACTGTCACTATGCTTCTCAAGGAGACTGGAAATTGTAAGATGTTTCAGTTCCTAGTCTGTCTTTTCTGTCTTCTTAATGTCCTCTGAAAGTAGATTTTTAGTAGATTCATTGATGATGTTGCACTTACAATGAACTTACCTGACCTATCATATATCTCTACCCTAGCCTCAATCAAGGACTTCCAACCCAAGGTCTTGGCTAGATTCCTCCAGATGTCTCTCACTAGGTCTCTGCTCCTGTGTACGATCCTCAGAACTCTAATGGACTCACGTTCCGCCATTATACATTTATTTTGTCCTCCTCAACTCATCTCTTTACCTAATCTTCCTCTATTATTAACATGGACGCAAGCCTGTCTTCTATTTTTTGACCCTCCTCTGCTCTCCTAAGAACATTCAGGACTTTATTGTCTTTTTTTCAAACTAAGATGGATTCCATCCTCCAATCGTTTAGACTTCCCTTTCCCAATTCTCTTGTGCCACCAATGCTCCTACTTGTTTATTTCTCCTGTGACTGAAGGAGGTGTATGACATACTCCCATCTGGTTTGCCTACTGATGTCGTAAAGCTCATTCTCCATTTTTTACATCTTCTACATTTCCTCCTCCATGCTAAAATCTCTCAACTGGCTTCCAAGACAGTCAACGAGCTCCGAAACAATTCTCCAGTTCTAGAGCTTCGTCTCAGCTAAAACCTTTTCCTCTAGAAACCTCCTCTGGTCTGGAACTGCGCACAATATCAGAGAAATCCCAAATCTCACTGCTTGCAAATCACGTCTTCAGAGATGCCCCAAAAAACCCAACTAGTGCATGTACTTCCAGACACTTAGTGATGTCCCCCTTCCATGTGCACTTATCCTTTTACCATACAGTGTCTTTCACAAAGACAAATTTGCAGAGGAAAACATTTATTTCAGCTCTGGCCTTCTGTTAAATGATTTAAAGAGGGAGGAAGTCTAGTTCTTCTGTGTCCACATCTGTAATTTTACATGCAAGCTGTTTTGTAAAATGTTAAACATGGTCGAGTGACATTATTATGACCACCACCTACTACATAGCCAATGAAATACAGCACGTGGCGTGAGCTGGCTCGGTGGGTATATAAGGGGACATGTCGGCATTCTGCAAACATATCAACCATCGCTGTAATGTGATTTATCCAACTTTAAAAAGGGGATGATCATTGGCTTTCGGGCCGGGGGTGGCAGTATTACTGAAACAGAGCAGTTTGTGACTTGATCTCGTGACGCTGTTTGGAGATCCGGTGACTGGACAAACAGTGCCATTGCAAATAAACGGCTTTGAGACTGCACAGCGCCACGTCGTTCCATTGATGTCAGAGGTGAACGTCGGCTGGGAAGTTGTGTGAGGACCAACAACATGTTAGACTTGAGCAACTCATCACCAAACAGACCAGGGGGCCACCACACGTGTGTCTGAAACAACAGTAAAGCCAAGCCTATTGTGCGCGGGGCTCCGAAGCAAACGGCTGATCGCTGCACCCATGCTGAGCTTCAGTTTGCACATCAGTACCAACACTGGACCTCTTCTGATTGGCAAAGGGTTGCCTTCTCTGATGAGTCACGTTTTCTGCTCCATGAACTGGACAGACGTTGGCGTGTCAGGGGAGGAACAAACACTCTGCAACCATTGTTGGAAGAACACCATAAGTGTTATGGTCTGGGGAAGGCTTTCTTTACATTTTCCTGGTCCACTCATACCTCTGGAAAGCACTCTCAACTGATTGGATTATCTATCCATCCTTGCAGATGAAGTACGCCCATAAATGTCTTCCCTGGAGTGGATGGGATCTTCCAGCAGGACAATGCAACATGTCACATGGCCAGAATTATCCGGGAATGGTTGGAGGAGCACAATTTCCTGGCCTCCAAATTTCCCCAGACTTGAACTCCATTAAGCACCTGTGGGACCACCTCGATCGCCATGTTCTCCGTATGGATCCTCCACCAAGCCCTCTTCAGCAGCTGTTGGATGCACTGCAGTCAGCATGGCTCCAGATACCCTTGCCAACCATCCAGCATCTTATCACCAGACTACCACACCACCTAGCGGCTGTCCATGCTGCAGAAGGCTCCTATAATAATGTGACTCGACTGTATATATACATAGCTTTAATTTCTACATTGGTATTTGTAAAATTGATTTGTTTTCATATTCTTATAATCTGGGCTCTTTAGAAGCAGGAAGAGTTAATAAATCGTCTCCTTTTATAGCCCTCCCTGAAGTCTCTATAAATAAATTGCTTGAGAGACTCCAACATATTTTCTTGGAACAGACCGGACTTGTTCAAATAGAAATGAATCTGATGCTCGTTACATGAACCTGCTCCTGTATTCTTCACATAATCCCGTTATCCCAATTAATAGTCGATACGCACATTAATGGTGAAAGAAGCTGGCCCCCTATAAGGAGCCAGGGATTCCTTTGTAGTATATTTTTATATCTTCTTGTGCGCATCCCTCGCTGTAATTTACGCCATGTGATCGGGAGCCCGTGATGATATCATGCCATAAACATGTCTATTTTCTTAGTTAGAAGAAATAACATTGGTCTGAGGCCAATTAATAAAATGTGGATTCTTTGTTTAGTTTTATTGTTGTTCCTTTTCTTAAGTCCTGAGTTCTGAGCTTTGCACAAGTTTATTGGCCACAAACTCCAGGAAAGTTCTACCCAACGGATGCATGGATGATAGATCCTGCCAAAGAGCTCATGTGTTAATGTCATTTCTAATAAAGGACACATGGACTCTGACATCTACACAACCACCGGCCAGGAAAGTGTCACCAAGATCTAGCATCACACAACCATAGGGTTTGTCCTGTGGCGGATGTATGGCGGGACTCTTTTTGGTCCTGGCCTTGTATGTTCTTTGGGACCTTGCAGTACGTAGTTATATTGAAAGATTTGCCGATGGATCCCTTTATGGCCTTGTATTTAGATGGTCCTCTTTTTGTGACATTGAGGTTCAATGGTAGCTTGTGTTGCCAAGCAGTACGATGGCTCTCTCAGGTGGATTACTTAAAGGCCATAGATGTTTTTTTGTGTTTTTTTTATTTATTATCCCAAAAGTAAATGGCAGTTGATCAACAACAATGTAATAAACGCGTTTTTGAATACAATACACATATAATTTTTTTGGCAAATATGAACCTTTCAGTGAGTTACTTTCCACCTTTTCTCTCTTTTTCCCTTTTCCACCTTTTCCTTTCCTTTTATTTAATTTTCTTTTTATTTCTCCATGTATAAATCAAACACAAAATAGAAATAAAAGGTCTGAGGGATGTGGGGGAAGCCCAGCCAGTGGGCGCCCCTCTCTGTCTCTCCCAACCCATTCTCAGGGTCAGTATGACCCAACATGATGCCCACTCCCGGGAGCTCGTACACATCATGTGTTTTATCCAAAGAGGCCGATAGTGGTTCCTAAGTTGAAGGAGGTCTCTGATATTTACAGGTTGTGGGATTATTTGTGACCTTGAATGTAGATAGTTCACGGTGTAGTAAAGTAAATACTTCCACTTCTAGTCCTGCAATAAGATGCTTCTCTGTGGGCTTCTAATAATACAGTAAATTGTTTTGTTTATTAGATGATTCTCGTTATGATGAGTTAATTAGAAGCTTCTATGTAGACCTTGAAGATAGTATGTCCCTCGTCTTGCAGGTTCTTTGTGGTCTTGTTCTTAGTCTTTTAGTCGTCAGGTAGATGTTGTCTTTGTGGACTTTGGGGTCTTGTAACTACCTGTGACCCCAGTGACCTGAAAGATAAAAGTTTTTTTTGATCTTGGAGGCAAATCTCTCTTTGTTATGAATTGTAATTAAGTAGTAGATTGCTTTCCTTATATTTTCTAGCAATTACAAGGTCATTTTATCTAAATCCCTTCTCAGTCGCTACCTTGTCATAGTGAAGGAGCTTCTGTAGTATCTATGACTAGAAAATCTTAAGGATAAGCACAAGCCGCCACAAGATTTCCATAGGTCATGGAGAGTCAAACACGACTGAATGACTTAACAACATATGATCTAGAAGGTACATGGTTGTCGGCAAATGAAGTGACCTATTCTTGTTCATTTCTCATTCAATACAAACAAACCCGTAGATCCACGCGCCACGTATCACCACGTAGACGCGCCCCAGACCATGCACCAGACTTCTTCATTGGTTGCCATATTGGTGACTTGTAATAATTGGCAGTTTATTGAAGATCAGAGGTTTCCAATCTGTGGTTAATGCTCCTCAGAGGCTCTTGAGCTTATTTTTTGTGGTCTGAAGAACAATTGGGAATACAGAAAGGTATATTATGAAATTATTAACAAATGAATCCAAATTTAGTATAAGAATGTCTTATGTTTTACGCCCGCCATGCCCAGCCTCTGCATACTGTGGCTCATTACGATCATTATGTGCTGAATGCCGTAACTAACAATCAGATGGATGTCCAAGAACCTCAATAATTTCCTGTTTGGAAGCCATCGCTCTGTGTATCATGGGCGTCCATTCCAAGCCCATTCTATGTATGTTCTTCATATTAAGGCCATAAAGCCGAGCTCGTTCTCAGACTACGTGCTCCACTAGATACTAAAACTGCTGATTTCAGTTATTATAAAATGAGTAATTTCTATTCCTCCCCAAGGAAATAACTTTACATAAATGAGGCCGTTAATTATATCCTGTTTTCTTTTCACTCCTTCGCTGCTGCCCAAGAATTCTGAATTTCAGGAATTGCTTTCGAGCAGTAAATGTCCGGGATGTGCAGATTCCTCTGACGTTAATGATTCATTATCTGGGGCTTGGAGTCAGATTGGATATTATGCTTGCATGTAACAGACTCCGAGAGCCTATAACTAATAGATACCCTTTATAAGGTCGCTATCACTGAGGGAAGGCCAACCACAGCTGGCCCATCAGGAGGAGGCAGCACCGTCACTATGTTTCCTTGTGAGGCCTCCTGTAAGTTCCAGGTCCATTTAATACTATCCCAGTTGTTGACAGAACAGAATTTACAAATAACATAGTGTGGATGCAGATAGGGCAACCAGAGGCGCCACAGCCTGGCAAATACTAAACTACTGATTAGGGTTAGGGTTGACTAGGAGTTCCCTGAACACCCCTATCAGGGCCTAAACCTTTTGCTGAAAGAGCTCCCCATTCACTTTGCATGGAGCGGGTGGGGCCACTGTGATGGTCCCCCTGAAGGCCCTGACCCCCCCCCCCCCGACCCTTACACCTTCCTGGGTATGGTTGTGACCAGTTGCTGTTCCTCCCTCCTGGTCATCATTCCAGTCCCTGCAAATCCCATCACTGGAAATGTGAACAATGGACTGTATATCTTGATAACAACCTACCTAAAAAGGATTATCCAAATAGTTTAAGTGAGTTCACTAGTTTTGAAGGAAACTTTGGAACAGATTTACATTTGTGATGGAATTACCGGCTCACCCTGTGAGGGAATTAACCCCCACACCCCCAGATTGGCCAGTGAAGTGTTACAAAGGGGTGCTTGAGATAACTGGATAAGGGCAGGTAATGTGATCCGTTTGTGGGTTAGACCAATGATGTATTGTTCTGTTTGTCTATAAATGTTCCAGCTTTTCACACTAAAGACTCTTCTAGATAACATAAGCAAAGGGTCCTACTTTTATTTACAGGTTATATTATTGTTTATTTGTAACTAGCGACTTGCCCGTTAAAAATGACGGGGCAATAAAATTGTAAGGCAGGGTATGCTGTTTGAGCCAGACATTAATTTTTTTGTCGGTCCGAGATCCTTCGGCGCTCATTGCGAGGCTGTTGGTTGTTGTATTTTTTTTTTCTCATAGGCGCTTTTGGTGTTATTGTTTGGTCGGCGTTGATCTGCTTTTTGCGCTTATTGCAAGCCTTTGCGTGCTATGAGCAGCGTTGGCGCTCGTTGTGAGTGGCGCGGGGAATGGCTTTTGTGTTTATTGTGAGAGTGTATTTTTAGTTTTTGTGTATATTTGTTTCTGTATGCTAATGAAATAATACATTAAATAATAAATGAATTTACCTATTTGGAAGTAATATCTGCAGGAAGCATTGTGCTAAAGAGCTGACAATCTGTTTTGATGTTCCTGCAGCATCTAATGTAGTTTTGCAGTGTTCTAGAGCTGAGGTGTAAGTGTCAGCAATGTGCGCAGTGTGTAGTGTAAATAGGCTGCGTGCGCGAGGTGAAGCCGTTAGTGTAGCTGTGGACTTCCGTATTGTGTAAGTTAGTGTTGTTGGCGGCGAATGTTTATGTGGTACGTGGGTGTGGATGATGTAGCGTCCTTGGTAAGAGTGTATCTTGTACCTTGTACAGCTTTTTTGAAAATCCGTACGTGCTTGGTGATGTTTTGCGTCCTGTAGCCTCTTTTTCGTTTTTTTTCGGCGGCCATTTTTTCTCTCACTTAGGGGATTTTCGGGTGTCTAAACTCGGGAATTTGGACTTAAATTGAGGTGTAACTTCACTTGCAGAGGTCCTGCCCCCCCCCCCCCTGCTGTGGGTAAGCTTTGTATGTGTTTTTTGTGTGTATTTATTGTGTTTTTAATGTTTTTAGGTACGTGTGGTTCGGCCGTTAAGGTAGTATTTTGGCGTGGTCGGAATGTTTTTTTTTCTACTTCCCGCGGTTCATTTTTTTTATGTTAGATCTATTTTGGTAAAGTGCCGCTTGTGTAGGTGTTTGTAAGCGCGTGTGAGGCGCCGTAGAGCCTCCACCTCTACAAAAGAGGCTGCCCCCCTTCACGAGGGTCAGCATTTGCGGCCTGCCTTCGGCTCATTGCAGCCGACGTTAGAGCCTCCACCCTCCGCAAATGCGGCCCCTCGCTTCGGGAGCTTGCAAAGCGTGACGAAGATTCGTAGTTTGACAACTATTATATGTGATGCAACAACATATTCAGCTGGTTATAACCTCTGTTTGTTATTTTACCCCCTTTTTTGGATCCTGATGGTCCTGGAATAGAAGTCGGTCACTAAGAAGCCCATCCACTCCATGGTCCATGGGAGGGTTCCTGTAGCCAAATCTCTTTAATACTTTTGAGATTTTAATACTAGGGTTATACTGTGCCCACAATGACCAGATTTATGTAATTTGTCCAAAAATTGTGAGCTGCTGCCTAATTTAATATTTCTTGTTTTCTGTTCACTAATTTATTTATGTGGTTGTAGAGGGAACATTCCCAGGGAACTTCCTGTCCAAGCTCCTCTAGACCCTACCTATGTGTAATACTCGCCCTCACTATATGCTTCATAAAACATTTACAGGAGGGTATTGAAATAATGTTAGGAACGAGCAGCGACGTTTTATACACTGAATATGATAACTGTTTGAGCGATGCCAACATTTTTATGTCCCTATAAGAGATGAAAAATGAAAGTAATTATTTGCCTTCTCTGCTAGAATCCCACCCGCTCTCTGGAAGTCGCGCCACCATGCCCACATACGTCTGATTTCCCAGCAGATACGTGTTTTGATAAAGATGTTAAATGTCTGGAGCAAAACATGAAACTCCTGAGAACGACGTCTATCAATGTTTTATTATAACAAGCTCTTGTGTACAACCATAAAACAAACTCAAAAAAGGTCCAAGGCCAACCATGTAAGAGACGGCCAAGGTAAGGAAGAGCCAAGACCAAGTCACCACTCAACTGATCTGTCCTAACATTGTGTCCCAAACTTAGGCTATATATATATATTATTTTTTTTTCACTTAAAATTCACGACAATTCTAGTAAGGGAAAAAGAAGGATATAAATAAAATATTTTTTGATAAAATTAAATTTTTTATAGAAACTTGTAAACTACTACAAAAGCAATAATGATGACAAGATATTCTTACATCTAGTTGGTTTTCATAAAATGAGTGAATTACAGTAGTTTTGAACTTACATTTTAGATCATTAAATATTCAGTGATATTAAGCTGAAATGAGCACAAATGCAACACAGATAGATGCCCACCATAGTCTGACCAGTGAGAGTGTAATGATATGGAATCACAAGGTTGTGGAGACCAGTAGCCAAGGTCAGCAATAATCCAGTTCAGCAATTTGTAGGTGAAACAGGAACAAGCTTTATTGAAGTGATCAGAAACCACACAATAATCTGGCAAGGATACAGAGACAGGAAGTGCCTTATATAGGCCAAGAACCAGACAGCTGACCAGACACAGCTAAAGAGAGTTGTCACTGATTGCATTGCTTTTAGAGTCAAGGTATCAGATCTCAGGCAAATCTGCAAGAGGCAGGCTGGCGCAGTGGTAGGGAAGAGGTATAGCAGCCTGGGGACCAGGGTTCAAAACCCAGCAGAGTCAATTCCTCACATTACCCCCGCCTCTATAAGTGCAGCTTCTGGATGCCCTATTACCTGGTTTAGCATGGGTACTGCACATGAAAAGACCGAAGGAGATCAGGAGCGCGAATATTGTCCACTGGTTCCCACGAACTCTCCTCCTCACCATAGCCTTTCCAGTGAACCAGATACTGAAGCTTGTTACGGAAGATCCTGGAGTCAAGAATTTTTTCCACTTCGTACTCATCCTCACCATCCACGAGGACTGGAGGTGGGGCAGGCAGGGCTCGGCCAGGGAAAGTATTTTCATGAAAAGGTTTAAGCAGTGCAACGTGAAACACAGCATGTATTTTCATGGAATTCGGGAGTTGCAAACGGAAAGTGACAGCATTGATCTGAGCAATGATCTCAAAAGGTCCCATGAACCTTTGACCCAATTTATGAGAAGGAATCCGAAGCTTAAGATTCTTTGTTGACAGGCACACCTTGTCACCAACGTGATAGACTGGGGCCTCCTTTCTATGCCTATCAGCAGCTCTTTTGTAACATTCCTGAGCCTCCAAAAGAGTCTCTTTCAACAGTGCTTGGGAATCACGTAAGGCGGTTAGCCGGTCAGTGACAGCAGGAATGGAAGTAGTAATTGGGAGACTGACTAGAAAGGTCGGATGGTAACCATAGTTGGCAAAAAATGGGCTCAAAGAAGTGGAGCAGTGTTGGGCATTGTTATAGGCAAACTCCGCCGTGGGTAGAAAATCCAGCCAGTCATCCTGCAGGTAACTAATGTAGCACCGCAAATATTGCTCCAAAGTCTGGTTGGTTCGCTCAGTCTGTCCATTACTTTGCGGATGAAAAGCTGACGACAGATTTACATTAATACCTAGATTAGAACAACATTTTTTCCAAAAACGAGATGTAAACTGCACTCCCCTGTCAGAAACTACTTCATCAGGCACTCCATGCAAGCGAAATATTTCCCGAATGACCAGGTCAGCCGTCTGTTTAGCTGAAGGGAGACCACGAGCTGGTATGAAATGACCCATCTTAGTTAACCTGTCCACAACAACAAGAATGGTAGTGTGTTCCTTAGAGGGAGGTAGTTCCACAATAAAGTCCATTGATATAGATCCCCAGGGACGATGAGGAATCGGAAGAGGCTGAAGCAAGCCAACAGAGGATGAGCGAGGAGTCTTATGTCTGGCACATACATCACAAGAGGACACATACTTCTTAACATCCTCATGATACTTCGGCCACCAAAAGGATAGGGCAAGTAGGTCTTGCGTCTTTCGGATTCCTGGATGACCTGCTGGTTTTGAGTCATGGTAGAGATGTAAAAGGTCCAGTCGCACTGACTCGGGAGCAAACAGACGTTGTTGAAAAATCCAAAACCCATTAAGCATCGTCATATAGAGGTCACAAGGAGGATCACGAAGAACTGGGTCTTCAGCGTAGCCCTTTTTAATGCGAGACATCAGATCAGAAGGAAATGTAACTCCTATAAATATATCCTCCGGCAAGATGGTGGTCTTGGTTACGGTAGTATGGAGGGGGTCAGCTATTCTAGACAAGGCATCCGCCTTACTATTCTTGGAGCCAGGACTGTATGTAACCAAAAAATTAAACCTCGAGAAGAATAGGGACCAGCTAAAGAGAGTTGTCACTGATTGCATTGCTTTTAGAGTCAAGGTATCAGATCTCAGGCAAATCTGCAAGAGGCAGGCTGGCGCAGTGGTAGGGAAGAGGTATAGCAGCCTGGGGACCAGGGTTCAAAACCCAACAGAGTCAATTCCTCACAGAGAGAAGATATCATCAAGGAATCACAGTAAGACTCTTATTTGTGCCTCCTTAACTAGTTGCAAAAGCAAAAGGATGATAATCAATAAACAAGCCTGTGGGTGTGCAATAGATTCCAAGATTCACTATATGTCAACAGCCCTGATGGGGGAGGAGCCTCTAATAAACCACTGTGGTATCTGCTTCTCTTTTTTCCACAAAGTAGCCTAGTCCAGTCTTCCCCAAGGGAATCCCTTCCCTGAGCCAACAAAAGGTGAATACAACACCCCTGTTCTTTGTGATAGCCATGGTTTCCCCTACTTGGACTGTCAACATCTGAAGACCCTCATCCCCAGTGAATACAACTTGTGTCTGTGTGTTTTTGGCATTGTCTGGCTAACTGTTTTTTATACTGATTATATCCATGTAAAAATGATAAATTGCTTTAATTTTATATGTAGTTTTGTAATTCATATACTGTGATCCAATTATTGTTTGCCAGGACAGGTCTAAGAGGCCCATTGTGAATCTAACACAATGGAGCATTCAGCATTGAAGACCTCATGCTGAGTGATTGAATTAGCTGCCCTAACTATCTTAATTAGGTTACCTTTTGTTACTCTGCACCCAGACTACTTGAATTACCAAGACAATTTTGTTCTCCCATGTATATAAATCCCTGTATGCATTTCCCCTTTTGAAAGTATACAAGACTGCAAGCTGTATTTATGAGGGATGAGAAATAACTTTTAAATCACTTTCCTCCAGTGCAACTTCCAAGGAATCCTATATCTATGTTCCTGAACTGTATTCCAGCTCTCCACAAAACCTGAAGCAAGCCTCCTTCCAGGACACCGTTACACAGAAACCCGCATAGGAGGAGATCCATTCATTGGCTGGTCCAGCTGGTCCTTCCTCATGAAAAACAGGGGCAGTGGTGAGATTGGAGTTATTAATGGGAAAAGTGACATGGACTGGAGGAGCAGTGTAAAGATAGCCCAGTGTGATGAGCTCAACATGGCCAAACTAAGAGAGCTGATCGGTAGCAGGGGATGTTGGTGCCAGCCCCTAGAACTGGAATGCCATTGTGGAGGAGCGTCACCACCTGTATGAGGAGCAGGAGGCCACGAGAGATCTGGGGATGTCACCAGGGAAGAACCCAGTTATGAGACTTTCCTGTTCAATGCTGAGAAGCTTAAGGTGGTGGTACTTCTACCTGCTCACCATACTAGAAGAAAGACTGTCCATGGTTCACAAAATGGAGGTGATGAGGACAATCACAGCAGAGGCGACCAGGGAACGAGAAAGCCAGTCATAACATCACGGTCAGAGCTTCGATGATTCTGACCCACCACCCAGGAAGCTGCCTTCAAAAGATTTAATGATGCTGGGAGGGGACATTGGATGCTTTCTGCAGGACTTCACCAGAAAGAAGACGCCCAGGCTTGTACAGAGGACAAGAGAATGTTAGAAAGCTCTGATAACCAACCCACCATATTTGCCCTGAATTACTCTAGCCTCCTTTTGGTCCAGACGGATACCTCAACCTATGGCATCAGGGATGTTTGGAGCCAGGTGGATGCCCAGGGCGAGGTGAACCCCATTGCATATGTGAGCTGCAAGATGTTTCCCTGAGAGGTCAGCAATGTGGCTATTAAGAAGGATTCGATGGTCTATTGTTGAGATGGAGTCTAGCGCTGTAGAATCATAACTTTACAATCCGATACTGGCAGGATGGGCTCATCAGAACACGGATGGTCTCTCCAGGCATTTGGACACCTCAGTATTTTTAACGTTAACTAAAGGTGGTTAACTAAAATAGGTTACCATGAAAATGTATATACTGACTCTTTAACCCTTTCACCCTAATACACACCTCATACAAGTTCCTTTAAAGGCGTCTAAGAGGGGATATGATTACCTTATATAAATACATCCAGGGTCAATACAAGGCTTTGACAAGTGAGCTAGTGCAATCTAGTTTTTTATAGCAGTCTTTTTTAATTTCTATAGGGTTAATATATCTTAAAACCCTTTTTATACTCAGGTTCATTTAAAATGCTATCTCTAATCTTGGCGATCCTGCATCATTTCCAAGCTCTTTCCCAATACTAGTACGATGCTGGGATGCAGTAGTTTCATCACCCATCTATGGATATTACAACTTCCTGAACAGAGAACAGCGGAGACTTAAAGGTAAAATCCAAAGCTTTTAATTCCCCTTCAATGCATAAAACATAATAAAACTTAAAGCATCCGATGAGACCAATACCAAGGAAAATAAATGGATTGAATCATAAAAGTTATTATCCCAACCCTTGCTTGCTCTCTCCATATTGCATCCTCTAATGCACACGCAATGGTCAGTAGCTTCCTATTGACCTACTCGGTCATGCTGCAGATTCTAGAGTAGGGAGAGAAGCCAATTACTGTTTATTACTATTTTTATCATCCTTTATAGGTAGTGCGCCAGCACATTGTGTAGCGTTAAATAGGGGTTAGGTGCATTATTTACCCATTGCAGAAGAATGGAGGGTCCGTCTTTGAGCTTAAAATCAAATGTACACAGAGATTGAACCCGAGAGCACTGACACAAGATGGAAAACTCACAACTACAGGGCTCGGGTGTGATAAGGAGGAAGATGTGCTGTGTTTATTAAGGATGAACGTGATGAAGTTCTTTAAACAGATGAGTTTTTAGAGAGGTCTTGATTCAGGAGTATACACTAGCTGAGTGAGGCAAGGAGTTCCATAGAATACGGGCAGCACGAGAAAAGTCCTGAAGGTGGAACGAGAGGAGGTGACGAGGGAGGTGGAGCGAAGAAGGTCGTTAGGAGAGTGAAGCCGGTGGTTAGGGGAGAATTTTGAGACAAGAACAGAGATATAAGGGGCGCACTGTTGGTGAGGGCTTTATACGTGTTACATTTTATTCTGGAGGCTATGGGAAGCCAGGGGCGTGACGGAAAGGGAGGAGCGCTGAGTATGGTAGTTGAGTCTAGCGGAGGTGTCATTATGGATTAGAGAGTTGCAGTTTTCAAGGCAAGATGTGATGAGAGAGAGGATTAGAATGTTAGTTGTGTCTTGAGTAAGATAGTGACTTATACTGGAGATGTTTTTAGGTGAAAATTACACATTTTTGTGATTGATTGCAGGTAAGGAATGAAAGAGAGGGCAGGGTCTAGTAGAACCCCAAGACTATGAGCCCGGGAGGTGGAAGTGATGATGGCTCTAACAATAGTGAGAGATATTTGTGGAGTGAAAGCTGTAGTAGCGGGTGGGAAGATAAGGAGTTCAGTCTTTGACTTGTTGAATTGGAGTTGACGGATGGACCTCCTGGAGGATATACTAGAGAGGCAGTTGGCAACTTGAGCTAGAAGAGATGGAGATAGATCTGGTGCTGAGAGGTTTGAGTGTCATCTCCATAGAGATAATACTGAAATCCGAGCCAACATAGCCCCCTGAGTGGTGATAAGACGGTAAATAAAATAATAACTTGGTATAGTTGGCGTGACAGGGCTTTCATTGCGAAGAATATACTTTTAAGCTTGTTCTATCACTACAGTGTCTCTTTGATGTGCCGTCACAACCCGTCATTCTTGGTTTGTTTATAGGTCGCTTCTAACTGATCTCATGGTCATGGCCCCCCGGCCTATTACAGATTTGTAGCCACTGGCCGAGGAGGTCGCTCACATCTATGGAGCTCTAATATTTCTTAAAATGTATAAAAATGACGGTATGTTTCTTACCATGTTATCTGTCAGGTTCCTTCACTAATTAGAGGTTATTTACCTATATTCCAGGTCCTTGTCAGCTCAGGGCCTCCGATCATCAATGAGGCCTCAATGGAAGAGTATTATAGAAACCTCACTGAGAAAACCATCTTCATTCTTTGTAAAGAGCTCCACAAATAGTCTGCACCCCATGGGGCGAGCCAGAGATGGGGTGAGATCCTACGTGTCTGATGGTGCCGCCGTCCCACAAAGTGCAGCTCACACGGCGTATAAATATCTCTGATTTCAGAAGATGGCCATAAAGACACATAATGATAAAAACGCCTCTTATAATAATGAGCCGACGGTGACACAGCGCCACATAATATCATCACAAGATGAGCAGATACATAGAGCTTGGGAAATGTCTTGTGAGGGTCATTTTAGAAATGGAATCTATCAGTAATTAAAGGAAAATATTTGTGAAACGTGTAACAAAGTAACAGCACTGGCAGATGTAGAAACAATGGGCATAGAATTATTTTGAGAATAAATCTTAATAGTCAAATGTTCTGAGCATTAGAGAATTTCCTGACAGCGATGTGTTTACCAATTAGTAGACAGAGGGGAGATTGGGGGAATCTGATAAATAATTGGACCTTTCAGAATTTGACACCTACACCCTTACAACTACTCATGCTCAGAAGCAAGTAGCTTGCAATATAAATTGCAAGCCTTTCCTGCAGAAATGAACTTTCCCCTTAGGCATGCAACTTGGACACCATGGCTATAGTACAGTATACCATGAGTGTCTGTAGGGACATCCATGTTAATGGGTTACATTTAGGTGCCATGGGGGTACATAGGAACCCCCATGATTACGGTTAGAGGTCCCATTGGAGTCCTTAAGGACTTCCATAGTAGGGTCTCAGGTTTCTGTGCCATGGGGATTCATTAGGTTATAGTTTAGCATACAACAGGAATACGTAGGGACCCCAATGGTTTTGTCGTTACATTTAGGTGCCATGGGGGTACATAGGAACCCCCATGATTACGGTTAGAGGTCCCATAGGAGTCCTTAGGGACTTCCATAGTAGGGGCTCAGGTTTCTGGGCCATGGGGATTCATTAGGTTAAACAACAGGGATACATATGGACCCCAATGGTATAATGGTTACATTTAGGTGTCATGGAAGCCTCCAGTATTTAGCAGACATCATTTTATTAACACATATTATGACTTTACCTGCCTGAATATATTATTGGTCTCACTCAGATTTTTCATCATAGAGTGGTCCAATAATAATAGATTTCAGTTCTCCTGGTTGTTTTGCTGCATGTCCGTCCACCATTCTCTCCTCTCCGTCTTACTGAATTCCTTCATAATTATTACCAGACCCTCATTACCTCACTTGTCTCTTGTTAGGGTCCCTCTGCTCTCATCCTCCAGTAGTGTATAGGTTGGTTCATCCATCAGTAATTACCAAATGAAGAACTTGATGGGTTTTGTAAGAATCTGCGGAAGTTAATATTAATTATTGCCTATCAACAAGGAGCTCGTCCAGACTCTTCAGACTGTGTTATTGTCTTAGGCCCTCATTCAATTGCAATACGGCCAATTGAATAGGGCTCTAAATAAGCACATGACATATTTTTTTAAAGAAGTTTTTAGTTAGTGATCTTCTATTCAAAATGAAGGTCTTCACTAACTAAAAACTTCTTTAAAAAAATATGCTTTGTTCTTATTTAGAGCACTATTCAATTGGCCAAATTGCAATTGTATGAGGCCCTCAGTGTCTGCAGTGTCTTATCCCACCTTTCTTTACCTGCCCCATCTCTTTCTCCCACATTGTTGTTATAAACTGAATATTGTGTTTATAAAGAGGTTGTTGTAAAGGACTGGAAGTCAGAGATCGGTCAAATAGGAGTCCAGTGGCAGGAGGTCCTGGTGGACCGGATTCAGGCATAAGAGCCACTGGTGCAGTAGGTCTGCGTAGACGGGATCAGGCAGCTGGAAACAGGCAGGTAATTCGGGGGTGGTGCCAGGCAAGCAGGTAGCTCTGGGGTTGTGCCAGAGAGGCAGGTAGCTCTGGGGTTGTGCCAGAGAGGCAGGTAGCTCTGGGATGGTGCTAAAGGGGCAGGTAGCTCTGGGATGGTGCCAAAGGGGCAGGTAGCTCTGGGATGGTGCCAAAGGGGCAGGTAGCTCTGGGATGGTGCCAGAGAGGCAGGTAGCTCTGGGATGGTGCCAAAGGGGCAGGTAGCTCTGGGATGGTGCCAGAGAGGCAGGTAGCTCGGGGATGGTGCCAAAGGGGCAGGTAGCTCTGGGATGGTACCAAAGAGGCAGGTAGCACTGGGATGGTGCCAAAGGGGCAGATAGCTCTGGGATGGTGCCAAAGGGGCAGATAGCTCTGGGATGGTGCCAAAGGGGCAGATAGCTCTGGGATGGTGCCAGAGAGGCAGTTAGCTCTGGGATGGTACCAGAGAAGCAGATAGCTCTGGGATGGTGCCAAATGGGCAGGTAGCTCTGGGATAGTGCCAAAGGCGCAGGTAGCTCTGGGATGGTGCCAAAGGGGCAGGTAGCTCTGGGATGGTGCCAAAGGGGCAGGTAGCTCTGGGATGGTGCCAGAGAGGCAGGTAGCTCTGGCATGGTGCCAAAGGGGCAGGTAGCTCTGGGATGGTGCCAGAGAGGCAGGTAGCTCGGGGATGGTGCCAAAGGGGCAGGTAGCTCTGGGATGGTGCCAAAGAGGCAGGTAGCACTGGGATGGTGCCAAAGGGGCAGATAGCTCTGGGATGGTGCCAGAGAGGCAGTTAGCTCTGGGATGGTACCAGAGAAGCAGATAGCTCTGGGATGGTGCCAAATGGGCAGGTAGCTCTAGGATGGTGCCAGAGAAGCAGATAGCTCTGTGATGGTGCCAAAGGGGCAGGTAGCTCTAGGATGGTGCCAGAGAAGCAGATAGCTCTGTGATGGTGCCAAAGGGGCAGGTAGCTCTGGGGTGGTTCCAGAGAAGCAGATAGCTCTGGGATTGTGCCAAATGGGCAGATAGCTCTGGGATGGTGCCAGAGAAGCAGATAGCTCTGGGATGGTGCCAAAGGGGCAGGTAGCTCTGGGGTGGTGCCAGACAATTACAGAGGCAAAGGCAAAGCCAAACAGTCAAAGAATCAGGTGCAGGCAGAAGACAAGATGGGAAATCCAAACAACAAGTCAAGGTCAAGTTCCATATGACTCTCACCTTGTCCTTGCCCTGCCACGCTTTGCCATCTGGAGACATTGTGATAGTTGTGCTCTTGTTCTACGCCTCTTTCTTCAGAACCAAACTGAGCAATCAGAAGCAAAGTCAGGAAATGTTTGGTGAAATCTAACAAATAAAGGAGCCATGTGACGCTTGTCAGATTTGTACAATCGCAGGTCCTGCTGCCAAGAAACATTGTTACTACTTGAGGTTCTCTAGCAGCCCTATTAAATTCCCCCAACATAAAAACCCGTAGCTCGTAACGGAGTCCGCTAGACTTACGGCTATTAAATTGGCCTCTTATACCTACCCGCAAATGATCTGAGGGTTACAGGCGGAAAAACCTTACGGGCTGTCGAAATCGGAACTCCATTTCCACAAAGCCTTTAATCTGTCAAGCCCGTAAATGTTACATTCACAAATCGCTATTCAATTGCTACGAATCCACAGGCGTTCAAACCTACGGGTACTAGAAAGTCCTATCCGTAGCAGCGTAAATGCAAATAAACACACACTACTGTATTTTAAATTAAAGGGAAAGTGATGTTAGGTATTAATATTCATAGCACAACATTCTCAAGCCTGCAAATCTGCAATATAAAATACTTTATGTCATGTGTAATTTCTGTGTTATAGTGATCCTGGCAATCAATGTGTTAATACATATAATGGAACTCGTTGCATGCGATAGAATATCATATTTACTGATTTAATAATATTGCATTTTTTTTAGAATGTGGGTCCGATTCTAACTCGTAATTCAGACCCGTAAGGGATTGAAATCTAACCTTTATTTTTCAGTGACGTAATGATGATGATCTCATTTGCCATTGGCTCTGTCTAAAACCGTAACTACGGGTTTGACTAATTGATCATGTTCACGGCCGCACATGCAACGTGCGCAAGAATGGTTTACGGGTTCGGATGTCGGACACGTCTGTTGCGGGTTTGGCTAATTTAATAGCTCTGTAACTCAGCTGAATTTCCAGCCCGCAGGTTTTGCGGGTTTAGCGGTGCCGCTACGGGCTTGGAATTTAATATGGCCCTAGTGCTCATTCTGAAATATTATTTTGCTGAGGCAAAGCTAGCAAATGGTAGATGACTGTACGGGTCAATAAAAAGCCAACATATGTATAGGTGGTCTGGTCACCCATAGAGTGACCAAATCACATTTCTATAAAGTAGTCATCTGCCCCTCTTCACTAATAACTTAAGAATCCCTCTTCACAATGGGCGGGGGGTGGGGGGTGCACTTATATATAATAATAGCTCCTCTACTGGGTTATCCCGTAGGTTGATGATGTCACATATCAGTATCTGGCACTTACAACTCCATGTCTGTACTGTTTTGTCAGCGTCTCGGACATCTCCATTGACGTGAAAGAAAATGAGATAAGAAGTTTTTTTTTTTTTTTTTTTATTAAGCCAATAAGAAATGTCCAAACCAGAGAGTTATTAACCCATCTGTTCCCAGCTCTTATTAGGCACAATCTTATACAAATGAAACATACACTAAATATATCAGTTTAATAATGAAATGAACCAACTTTAAAAATCAGTTGACAATTACCCAAATGATCTGGTGAAATAATTAATATGTGAACACGGGAAGGTGGGAGAGATCCAAGAGAAATGTTCAGAGCGATGCAATCTGAATCCCAACTAGATAACTTGGCCATCACGACGGCCATGACCCAAATTAAGATTGGATGGAGCTGCGGCCAGCCCGAGCTACAAGATAGGCTTCAAATCATAAACTTTGTATTGTAAAAAATGAAATCATGTCCTCTCCGATAGGCTGTTAGTACTTACTGGCGCCGCACTACTAAACACTGCGCCTGGATATAGTGCTATCTCGTCACAGACACTCTCACACATACTGTATATACTATTGTTGATGTTTAAAGTTTTAGTTGTGTCCAACTCTCAGTGACCCTATGGACCGCAGCATGCCAGGAACATCTGTCGGCCACTGCACCTGTGGGTTCCCTCAAGCTCATATCCATTCCTTCAATGAACTCATCAGTCCATCTCTGCCTTTGCCGTCCTCTTCTTCAATCTTTCCCAGCATCAGAGTCTTCTCCAGGGAATCTTGTCTTCTCATGACGTGGATAAAATATTTGAGCTTTAACCTTCCAGTGAACAGTTTGTCTTAATTTCCTGTAGTATTGATTGGTTGGATCTTCTTGCAGACCAAGGAACTCTAAGCAGTTTCCTCCAACACCACAATTCTCCGGCGCTCAGCCTTCTTTATGGTCCAGCTCTCACATCCGTACGTTACTACTGGGAATACCAGAGCTCTAACTATGCAGACCATGTAATATCATTAATTTGTAATAGCTTGTCCAGACTTGCCATAGCATTCCTCCCCAGAAGGAAACATATTTTTAATTTCATGGCTGCAGTCGCCATCTGTAGAGATCTTGGATCGCATATACAGTATGTGAGTGTGTGTGGCAATCTTACAATGGGGATATACCAAGGGGTAAGAAGGAGTAGCAACTGACGTCAAGGGCTCGCACCTTGGGCAACACAAACCCGTAATACTCACTGCATGCGAGTGTGTGTACTTGTACAGAGGTTGTTTAATTGGTTTTTAGTGATGGAGGATTAATCAAAACATGACTATTAATGGTATAAACGAGACACAGAGCCCTGGAAATCAAGAAAGTGATTTTGTTTTCCGACTATAAATATAATTCTTTTAGCAATAAACTGAGTTCTTTCCTTTCTCCTTTAATGTAATTGTATATTAAATATTCATTATGTGCCCTTTTCGAATGGTAACATAATAAAGTTTCTGTTTAACCTTCTAATATAAAAATACTTAATGGAGCAGTAAATCCCATTTACAAGCTGAAGTTCTGGATGTTACAAAGTCATTTTTCTATTTTCCGAGAGATCAAATGCGTTTGCAGAATGTGCGTCCGCTCATGTTTTGGACCATGGATCCAGTAAAGTTTCCTGTGACATAGACAGCAACAGCTGTGATTCATCTGAAAAATATATGTTCGAACAATAAGCAAATACTTCTGGAGACAAAGACATTCGTCTGTTTGTGATCAGTGAGGTTGGAAGGAATTTGTTTCGATGTATTTGGCTAAAAATTGAAGGAAACTTCAGATTTTCAGTTAATGTGATTTATTATCAGCTATAAATGTGACTGCACTCCACCCATTCAGTATTGGAGCTTACAACACAATATAGTCATTGGATATTAGTAATAATATTAAACTTGTACCAATACCAGAGCCTCCGTTTCCATTTCACTTCCAATTCGTCATCACTTTGAGTTTCCATGCAATTATGTTTTATATTGGTAAATCACCTTTTCTATGTTCAGTGGCCCCCAGCCATACACTAATCTGAGTATTGTCTTTGGTAATGATTGGAGGCCATCTAATGTGATTGTAGTGTTTTCAGTGGTCCTTGGTGGCCCTCTAATCTGAATGTAGTGTTTGGTGGCCCTCTGTGACCCTCTAATCTGAGTATTGTTTTCAGTGGTCCTTGGTGGCCCTCTAATCTGAATGTAGTGTTTGGTGGCCCTCTGTGACCCTCTAATCTAAGTATTTTGTTCAGTGGTCCTTGGTGGCCCCCCTCTAATCTGAATGTAGTGTTTGGTGGCCCTCTGTGACCCTCTAATCTGAGTTTTTTGTTCAGTGGTCCTTGGTGGCCCTCTAATCTGAATGTAGTGTTTGGTGGCCCTCTGTGACCCTCTAATCTGAGTATTTTGTTCAGTGGTCCATGGTGGACCTCTAATTTAAATGTAGTGTGTGGTGGCCCTCTGTAACCCTTTAATCAGAGTATTTTGTTCAGTGGTCCTTGGTGGCCCTCTAATCTGAATGTAGTGTTTGGTGGCCCTCTGTGACCCTCTAATGTGAGTTTTTTGTTCAGTGGTCCTTGGTGACCCTCTAATATGAATGTAGTGTTTGGTGGCCCTCTGTGACCCTCTAATGTGAGTATTTTGTTCAGTGGTCCTGGGTGGCCCTCTAATCTGAATGTAGTGTTTGGTGGCCCTCTTTGACACTGTAATCTGTGTATTTTGTTCAGTGGTCCTTGTTGGCCCTCTAATCTGAATGTAGTGTTTGGTGGCCCTCTGTGACCCTCTAATGTGAGTATTGTTTTCAGTGGTCCTTGGTGGCCCTCTAATCTGAATGTAGTGTTTGGTGGCCCTCTGTGACACTGTAATCTGTGTATTTTGTTCAGTGGTCCTTGGTGGCCCTCTAATCTGAATGTAGTGTTTGGTGGCCCTCTGTGACACTGTAATCTGTGTATTTTGTTCAGTGGTCCTGGGTGGCCCTCTAATCTGAATGTAGTGTTTGGTGGCCCTCTTTGACACTGTAATCTGTGTATTTTGTTCAGTGGTCCTTGTTGGCCCTCTAATCTGAATGTAGTGTTTGGTGGCCCTCTGTGACACTGTAATCTGTGTATTTTGTTCAGTGGTCCTTGGTGGCCCTCTTATCTGAATGTAGCATTTGATGGCCCTCTGTGACCATCTAATCTGCGTATTGTCTTTGGTAATGATTGGTGGCCCTCTAATCTGAATTTAGTGTTTGGTGGCCCTCTGTGACCCTCTAATCTGAGTATTTTGTTCAGTGGTCCATGGTGGACCTCTAATTTAAATGTAGTGTGTGGTGGCCCTCTGTAACCATTTAATCAGAGTATTTTGTTCAGTGGTCCTTGGTGGCCCTCTAATCTGAATGTAGTGTTTGGTGGCCCTCTGTGACCCTCTAATCTAAGTATTTTGTTCAGTGGTCCTTGGTGGCCCCCCTCTAATCTGAATGTAGTGTTTGGTGGCCCTCTGTGACCCTCTAACCCAAGTATTTTGCTAAGTGGTCCTTGGTGGCCCTCTAATCTGAATGTAGTGTTTGGTGGCCCTCTGTAACCCTTTAATCAGAGTATTTTGTTCAGTGGTCCTTGGTGGCCCTCTAATCTGAATGTAGTGTTTGGTGGCCCTCTGTAACCCTTTAATCAGAGTATTTTGTTCAGTGGTCCTTGGTGGCCCTCTAATCTGAATGTAGTGTTTGGTGGCCCTCTGTAACCCTTTAATCAGAGTATTTTGTTCAGTGGTCCTTGGTGGCTCTCTAATCTGAATGTACTGTTTGGTGGCCCTCTGTGACCCTCTAATCTAAGTATTTTGTTCAGTGGTCCTTGGTGGCCCTCTAATCTGAATGTAGTGTTTGGTGGCCCTCTGTGACCCTCTAATCTAAGTATTTTGTTCAGTGGTCCTTGGTGGCCCTCTAATCTGAATGTAGTGTTTGGTGGCCCTCTGTGACCCTCTAATCTGAGTAAAGACTAGGCTGCCCCCTGGGAATCATCCAAGGCCTGTATGTTGTCAGCTGTTATAGACTTGCTCACTACATAATGTATATGAAGACAGTATGAGATAACATATAAGATCACCAGAGATGGATCGATGACTTCTCAGAGCTACTGAAAGAAACAATGACACAAATTCAGAGTTCATCACCTTAGGGGTCTTTAGATGATGTTCATATAACACCACTTTATGCACATGTATTACGCACCGTGGGTCATCATATTAGTTTTTCCTGCTCCAGCCCTTTTTACTTACATGAAATCCTCAATAACCATTCCTGAAATCCAAATCCTGAATGCCATTCCAACCAACGTTAAGCCTGAGCGTCTCTCATTAAACAATATATACATTTTATCTACAGGTGAAAAAACATCTTGCAATTGCTGAACTGGGTTTGCATATTCATCTGTAATCAAATAAAGTGCAAGGTTATTTATATGCAAAATAAATCATAAAAGAAGCCACTCGAGCCTCACTGACATCTCAAGCTCAGCACTTACATGTCAAACAGACCCCTGGGAAATAGTATAACCTGCACAGAGCCGCGTGGTTTAAGATATGAGAGATGTGAACTCCAGAGACCCCACACAGTAGAATGTCTTGCTTTTTATTTCGCTCCGACCGGTGTATCGTTCAAAGATAATAGTCTGAAATTATATAACGCGGTAAAAAAGAGTTTAGATGAATAGATCTCATCAGACGTTTTGGGGAAATGTGGGTACATTGGAAAATCTGTGGCGCTTATGGAGAAAAAGGGATGAGCAGTGAGGTAAGGGGTGAGCAGTGATGTAAGGGATGAGCAGGGAGGTAAGGGATAAACAGTGAGGTAAGGGATGAGCAGGGAGGTAAGGGATGAGCGGTGAGGTAAGGGATGAGCGGTGAGCTAAGCGATAAACAGTGAGGTAAGGGATGAGCGGTGAGGTAAGTGATGAGCGGCGAGGTAAGGGATGAGCGGTGAGGTAAGTGATGAACAGTGAGGTAAGGGATGAGCGGTGAGGTAAGGGATGAGCTGCGAGGTAAGGGATGAGCGTTGAGCTAAGCGATAAACAGTGAGGTAAGGGATGAGCGGTGAGGTAAGGGATGAGCAGGGAGGTAAGGGATGAACAGTGAGGTAAGGGATGAGCTGCGAGGTCAGGGATGAGCGTTGAGCTAAGCGATGAACAGTTAGGTAAGGGATGAGCAGCGAATTAAGCCATGAACAGTGAGGTAAGGGATGAGCAGCGAGTTAAGCCATGAACAGTGAGGTAAGGGATGAGCAGCGAGTTAAGCCATGAACAGTGAGGTAAGGGATGAGCGGTGAGGTAAGGGATGAGCAGGGAGGTAAGGGATGAGCAGCGAGGTAAGGGATAAGCATGAGGTAAGGGATGAGCAGCGAGGTAAGGGATGAACAGTGAGGTAAGGGATGAGCATGGAGGTAAGGGAGGAACAGTGAGGTAAGGGATGAGCATGAGGTAAGGGATGAGCAGGGAGGTAAGGGATGAGCAGCAAGGTAAGGGATGAGCGGTGAGGTAAGGGATGAGCAGCGAGGTATGGGATGAGCAGTGAGGTAAGGGATGAACAGTGAGGTAAGGTAAGAGCATCGAGGTAAAGAATGATCGGTGAGGTAAGGGATGAGCGGTGAGTTAAGGGATGAGCAGCGAGGTAAGGGATGGATAAGGGATGAGCAGTGAGGTAAGGGATGAGCGGTGAGGTAAGGGATGAGCTGCGAGGTAAGGGATGAGCAGTGAGGTAAGGGATGAGCTGCGAGGTAAGGGATGAACAGTGAGGTAAGGGATGAGCAGTGAGGTAAGGGATGAGCGGTGAGGTAAGGGATGAGCTGCGAGGTAAGGGATGAACAGTGAGGTAAGGGATGAGCGGTGAGGTAAGGGATGAGCTGCGAGGTAAGGGATGAACAGTGAGGTAAGGGATGAGCAGTGAGGTAAGAGATGAGCTGCAAGGTAAGGGATGAGCAGCGAGGTAAAGGATGAGAGGTGAGGTAAGGGATGAGCTGCACGGTAAGGGAGGAGCAGTGAGGTAAGGGATGAGCGGTGAGGTGAGGGATGAGCGGTGAGTTAAGGAATGAGCAGCGAGGTAAGGGATGAACAGTGAGGTAAGGGATGAGCGGTGAGGTAAGGGATGAACAGTGAGGTAAGGGATGAGCAGTGAGGTAAGGGATGAGCAGCGAGGTATGGGATGAGCAGTGAGGTAAGGGATGAACAGTAAGGTAAGGGATGAACAGTGAGATAAGGGATGAGCGGTGAGGTAAGGGATGAGGGTTGAGGTAAGGGATGAGCAGCGAGGTAAGGGATGAGCTGCAAGGTAAAGGATGAGCAGTAAGGGATGAGCGGTGAGGTAAGGGATGAGCTGCAAGGTAAGGGATGAGCAGTGAGGTAAGGGATGAGCAGTGAGGTAAGGGATGAGCGGTGAGGTAAGGGATGAGCAGCGAGGTAAGGGATGAACAGTGAGGTAAGGGATGAACCGTGAGGTAAGGGATGAGCAGCGAGGTAAAGAATGAGCGGTAAGGGATGAGCGGTGAGGTAAGGAATGAGCAGCGAGGTAAGGGATGAACAGTGAGGTAAGGGATGAGCGGTGAGGTAAGGGATGAGCAGCGAGATAAGGGATGAGCAGCGAGGTAAGGGATGAGCAGTGAGGTAATGGATGAACAGTGAGGTAAGGGATGAGCAGTGAGGTAAGGGATGAGCAGCGAGGTAAGGGATGAACAGCGGGGTAACGGATGAGCACCGAGGTAAGGGATGAGCAGGGAGGTAAGGGATGAGCGGTGAAGTAAGGGATGAACAGTGAGGTAAGGGATGAACAGTGAGGTAAGGGATGAGCAGTGAGGTAAGGGATGAACAGTGAGGTAAGGGATGAGCAGTGAGGTAAGGGATGAGCAGCAAAGTAAGGGATGAGCAATGAGGTAAGGGATGAACAGTGAGGTAAGGGATGGGCAGCGAGGCAAAGGATGAGTGGTGAGGTAAGGGATGAACAGTGAGGTAAGGGATGAGCAGTGAAGTAAAGGATGAGCAGTGAGGTAAAGGATAAGCGGTGTGGTAAAGGATGAACAGTGAGGTAAGGGATAAGCAGTGAGTTAAGGGATGAACAGTGAGGTAAGGGATGAGCAGCGAGGTAAAGGATGAGCGGTGAGGTAAGGGATGAGCAGCGAGGTAAGGGATGAGCAGTGAGGCAAGGGATAAGCGGTGAGGTAAGGGATGGGCAGTGAGGTAAGGGATCAGCTTTGAGGTATAGGATGAGCAGTGATGTAAGGGATGAGCAGTGAGGTAAGGGATGAGCAGCGATGTAAGGGATGAGCAGTGAGGTAAGGGATGAACAGTGAGGTAACGGATGAGCAATGAAGTATAGGATGAGCAGCGAGGTAAAGTATAAGCGGTGTGGTAAAGATGAACAGTGAGGTAAGGGATGAGCAGTGAGATAAGGGATGAGCAGTGAGGTAAGGGATGAGAGGTGAGGTAAGGGATGAGCAGCGAGGTAAGGGATGAGCGGTGAGGTAAGGGAGGAGCAGTGAGGTAAAGGATGAGCGGTGAGGTAAGGGATGAACAGTGAGGTAAGGGTTGAGTAGCGAGGTAAGGGATGAGCAGTGAGGTAAGGGATGGGCAGCGAGGTAAGGGATGAGCGGTGAGGTAAGGGATGAGCAGTGACGTAATGGATGGGCAGCGAGGTAAGGGATGAGCGGTGAGGTAAGGGATGAGCGGTGAGGTAAGGGATGAGCAGTGAGGCAAGGGATAAGCGGTGAGTTAAGGGATGGGCAGTGAGGTAAGGGATCAGCTTTGAGGTAAGGGATGAGCGGTGAGGAAAAGGATGGGCAGTGAGGTGAGGGATTAGTGGTGAGGTAAAACATGGCCAGTGAGGTAAGGGATTAGCTGTGAGGTAAAGGATGGGCAGTGAGGTAAGGGATTAGCAGTGAGGTAAGGGAATATCGGTGAAGTAAAAGATGGGCAGTGAGGTAAGGGATTAGCTTTGAGGTAAGGGATGAGCGGTGAGGTAAAGGATGGGCAGTGAGGTAAGGGATTAGCTTTGAGGTAAGGGATGAGTGGTAAGGTAAAAGATGGGCAGTGAGGTAAGGGATTAGCAGTGAGTTAAGGGATTATCGGTGAGGTAAAAGATGGGCAGTGAGGTAAGGGATTAGCTTTGAGGTAAGGGATGAGCGGTGAGGTAAAGGATGGGAAGTGAGGTAAGGGATTAGCTTTGAGGTAAGGGATGAGTGGTGAGGTAAAAGATGGGCAGTGAGGTAAGGGATTAGTGGTGAGGTAAAGGATGGGCAGTGAAAAAAAGGTATTAGCGGTGAGGTAAGGGATGAACGGTGAGGTAAGGGATGAGCAGTGCAAGGTAAGGGATGAGCAACGAGGTAAGGGATGAGCAGCGACGTAAGGGATGAACAGCGAGGTAACGGATGAGCACCGAGGTAAGGGATGAGCAGGGAGGTAAGGGATGAGTGGTGAGGTAAGGGATGAACAGTGAGGTAAGGGATGAACAGTGAGGTAAGGCATGAGCAGTGAGGTAAGTGATGAGCAGTGAGGTAAGGGATGAACAGTGAGGTAAGGGATGAGCAGTGAGGTAAGGGATGAGCAGCAAAGTAAGGGATGAGCAGTGAGGTAGGGGATGAACAGTGAGGTAAGGGATGGGCAGTGTAACGGATCTACTGACACCCCGACCGGGTACCTCCGTTGATGGATGCGTCCTAGCTTGCGTCGAGGCCTACAAGCACTGCACCGGACACCAAAACCACCACAGACTCCAAGGATAGTACGACAGGAACAAGCGTTCAGTAGTTACAGCTCAAGGGAGTATGCAAAAGCATAGCAATCCCCAGTATGATAGCGATCCCCTCCAATAACGAGACAAGGCTACGTTTTGAAGGGTCAAGTAGAACTATCCTTTAATGACAGGGGATCTCCTTTTATGCAATGGTGCCCTCTGAAGGGCTACACCCACATAGTTATCACAGCCAATTAGATACATGGTTCAACCCCCACGTCTCCTCCCCTCAGATAACAGGTAACACAATTAAAACAGACACAATTTTAACCAAATTCTGGATGTACCCCAAATACAGGGGGTACACCTTTAAGTCCCGCACCATTCAATATCTCTCACCCAGGGGAACAACATATACAAAAATGGCATGAATCAGACCAGGGGTTCAAAAGTTAGTAAAAGTATGTTTTTACACATAACACACAGACATTGCACATATCCCCCATACAATACACATATAGGGACAATAGGTGAGCCACACCTCCCTAGCAACTTGGATACAATCAGACATTAATTAGATCATTCTTCTTTGTTCTTATCAGAGAATGAAAACACTTTGGAAAATGCAAGGATCCTTTACAACTTTCTTATCTCTTGAATCTCTGTAACAGGATTATCTATTAGCCTAGGTCTGCAAAAGTCTGGCTAATATTCTGAGCCAATATATTCTGTAGAACATCAACCAACATACATATAGTAGGGTCATATTTTAACCATAATAATCATAAAACAGTTTAAAACAGTGATGGGTTCCGCTACACACCTCCCCCGTGACCATAAGCCGGCATACACGGTCTGATCCCAACGGATCGGCCTGGGGATGTCCGGACAAAAGTATTTGTTGGTCAATTCTCTAGTTTGACAACCCATCAGCATTACTGCAATTCACATTTACTCACATTTCCTATATCCCCAGATAGCTGGGATCTGAGCGCACAAAACCACCGAATAGCGCTCAGATCCTCTTCACACAGTTCAATTGCCATGTAGCTAAAGTCTTTCCCATAGTCTTTCATTATATGAATGGGCTTCATGGCACAGTTATCTGGGGTATCATGGTTCACACAGGGCAAGTACAGAATGACCCCCCTGTATGTAAAGGGCCAGAATGAGTGACATACACTCTGGTATGGCCGAACACTGGTTCCAAAGGGCAATATGTACCAGGGCCATAGTTGCAGGGCAGGAGGCTGGCAAACAGTCCTCTCCAAGCCAAAGTGGCGAAGGGCACTTCGTCACACATCTCCCCTTTGGGGGGAAGTCTAACCAGGCACCTGGATATTTCGCTGGGGTGATGGTGCAACACGCTGAGGGGACTTGAGGGGCAGAGGCCAGCGGCACTCTGCCCTGATGCCAGCTCTTCTGCTGGTATAACCTGCAGGACCTCCTGCTCTGTACAAGGAACAAAGGGAGGGCAGAGGCCGACCGCACTCTGCCCCACTGTCAGCTCTTCTGCTGGGGTACCTGGGACATATTCCGGCTCAGTAGCCAGGGAAACGTGGGGGTCAGTGGGGGTTACCATTTCCTCTGTTAACCCTGGGGCCACATTAGAAGTTGGCTGGGCAGGGGAATTTGTACTTACCCCCTCCTCCGGTTGTCCCAGTGAGGGTAGTTGGGGATCTGGACAGGCTGCGGGCGCAGGGACCACGGTCCCATCTGCGCCGTCTGGGAGATTGGTGTCTCCCCTGGTTAGGGTAAACTGTCGCTGGGGGGGAAGGACGACACCTTTGGCGCCCTGGGGTACCAACTGCCGCTGTGGAGGAAGGTCGACACCTTCTGCTCCCTGGGGTACACACTGCCGCTCGGGGGGAAGGACGACACCTTCTGCCCCCTGGGGTTCACACTGCCGCTGGGGGGAAAGGATGACACCTTCTGCCCCCTGGGGTTCACACTGCCGCTGGGGAGGAAGGACGGCCCCTTCTGCTCCCTGGGGTACACACTGCCGCTGGGGGGGAAGGACGACACCTTCGGCCCCCTGGGGTACACACTGTTGCTGGGGAGGAAGGACGACACCTTCAGCTCCCTGGGGTACACACTGCCGCTGGGGAGGAAGGACGACACCTTCAGCTCCCTGGGGTACACACTGCCGCTGGGGAGGAAGGACGACACGTTCAGCTCCCTGGGGTACACACTGCCGCTGGGGAGGAAGGACGACACCTTCAGCTCCCTGGGGTACACACTGTCGCTGGGGAGGAAGGACGACACCTTCGGCTCCCTGGGGAACACACTGCCGCTGGGGGGGAAGGACGACACCTTCGGCCCCCTGGGGTACACACTGCTGCTGGGGAGGAAGGACGACACCTTCAGCTCCCTGGGGTACACACTGTCGCTGGGGAGGAAGGACGACACCTTCAGCTCCCTGGGGTACACACTGTCGCTGGGGAGGAAGGACGACACCTTCCTTCCCCTGGGGTTCATACTGCCGCTGGGGGGGAAGGACGACACCTTCTGCCCCCTGGGGTTCACACTGCCGCTGGAGGGTAAGGACGACACCTTCTGCCCCCTGGGATTCACACTACCGCTGGGGGGGAAGGACGACACCTTCTGCCCTCTGTAGGGCCGGTAGAGAGACCTCGGTCCCATCTCTACCTGCCATCTGGAGGTCATCCCAGGACCAGTCAATGAAGTCTGGTTCTGCTTGTCGAGTAGGTTGGGGCTGCACAAGGCTGAGCAGGTGTTGGTAGTCCTGCTCCAGCTCCCACTCTCTCGTTACCAGGTGGGTCATGTCTTTGCTCACCTCGCCTTCGTCATCCCAGACATACATGCCCATCCGGTAGTCGTAGATGTCCCAAAACCTAGACCCCTCCATGCTGCCAAGATCAATATCGTCCTCCAAGGCATCCCATAATAAACCCGGGCCATCATAATCATCCCCCTCCGGTAAGTCGTGTTCAGCCGTCCAAGTCGAACGGTATGCCACCAGAGGGCCTGGTATGCGTTGTCTAGCCAGAGCTCTCGCCATACCAGGGTCTCTAGTCTTGTCACCCACTCATCCAGGGGCTGCTCTCCCAATAGATACATCCGCATCGCCACACGCTTCTGTAGCCGCTGCTCATCACTGGGGAGACTCTCACCTCGCCGCCATTGGGCATCTTCCAGGGCATCATACCAGAGTTCCTTTCTGTCTGCATCCCTGTAGTCCGCGGCCACCTCCTCCTCCTCATCATGAAACGCTGTCTGAAAACTAGCCGGTTCCATCCTGCTGTAGCCAGGGGCGCTGTACGGATACTAGCGTTGCCCTCAATTTGTAACTCCAAACGTTACCGGTGTCTCCGTGCTGCTTTTCCTCTTACTAGGACGCCATCCCACCACTGCCACCAATGTAACGGATCTACTGGCACCCCGACCGGGTACCTCCGTTGATGGATGCGTCCTAGCTTGCGTCGAGGCCTACAAGCACTGCACCGGACACCAAAACCACCACAGACTCCAAGGATAGTACGACAGGAACAAGCGTTCAGTAGTTACAGCTCAAGGGAGTATGCAAAAGCATAGCAATCCCCAGTATGATAGCGATCCCCTCCAATAACGAGACAAGGCTACGTTTTGAAGGGTCAAGTAGAACTATCCTTTAATGACAGGGGATCTCCTTTTATGCAATGGTGCCCTCTGAAGGGCTACACCCACATAGTTATCACAGCCAATTAGATACATGGTTCAACCCCCACGTCTCCTCCCCTCAGATAACAGGTAACACAATTAAAACAGACACAATTTTAACCATATTCTGGATGTACCCCAAATACAGGGGGTACACCTTTAAGTCCCGCACCATTCAATATCTCTCACCCAGGGGAACAACATATACAAAAATGGCATGAATCAGACCAGGGGTTCAAAAGTTAGTAAAAGTATGTTTTTACACATAACACACAGACATTGCACATATCCCCCATACAATACACATATAGGGACAATAGGTGAGCCACACCTCCCTGGCAACTTGGATACAATCAGACATTAATTAGATCATTCTTCTATGTTCTTATCAGAGAATGAAAACACTTTGGAAAATGCAAGGATCCTTTGCAACTTTCTTATCTCTTGAATCTCTGTAACAGGATTATCTATTAGCCTAGGTCTGCAAAAGTCTGGCTAATATTCTGAGCCAATATATTCTGTAGAACATCAACCAACATACATAATAATCATAAAACAGTTTAAAACAGTGATGGGTTCCGCTACAGGCAGCGAGGCAAAGGATGAGTGGTGAGGTAAGGGATGAACAGTGAGGTAAGGGATGAGCAGTGAAGTAAAGGATGAGCAGTGAGGTAAAGGATAAGCGGTGTGGTAAAGGATGAACAGTGAGGTAAGGGATGAGCAGTGAGTTAAGGGATGAACAGTGAGGTAAGGGATGAGCAGCGAGGTAAAGGATGAGCGGTGAGGTAAGGGATGAGCAGCGAGGTAAGGGATGAGCAGTGAGGCAAGGGATAAGCGGTGAGGTAAGGGAGGAGCAGTGAGGTAAAGGATGAGCGGTGAGGTAAGGGATGAACAGTGAGGTAAGGGTTGAGTAGCGAGGTAAGGGATGAGCAGTGAGGTAAGGGATGGGCAGCGAGGTAAGGGATGAGCGGTGAGGTAAGGGATGAGCAGTGATGTAATGGATGGGCAGCGAGGTAAGGGATGAGCGGTGAGGTAAGCGATGAGCGGTGAGGTAAGGCATGAGCAGTGAGGTAAGGGATCAGCTTTGAGGTAAGGGATGAGCGGTGAGGTAAGGGATGGGCAGTGAGGTAAGGGACCAGCTTTGAGGTAAGGGATGAGCGCTGAGGAAAAGGATGGGCAGTGAGGTGAGGGATTAGTGGTGAGGTAAAACATGGCCAGTGAGGTAAGGGATTAGCTGTGAGGTAAAGGATGGGCAGTGAGGTAAGGGATTAGCAGTGAGGTAAGGGAATATCGGTGAAGTAAAAGATGGGCAGTGAGGTAAGGGATTAGCTTTGAGGTAAGGGATGAGCGGTGAGGTAAAGGATGGGCAGTGAGGTAAGGGATTAGCTTTGAGGTAAGGGATGAGTGGTAAGGTAAAAGATGGGCAGTGAGGTAAGGGATTAGCAGTGAGTTAAGGGATTATCGGTGAGGTAAAAGATGGGCAGTGAGGTAAGGGATTAGCTTTGAGGTAAGGGATGAGCGGTGAGGTAAAGGATGGGCAGTGAGGTAAGGGATTAGCTTTGAGGTAAGGGATGAGTGGTGAGGTAAAAGATGGGCAGTGAGGTAAGGGATTAGTGGTGAGGTAAAGGATGGGCAGTGAAAAAAGGTATTAGCGGTGAGGTAAGGGATAAACGGTGAGGTAAGGGATGAGCAGTGCAAGGTAAGGGATGAGCAGTGAGGTAAGGGATGAACAGTGAGGTAAGGGATGAACAGTGAGGTAAGGGATGAGCAGCGAGGAAAAGAATGAGCGGTGAGGTGAGGGATGAGCGGTGAGGTAAGGAATGAGCAGCGAGGTAAGGGATGAACAGTGAGGTAAGCGATGAGCGGTGAGGTAAGGGATGAGCAGCGAGGTAAGGGATGAGCAGTGAGGTAATGGATGAACAGTGAGGTAAGGGATGAGCAGCGAGGTAAGGGATGAACAGTGAGGTAAGGGATGAGCAGCGAGGTAAGGGATGAGCAGTGAGGTAATGGATGAACAGTGAGGTAAGGGATGAGCAGCGAGGTAAGGGATGAGCAGCGAGATAAGGGATGAGCAGTGAGGTAAGGGATGAACAGCAAGGTAAGGGATGAGCAGTGAGGTAAGGGATGAGCAGGGAGGTAAGGGATGAGCAGTGAGGTAAGGGATGAGCGGTGAGGTAAGGGATGAGCAGCGAGGTAAGGGATGAGCGGCGAGGTAAGGGAGGAGCAGTGAGTAAAGGGATGAGCGGTGAGGTAAGGGATGAACAGTGAGGTAAGGGTTGAGTAGCGAGGAAAGGGATGAGCAGCGAGGTAAGGGATGAGCGGTGAGGTAAGGAATGAGCAGTGAGGTAAGGGATGAGCAGTGATGTAAGGGATGGGCGGCGAGGTAAGGGATGAGCGGTGAGGTAAGGAATGAGCAGTGAGGTAAGGGATGGTAAGCGAGGTAAGGGATGAGCGGTGAGGTAAGGGATGAGCGGTGAGGTAAGGGATGAGCGGTGAAGAAAAGGATAGGCAGTGAGGTGAGGGATTAGTGGTGAGGTAAAACATGGCCAGTGAGGTAAGGGATGAGCTGTGAGGTAAAGGATGGGCAGTGAGGTAAGGGATTAGCAGTGAGGTAAGGGAATATCGGTGAAGTAAAAGATGGGCAGTGAGGTAAGGGATTAGCTTTGAGGTAAGGGATGAGCGGTGAGGTAAAGGATGGGCAGTGAGGTAAGGGATTAGCTTTGAGGTAAGGGATGAGTGGTAAGGTAAAAGATGGGCAGTGAGTTAAGGGATTATCGGTGAGGTAAAAAATGGGCAGTGAGGTAAGGGATTAGCTTTGAGGTAAGGGATGAGCGGTGAGGTAAAGGATGGGCAGTGAGGTAAGGGATTAGCTTTGAGGTAAGGGATGAGTGGTGAGGTAAAAGATGGGCAGTGAGGTAAGGGATTAGCTTTGAGGTAAGGGATAAGTGGTGAGGTAAAGGATGGGCAGTGAAAAAAAGGTATTAGCGGTGAGGTAAGGGATGAACGGTGAGGTAAGGGATGAGCAGTGCAAGGTAAGGGATGAGCAGTGAGGTAAGGTAATTCGGTGAGGTAAGGGATGAGCAGCGAGGTAAGGGATGAACAGTGAGGTAAGGGATGAAAAGTGCAAGGTAAGGGATGAGCAGTGCAAGGTAAGGGATGAGCAGTGAGGTAAGGTAATTCGGTGAGGTAAGGGATGAGCAGCGAGGTAAGGGATGAACAGTGAGGTAAGGGATGAACAGTGAGGTAAGGGATGAGCAGCTAGGAAAAGAATGAGCGGTGAGGTGAGGGATGAGCGGTGAGGTAAGGAATGAGCAGCGAGGTAAGGGATGAACAGTGAGGTAAGCGATGAGCGGTGAGGTAAGGGATGAGCAGCGAGGTAAGGGATGAGCAGTGAGGTAATGGATGAACAGTGAGGTAAGGGATGAGCAGCGAGGTAAGGGATGAGCAGCGAGATAAGGGATGAGCAGTGAGGTAAGGGATGAACAGCAAGGTAAGGGATGAGCAGTGAGGTAAGGGATGAGCAGGGAGGTAAGGGATGAGCGGTGAGGTAAGGGATGAGCGGTGAGGTAAGGGATGAGCAGTGAGGTAAGGGATGAACAGTGAGGTAAGGCATGAGCAGTGAGGTAAGGGATGAGCAGCGAGGTAAGGGATGAGCAGGGAAGTAAGGGATGAGCAGCGAGGTAAGGGATGAGCAGTGAGGTAAGGGATGAACAGTGAGGTAAGGGATGAGCAGCGAGGCAAAGGATGAGCGGTGAGGTAAGGGATGAACAGTGAGGGAAGGGATGAGCAGTGAAGTAAAGGATGAGCAGCGAGGTAAAGTATAAGCGGTGTGGTAAAGATGAACAGTGAGGTAAGGGATGAGCAGTGAGGTAAGGGATGAGCGGTGAGGTAAGGGATGAGCAGCGAGGTAAGGGAGGAGCGGTGAGGTAAGGGATGAGCAGCGAGGTAAGGGATGAGCAGTGAGGTAAGGGATGAACAGTGAGGTAAGGGATGAGCAGTGAGGTAAGGAATGAGCAGCGAGGTAAGGGATGAACAGTGAGGTAAGGGATGAGCAGTGAGGTAAGGGATGAGCAGCGAGGTAAGGGATGAGCAGTGTGGTAAGGGATGAACAGTGAGGTAAGGGATGAGCAGTGAGGTAAGGGATGAGCAGCGAGGTAAAGGGGTGAGCAGTGAGGTAAAGGATAAGAGGTGAGGTAAGGGATGAGCAGTGAGTTAAGGGATGAACAGTGATGTAAGGGATGAGCAGCGAGGTAAGGGATGAGCAGCGAGGTAAGGGATGAGCAGTGAGGTAAGGGATGAACAGTAAGGTAAGGGATGAGCAGTGAGGTAAGGGATGAGCAGCGAGGTAAGGGATGAACAGTGAGGTAAGGGATGAGCAGTGAGGTAAGGGATGAGCAGCGAGGTAAGGGATGAGCAGTGTGGTAAGGGATGAACAGTGAGGTAAGGGATGAGCAGTGAGGTAAGGGATGAGTAGCGAGGTAAAGGGGTGAGCAGTGAGGTAAGGGATGAACAGTGAGGTAACGGATGAGCAGTGAAGTAAAGGATGAGCAGCGAGGTAAAGTATAAGCGGTGTGGTAAAGATGAACAGTGAGGTAAGGGATGAGCAGTGAGGTAAGGGATGAGCAGTGAGGTAAGGGATGAGCGGTGAGGTAAGGGATGAGCGTTGAGGTAAGGGAGGAGCGGTGAGGTAAGGGAGGAGCAGTGAGGTAAGGGATGAGCGTTGAGGTAAGGGATGAACAGTGAGGTAAGGGTTGAGTAGCGAGGAAAGGGATGAGCAGCGAGGTAAGGGATGAGCGGTGAGGTAAGGAATGAGCAGTGAGGTAAGGGATGAGCAGTGAGGTAAGGGATGGGCGGCGAGGTAAGGGATGAGCGGTGAGGTAAGGGATGAGCAGTGAGTTAAGGGATGAACAGTGAGGTAAGGGATGAGCAGTGAAGTAAAGGATGAGCAGTGAGGTAAAGGATAAGCGGTGTGGTAAAGGATGAACAGTGAGGTAAGGGATGAGCAGTGAGTTAAGGGATGAACAGTGAGGTAAGGGATGAGCAGCGAGGTAAAGGATGAGCGGTGAGGTATGGGATGAGCAGCGAGGTAAGGGATGAGCAGTGAGGCAAGGGATAAGCGGTGAGGTAAGGGATGGGCAGTGAGGTAAGGGATCAGCCTTGAGGTAAGGGATGAGCAGTGATGTAAGGGATGAGCAGTGAGGTAAGGGATGAGCAGCGAGGTAAGGGATGAGCAGTGAGGTAAGGGATGAACAGTGAGGTAACGGATGAGCAATGAAGTATAGAATGAGCAGCGAGGTAAAGTATAAGCGGTGTGGTAAAGATGAACAGTGAGGTAAGGTATGAGCAGTGAGGTAAGGGATGAGCAGTGAGGTAAGGGATGAGTGGTGAGGTAAGGGATGAGCAGCGAGGTAAGGGATGAGCGGTGAGGTAATGGAGGAGCAGTGAGGTAAAGGATGAGCGGTGAGGTAAGGGATGAACAGTGAGGTAAGGGTTGAGTAGCGAGGTAAGGGATGAGCAGTGAGGTAAGGGATGGGCAGCGAGGTAAGGGATGAGCGGTGAGGTAAGGGATGAGCAGTGATGTAATGGATGGGCAGCGAGGTAAGGGATGAGCGGTGAGGTAAGCGATGAGCGGTGAGGTAAGGGATGAGCAGTGAGGTAAGGGATCAGCTTTGAGGTAAGGGATGAGCGGTGAGGTAAGGGATGGGCAGTGAGGTAAGGGACCAGCTTTGAGGTAAGGGATGAGCGCTGAGGAAAAGGATGGGCAGTGAGGTGAGGGATTAGTGGTGAGGTAAAACATGGCCAGTGAGGTAAGGGATTAGCTGTGAGGTAAAGGATGGGCAGTGAGGTAAGGGATTAGCAGTGAGGTAAGGGAATATCGGTGAAGTAAAAGATGGGCAGTGAGGTAAGGGATTAGCTTTGAGGTAAGGGATGAGCGGTGAGGTAAAGGATGGGCAGTGAGGTAAGGGATTAGCTTTGAGGTAAGGGATGAGTGGTAAGGTAAAAGATGGGCAGTGAGGTAAGGGATTAGCAGTGAGTTAAGGGATTATCGGTGAGGTAAAAGATGGGCAGTGAGGTAAGGGATTAGCTTTGAGGTAAGGGATGAGCGGTGAGGTAAAGGATGGGCAGTGAGGTAAGGGATTAGCTTTGAGGTAAGGGATGAGTGGTGAGGTAAAAGATGGGCAGTGAGGTAAGGGATTAGTGGTGAGTTAAAGGATGGGCAGTGAAAAAAAGGTATTAGCGGTGAGGTTAGGGATAAACGGTGAGGTAAGGGATGAGCAGTGCAAGGTAAGGGATGAGCAGTGAGGTAAGGTAATTCGGTGAGGTAGGGGATGAGCAGCGAGGTAAGGGATGAACAGTGAGGTAAGGGATGAGCAGCGAGGAAAAGAATGAGCGGTGAGGTGAGGGATGAGCGGTGAGGTAAGGAATGAGCAGCGAGGTAAGGGATGAACAGTGAGGTAAGCGATGAGCGGTGAGGTAAGGGATGAGCAGCGAGATAAGGGATGAGCAGTGAGGTAATGGATGACCAGTGAGGTAAGGGATGAGCAGCGAGGTAAGGGATGAACAGTGAGGTAAGGGATGAGCAGCGAGGTAAGGGATGAGCAGTGAGGTAATGGATGAACAGTGAGGTAAGGGATGAGCAGCGAGGTAAGGGATGAGCAGCGAGATAAGGGATGAGCAGTGAGGTAAGGGATGAACAGCAAGGTAAGGGATGAGCAGTGAGGTAAGGGATGAGCAGGGAGGTAAGGGATGAGCAGTGAGGTAAGGGATGAGCGGTGAGGTAAGGGATGAGCAGCGAGGTAAGGGATGAGCGGTGAGGTAAGGGAGGAGCAGTGAGTAAAGGGATGAGCGGTGAGGTAAGGGATGAACAGTGAGGTAAGGGTTGAGTAGCGAGGAAAGGGATGAGCAGCGAGGTAAGGGATGAGCGGTGAGGTAAGGAATGAGCAGTGAGGTAAGGGATGAGCATTGAGGTAAGGGATGGGCGGCGAGGTAAGGGATGAGCGGTGAGGTAAGGAATGAGCAGTGAGGTAAGGGATGGTAAGCGAGGTAAGGGATGAGCGGTGAGGTAAGGGATGAGCGGTGAGGTAAGGGATGAGCGGTGAGGGAAAGGATGGGCAGTGAGGTGAGGGATTAGTGGTGAGGTAAAACATGGCCAGTGAGGTAAGGGATTAGCTGTTAGGTAAAGGATGGGCAGTGAGGTAAGGGATTAGCAGTGAGGTAAGGGAATATCGGTGAAGTAAAATATGGGCAGTGAGGTAAGGGATTAGCTTTGAGGTAAGGGATGAGCGGTGAGGTAAAGGATGGGCAGTGAGGTAAGGGATTAGCTTTGAGGTAAGGGATGAGTGGTAAGGTAAAAGATGGGCAGTGAGTTAAGGGATTATCGGTGAGGTAAAAAATGGGCAGTGAGGTAAGGGATTAGCTTTGAGGTAAGGGATGAGCGGTGAGGTAAAGGATGGGCATTGAGGTAAGGGATTAGCTTTGAGGTAAGGGATGAGTGGTGAGGTAAAAGATGGGCAGTGAGGTAAGGGATTAGCTTTGAGGTAAGGGATAAGCGCTGAGGTAAAGGATGGGCAGTGAGGTAAGTGATTAGTGGTGAGGTAAAGGATGGGCAGTGAAAAAAAGGTATTAGCGGTGAGGTAAGGGATGAACGGTGAGGTAAGGGATGAGCAGTGCAAGGTAAGGGATGAGCAGTGAGGTAAGGTAATTCGGTGAGGTAAGGGATGAGCAGCGAGGTAAGGGATGAACAGTGAGGTAAGGGATGAACAGTGCAAGGTAAGGGATGAGCAGTGCAAGGTAAGGGATGAGCAGTGAGGTAAGGTAATTCGGTGAGGTAAGGGATGAGCAGCGAGGTAAGGGATGAACAGTGAGGTAAGGGATGAGCAGCTAGGAAAAGAATGAGCGGTGAGGTGAGGGATGAGCGGTGAGGTAAGGAATGAGCAGCGAGGTAAGGGATGAACAGTGAGGTAAGCGATGAGCGGTGAGGTAAGGGATGAGCAGCGAGGTAAGGGATGAGCAGCGAGGTAAGGAATGAGCAGTGAGGTAATGGATGAACAGTGAGGTAAGGGATGAGCAGCAAGGTATGGGATGAGCAGCGAGATAAGGGATGAGCAGTGAGGTAAGGGATGAACAGCAAGGTAAGGGATGAGCAGTGAGGTAAGGGATGAGCAGGGAGGTAAGGGATGAGCGGTGAGGTAAGGGATGAGCGGTGAGGTAAGGGATGAGCAGTGAGGTAAGGGATGAACAGTGAGGTAAGGCATGAGCAGTGAGGTAAGGGATGAGCAGCGAGGTAAGGGATGAACAGTGAGGTAAGGGATGAGCAGTGAAGTCAGGGATGAGCAGCGAGGTAAGGGATGAGCAGTGAGGTAAGGGATGAACAGTGAGGTAAGGGATGAGCAGCGAGGCAAAGGATGAGCAGTGAGGTAGGGGATGAACAGTGAGGGAAGGGATGAGCAGTGAAGTAAAGGATGAGCAGTGAGGTAAAGGATAAGAGGTGAGGTAAGGGATGAGCAGTGAGTTAAGGGATAAACAGTGATGTAAGGGATGAGCAGCGAAGTAAGGGATGAGCAGCGAGGTAAGGGATGAGCAGTGAGGTAAGGGATGAACAGTGAGGTAAGGGATGAGCAGTGAGGTAAGGGATGAGCAGCGAGGTAAGGGATGAACAGTGAGGTAAGGGATGAGCAGTGAGGTAAGGGATGAGCAGCGAGGTAAGGGATGAGCAGTGTGGTAAGGGATGAACAGTGAGGTAAGGGATGAGCAGTGAGGTAAGGGATGAGCAGCGAGGTAAGGGATGAGCAGTGAGGTAAGGGATGAACAGTGAGGTAACGAATGAGCAGTGAAGTAAAGGATGAGCAGCGAGGTAAAGTATAAGTGGTGTGGTAAAGATGAACAGTGAGGTAAGGGATGAGCAGTGAGGTAAGGGATGAGCAGTGAGGTAAGGGATGAGCGGTGAGGTAAGGGATGAGCAGCGAGGTAAGGGATGAGCGGTGAGGTAAGGGAGGAGCAGTGAGGTAAGGGATGAGAGGTGAGGTAAGGGATGAACAGTGAGGTAAGGGTTGAGTAGCGAGGAAAGGGATGAGCAGCGAGGTAAGGGATGAGCGGTGAGGTAAGGAATGAGCAGTGAGGTAAGGGATGAGCAGTGAGGTAAGGGATGGGCGGCGAGGTAAGGGATGAGCGGTGAGGTAAGGAATGAGCAGTGAGGTAAGTGATGAACAGTGAGGTAAGGGATGAGCAGCGAGGTAAGGGATGAACAGTGAGGTAAGGGATGAGCAGTGAAGTAAGGGATGAGCAGCGAGGTAAGGGATGAGCAGTGAGGTAAGGGATGAACAGTGAGGTAAGGGATGAGCAGCGAGGCAAAGGATGAGCGGTGAGGTAAGGGATGAACAGTGAGGTAAGGGATGAGCAGTGAAGTAAAGGATGAGCAGTGAGGTAAGGGATGAGCAGTGAGTTAAGGGATGAACAGTGAGGTAAGGGATGAGCAGCGAGGTAAGGGATGAGCAGCGAGGTAAGGGATGAGCAGTGAGGTAAGGGATGAGCAGTGAGGTAAGGGATGAGCAGTGAGGTAAGGGATGAGCAGCGAGGTAAGGGATGAACAGTGAGGTAAGGGATGAGCAGTGAAGTCAGGGATGAGCAGCGAGGTAAGGGATGAGCAGTGAGGTAAGGGATGAACAGTGAGGTAAGGGATGAGCAGTGAGGTAAGGGATGAGCAGCGAGGTAAGGGATGAGCAGTGAGGTAAGGGATGAACAGTGAGGTAACGGATGAGCAGTGAAGTAAAGGATGAGCAGCGAGGTAAAGTATAAGCGGTGTGGTAAAGATGAACAGTGAGGTAAGGGATGAGCAGTGAGGTAAGGGATAAGAAGTGAGGTAAGGGATGAGCGGTGAGGTAAGGGATGAACAGTGAGGTAAGGTTTAAGTAGCGAGGAAAGGGATGAGCAGCGAGGTAAGGGATGAGCGGTGAGGTAAGGAATGAGCAGCGAGGTAAGGGATGAGCAGTGAGGTAAGGGATGAACAGTGAGGTAAGGGATGAGCAGTGAGGTAAGGGATGAGCAGCGAGGTAAGGGATGAGCAGTGTGGTAAGGGATGAACAGTGAGGTAAGGGATGAGCAGTGAGGTAAGGGATGAGCAGCGAGGTAAGGGATGAGCAGTGAGGTAAGGGATGAACAGTGAGGTAACGAATGAGCAGTGAAGTAAAGGATGAGCAGCGAGGTAAAGTATAAGTGGTGTGGTAAAGATGAACAGTGAGGTAAGGGATGAGCAGTGAGGTAAGGGATGAGCAGTGAGGTAAGGGATGAGCGGTGAGGTAAGGGATGAGCAGCGAGGTAAGGGATGAGCGGTGAGGTAAGGGAGGAGCAGTGAGGTAAGGGATGAGCGGTGAGGTAAGGGATGAACAGTGAGGTAAGGGTTGAGTAGCGAGGAAAGGGATGAGCAGCGAGGTAAGGGATGAGCGGTGAGGTAAGGAATGAGCAGTGAGGTAAGGGATGAGCAGTGAGGTAAGGGATGGGCGGCGAGGTAAGGGATGAGCGGTGAGGTAAGGAATGAGCAGTGAGGTAAGTGATGAACAGTGAGGTAAGGGAAGAGCAGCGAGGTAAGGGATGAACAGTGAGGTAAGGGATGAGCAGTGAAGTAAGGGATGAGCAGCGAGGTAAGGGATGAGCAGTGAGGTAAGGGATGAACAGTGAGGTAAGGGATGAGCAGCGAGGCAAAGGATGAGCGGTGAGGTAAGGGATGAACAGTGAGGTAAGGGATGAGCAGTGAAGTAAAGGATGAGCAGTGAGGTAAGGGATGAGCAGTGAGGTAAGGGATGAACAGTGAGGTAAGGGATGAGCAGCGAGGTAAGGGATGAGCAGCGAGGTAAGGGATGAGCAGTGAGGTAAGGGATGAGCAGTGAGGTAAGGGATGAGCAGTGAGGTAAGGGATGAGCAGCGAGGTAAGGGATGAACAGTGAGGTAAGGGATGAGCAGTGAAGTCAGGGATGAGCAGCGAGGTAAGGGATGAGCAGTGAGGTAAGGGATGAACAGTGAGGTAAGGGATGAGCAGTGAGGTAAGGGATGAGCAGCGAGGTAAGGGATGAGCAGTGAGGTAAGGGATGAACAGTGAGGTAACGGATGAGCAGTGAAGTAAAGGATGAGCAGCGAGGTAAAGTATAAGCGGTGTGGTAAAGATGAACAGTGAGGTAAGGGATGAGCAGTGAGGTAAGGGATAAGAAGTGAGGTAAGGGATGAGCGGTGAGGTAAGGGAGGAGAAGCGAGGTAAGGGATGAGCGGTGAGGTAAGGGAGGAGCAGTGAGGTAAGGGATGAGCGGTGAGGTAAGGGATGAACAGTGAGGTAAGGTTTGAGTAGCGAGGAAAGGGATGAGCAGCGAGGTAAGGGATGAGCGGTGAGGTAAGGAATGAGCAGTGAGGTAAGGGATGAGCAGTGAGGTAAGGTATGGGCGGCGAGGTAAGGGATGAGCGGTGAGGTAAGGGATGAGCGGTGAGGTAAGGGATGGTAAGCGAGGTAAGGGATGAGCGGTGAGGTAAGGGATGAGCAGTGATGTAAGGGATCAGCTTTGAGGTAAGGGATGAGCAGTGAGGTAAAGAATTGGCAGTGAGGTAAGGGATTAGTGGTGAGGTAAGGGATAAGTGGTGAGGTAAAGAATGGGCAGTGAGGTAAGGGATTAGCGGTGAGGTAAGGGAATATCTGTGAAGTAAAGGATGGGCAGTGAGGTAAGGGATTAGCGGTGAGGTAAGGGATTATCGGTGAGGTAAAAGATGGGCAGTGAGGAAAGGGATTAGCTTTGAGGTAAGGGATGAGTGGTGAGGTAAAGGATGGGCAGTGAGGTAAGGGATAAGCGGTGAGGTAAGGGATTAGCTTTGAGATAATTAATGAGCAGTAAATTAAAGGATGGGCAGTGAAATAAGGTATTAGCGGTGAGGTAAGGGATGAACGGTGAAATAAGGGATGAGCAGCGAGGTAAAGGATGAGCAGCGAGGTAAGGGATGAACGGTGAGGTAAGGAATGAGCAGTGAGGTAAGGGATGAGCGGTGAGGTAAGGGATGAGCAACGAGGTAAGGGATGAACAGTGAGGTAAGGGATGAGCAGCGAGGTAAGGGATAAACTGTGAGGTAAGGGATAAGCAGCGAGGTAAGGGATGAACAGTGAGGTAAGGGATAAGCAGCGAGGAAAAGAATGAGCGGTGAGGTGAGGGATGAGCGGTGAGGTAAGGAATGAGCAGCGAGGTAAGGGATGAACAGTGAGGTAAGCGATGAGCGGTGAGGTAAGGGATGAGCAGCGAGGTAAGGGATGAGCAGTGAGGTAATGGATGAACAGTGAGGTAAGGGATGAGCAGCGAGGTAAGGGATGAACAGTGAGGTAAGGGATGAGCAGCGAGGTAAGGGATGAGCAGTGAGGTAATGGATGAACAGTGAGGTAAGGGATGAGCAGCGAGGTAAGGGATGAGCAGTGAGGTAAGGGATGAACAGCAAGGTAAGGGATGAGCAGTGAGGTAAGGGATGAGCAGGGAGGTAAGGGATGAGCAGTGAGGTAAGGGATGAACAGCAAGGTAAGGGATGAGCAGTGAGGTAAGGGATGAGCAGGGAGGTAAGGGATGAGCAGTGAGGTAAGGGATGAGCGGTGAGGTAAGGGATGAGCAGCGAGGTAAGGGATGAGTGGTGAGGTAAGGGAGGAGCAGTGAGGTAAGGGATTAGCAGTGAGGTAAGGGAATATCGGTGAAGTAAAAGATGGGCAGTGAGGTAAGGGATTAGCTTTGAGGTAAGGGATGAGCGGTGAGGTAAAGGATGGGCAGTGAGGTAAGGGATTAGCTTTGAGGTAAGGGATGAGTGGTAAGGTAAAAGATGGGCAGTGAGTTAAGGGATTATCGGTGAGGTAAAAAATGGGCAGTGAGGTAAGGGATTAGCTTTGAGGTAAGGGATGAGCGGTGAGGTAAAGGATGGGCAGTGAGGTAAGGGATTAGCTTTGAGGTAAGGGATGAGTGGTGAGGTAAAAGATGGGCAGTGAGGTAAGGGATTAGCTTTGAGGTAAGGGATAAGCGGTGAGGTAAAGGATGGGCAGTGAGGTAAGGGATTAGTGGTGAGGTAAAGGATGGGCAGTGAAAAAAAGGTATTAGCGGTGAGGTAAGGGATGAACGGTGAGGTAAGGGATGAGCAGTGCAAGGTAAGGGATGAGCAGTGAGGTAAGGTAATTCGGTGAGGTAAGGGATGAGCAGCGAGGTAAGGGATGAACAGTGAGGTAAGCGATGAGCGGTGAGGTAAGGGATGAGCAGCGAGGTAAGGGATGAGCAGCGAGGTAAGGAATGAGCAGTGAGGTAATGGATGAACAGTGAGGTAAGGGATGAGCAGCGAGGTAAGGGATGAGCAGCGAGATAAGGGATGAGCAGTTAGGTAAGGGATGAACAGCAAGGTAAGGGATGAGCAGTGAGGTAAGGGATGAGCAGGGAGGTAAGGGATGAGCGGTGAGGTAAGGGATGAGCGGTGAGGTAAGGGATGAGCAGTGAGGTAAGGGATGAACAGTGAGGTAAGGCATGAGCAGTGAGGTAAGGGATGAGCAGCGAGGTAAGGGATGAACAGTGAGGTAAGGGATGAGCAGTGAAGTCAGGGATGAGCAGCGAGGTAAGGGATGAGCAGTGAGGTAAGGGATGAACAGTGAGGTAAGGGATGAGCAGCGAGGCAAAGGATGAGCAGTGAGGTAAAGGATAAGAGGTGAGGTAAGGGATGAGCAGTGAGTTAAGGGATGAACAGTGATGTAAGGGATGAGCAGCGAAGTAAGGGATGTGCAGCGAGGTAAGGGATGAGCAGTGAGGTAAGGGATGAACAGTGAGGTAAGGGATGAGCAGTGAGGTAAGGGATGAGCAGCGAGGTAAGGGATGAACAGTGAGGTAAGGGATGAGCAGTGAGGTAAGGGATGAGCAGCGAGGTAAGGGATGAGCAGTGAGGTAAGGGATGAACAGTGAGGTAAGGGATGAGCAGTGAGGTAAGGGATGAGCAGCGAGGTAAGGGATGAGCAGTGAGGTAAGGGATGAACAGTGAGGTAACGAATGAGCAGTGAAGTAAAGGATGAGCAGCGAGGTAAAGTATAAGTGGTGTGGTAAAGATGAACAGTGAGGTAAGGGATGAGCAGTGAGGTAAGGGATGAGCAGTGAGGTAAGGGATGAGCGGTGAGGTAAGGGATGAGCAGTGAGGTAAGGGAGGAGCGGTGAGGTAAGGGAGGAGCAGTGAGGTAAGGGATGAGCGGTGAGGTAAGGGATGAACAGTGAGGTAAGGGTTGAGTAGCGAGGAAAGGGATGAGCAGCGAGGTAAGGGATGAGCGGTGAGGTAAGGAATGAGCAGTGAGGTAAGGGATGAGCAGTGAGGTAAGGGATGGGCGGCGAGGTAAGGGATGAGCGGTGAGGTAAGGAATGAGCAGTGAGATAAGGGATGAACAGTGAGGTAAGGGATGAGCAGTGAGGTAAGGGATGAGCAGCGAGGTAAGGGATGAACAGTGAGGTAAGGGATGAACAGTGAAGTAAGGGATGAGCAGCGAGGTAAGGGATGAGCAGTGAGGTAAGGGATGAACAGTGAGGTAAGGGATGAGCAGCGAGGCAAAGGATGAGCGGTGAGGTAAGGGATGAACAGTGAGGTAAGGGATGAGCAGTGAAGTAAAGGATGAGCAGTGAGGTAAGGGATGAGCAGTGAGTTAAGGGATGAACAGTGAGGTAAGGGATGAGCAGCGAGGTAAGGGATGAGCAGCGAGGTAAGGGATGAGCAGTGAGGTAAGGGATGAACAGTGAGGTAAGGGATGAGCAGTGAGGTAAGGGATGAGCAGCGAGGTAAGGGATGAACAGTGAGGTAAGGGATGAGCAGTGAAGTCAGGGATGAGCAGCGAGGTAAGGGATGAGCAGTGAGGTAAGGGATGAACAGTGAGGTAAGGGATGAGCAGTGAGGTAAGGGATGAGCAGCGAGGTAAGGGATGAGCAGTGAGGTAAGGGAGGAGCAGCGAGGTAAGGGATGAGCGGTGAGGTAAGGGATGAACAGTGAGGTAAGGTTTGAGTAGCGAGGAAAGGGATGAGCAGCGAGGTAAGGGATGAGCGGTGAGGTAAGGAATGAGCAGTGAGGTAAGGGATGGGCGGCGAGGTAAGGGATGAGCGGTGAGGTAAGGGATGAGCAGTGAGGTAAGGGATGAACAGTGAGGTAACGGATGAGCAGTGAAGTAAAGGATGAGCAGCGAGGTAAAGTATAAGCGGTGTGGTAAAGATGAACAGTGAGGTAAGGGATGAGCAGTGAGGTAAGGGATAAGCAGTGAGGTAAGGGATGAGCGGTGAGGTAAGGGAGGAGCAGCGAGGTAAGGGATGAGCGGTGAGGTAAGGGAGGAGCAGTGAGGTAAGGGATGAGCGGTGAGGTAAGGGATGAACAGTGAGGTAAGGTTTGAGTAGCGAGGAAAGGGATGAGCAGCGAGGTAAGGGATGAGCGGTGAGGTAAGGAATGAGCAGTGAGGTAAGGGATGGGCGGCGAGGTAAGGGATGAGCGGTGAGGTAAGGGATGAGCGGTGAGGTAAGGGATGGTAAGCGAGGTAAGGGATGAGCGGTGAGGTAAGGGATGAGCAGTGATGTAAGGGATCAGCTTTGAGGTAAGGGATGAGCAGTGAGGTAAGGAATTGGCAGTGAGGTAAGGGATTAGTGGTGAGGTAAGGGATAAGTGGTGAGGTAAAGAATGGGCAGTGAGGTAAGGGATTAGCGGTGAGGTAAGGGAATATCTGTGAAGTAAAGGATGGGCAGTGAGGTAAGGGATTAGCGGTGAGGTAAGGGATTATCGGTGAGGTAAAAGATGGGCAGTGAGGAAAGGGATTAGCTTTGAGGTAAGGGATGAGTGGTGAGGTAAAGGATGGGCAGTGAGGTAAGGGATAAGCGGTGAGGTAAGGGATTAGCTTTGAGATAAGTAATGAGCAGTAAATTAAAGGATGGGCAGTGAAATAAGGTATTAGCGGTGAGGTAAGGGATGAACGGTGAAATAAGGGATGAGCAGCGAGGTAAAGGATGAGCAGCGAGGTAAGGGATGAACGGTGAGGTAAGGAATGAGCAGTGAGGTAAGGGATGAGCGGTGAGGTAAGGGATGAGCAACGAGGTAAGGGATGAACAGTGAGGTAAGGGATGAGCAGCGAGGTAAGGGATAAACTGTGAGGTAAGGGATGAGCAGTGAGGTAAGGGATAAACTGTGAGGTAAGAGATGAGCAGTGAGGTAAGGGATTAGCTTTGAGGTAAGGGATGAGCAGTGATTTAAGGGATGGGCAGTGAGGTAAGGGATTAGTTTTGAGGTAAGGGATTAGCGGTGAGGTAAAGGATGGGCAGTGAGGTAAGGGATTAGCTGTGAGGTAAGGGAATATCGGTGAAGTAAAGGATGGGCAGTAACAATTACATCAAGGCATAAACACTTACACCAAGGCAGTAACACTTACACCTGGGCAGAAACACTTACACCAAGGAAGAAACACTTACACCAAGGCAGTGACACTTACACCAAGGCAGTAACACTTATACCAAGAAAGTAACACTTACACCAAGGCAGTGACACTTACACCAAGGCAGAAACACTTACACCAAGGCAGTAACACTTACACCAAGGGCAGAAACACTTACACCAAGGCAGTAACACTTACATCAATGGCAGAAACACTTACACCAAGGAAGAAACACTTACACCAAGGCAGTAACACTTACACCAAGGAAGAAACACTTACATCAAGGCAGAAACACTTACACCAAGGAAGAAACACTTACACCAAGGCAGTAACACTTACACCAAGGCAGTAACACTTACACCAAGGAAGAAACACTTACACCAAGGCAGTGACACTTACACCAAGGCAGAAACACTTACACCAAGGCAGTAACACTTATACCAAGAAAGTAACACTTACACCAAGGGCAGAAACACTTACACCAAGGCAGTAACACTTACATCAAGGCAGAAACACTTACACCAAGGCAGTAACACTTACACCAAGGAAGAAACACTTACACCAAGGAAGAAACACTTACACCAAGGAAGAAACACTTACACCAAGGAAGAAACACTCACACCAAGGAAGAAACACTTACACCAAGGAAGAAACACTCACACCAAGGCAGTGACACTTACACCAAGGCAGAAACACTTACACCAAGGCAGTAACACTTACACCAAGAAAGTAACACTTACACCAAGGGCAGAAACACTTACACCAAGGCAGTAACACTTACACCAAGGCAATAACAGTTACACCAAGGAAGTAACACTTACACCAAGGCAGAGTTCATGTGTCAACTCTTACGATGTTGGTCACACTTTGCGAGCCTCACGAAGTCAGTAACTTTTAAACCAAGACAGTAACACTTACACCAAGGCACTAACACTTACACCAAGGCACTAACACTTACAGCAAGGCAGTAACACTTACACCAAGGCACTAACACTTACACCAAGGCACTAACACTTACACCAAGGCACTAACACTTACACCTAGGCAGAAACAAACACTTACACCAAGGCAGTAACACTCACACCAAGGCAGTAACACTTACACCAAGGCAATAACACTTACACCAAGGAAGTAACACTTACACCAAGGCACTAACACTAACACCAAGGCAGAAACACTTACACCAAGGCACTAACACTAACACCAAGGCACCGAGGCAGTAACACTAATCGTGAGGCCCCTAAAGTACATGGCGGGGGGGGGGGTGCTCAGAGGGGCAAACAGCATTGTCAGGTTTACAATTTTATTCCTGTCATTTTTGACAGGCAATTCCCTAGTATATATATATATTATTTGTTTTTCTGTTATCCCCCCCCAGAGTTTTGTCGGTTCCTACGCCAATGACAAATCCTGTGAAAAAGTGGGCGATTAGGTGAGGCCTTATTAGTGAACTGGTCTTGGCAAGGATTATTTCCAGAAATGTATAAGATGCCATTAAACTAGAGACGGGATCTTAGGGCTAAGCTGACCTAGGTAGAGGGTAATTATGGCAGTTAATAGTCGCTAACCCCCAAAGCACCAAAAGATTTGGGAAAAAGAAAGGACTAAAATCCCCCAAGTTATAGAGAGGCTCCAGGGGTCCATAAATATATTGTATTAGGGGAGGGGGATAAGTGAGGGAGTCTTAACTTCCACATACACTTTTATTTAGATAAACCAATTCCATCCTATAATAATACCATCAGCCCTATTAAATTCCCCCAACCTTGCTAATGACTTACTGCTATTAAATTGGCCTCCCAAAGCTACCATCAAACGACCTACGGGTTACAGGCAGAAACCACTACGGGATGTCGAAATCTGAACTATGTTGCCACAAAACCTTTGATCTGTCAAGCCCGTAACTGTTACGTTCCAATCTCGCTAGTAATTTGCTACCAATCCCCAAAGACGCCCTGTCGTTCAAACCTGTAACCCGGAAATGGAGGCAAAAATATTACGGCCTCCAAATAGGACCCGCAAAGGCTTTCCAGACAAGTACTCAACACTGTAAAAGACAATATAAACGCACCAGTGGACTTTATAATATGGGGAAAGCATGGAAAGGAATTAGTTACTTGCACAAAAAATCCCCCAAATAATAAAATATTTTATTGCATCATATGTTGGATTGGTCACGCACATGCCAATATGAAAAGCCATGCAACATGCAGAAAGACACACCACCTGATTAAATAGCCACACAAAACATGAACTGATGCCATATTAACCCTTTCTCGCTCACAGAGGCTCTAATGTGTACCCTGGGATATATATATATATGATTGCATATACATCTCGCTCATCACATCTACACTGGGAACACAAATAGCGGACAAATTACACCGTCACATATATCAAGTACCAGGGGAACATTTTATTATTTGTTGTTCAGTCTTTCAGTTGTGTCCGACTCTCTGTTACCCTATGGACTGCAGCACATTTAGCTAGGTCTCTGCCTTTGCTGTTACACAAGGTTTGCATGTCAAAGATATTGGAGTGGGTTGCCAGTTCCTTCTCTAGTGGACTGTGATTTGTCTGACATCTGATGTCTATCACCTGCCTACCTACAGTGGCCCTATATGGCATAGCTCACAGCTTCATTCAGGTACACAAGCCCCTTCACCACCACCACTTGGCAATCCACAAGGAGACCAGAGGAACATGCACCACACTAATGTAAATTGATGAATAGCAGAACATAATGGGAGGTCACCAAATGGGAATGGCTATACATCTTGGCATATGGCCACCAGCAATGGCGTGGGACTCTCCATGATGGGTTAGAGTGGATTAGTGTGGTGTATGCTCCCCTGGTCTCCTTCAGCATTGCTAAGTGGTGGTGGAGAAGGGGCTCGTGTACTACAATGAAGCTGTGAGCTATACCATGTAGGGCCACTGTAGTTGGGCAGGTCATAGCAGAGAGGTCAGACAAATCACATTCCACTAGAGAAGGAACTGGCAAACCACTCCAGTATCACCTGTCATATTCCTATCAGGCCCTCAGGGGAATGTTGATACTCCACAGTATCACAAATTGGACTCTGCGTGTGTATTAACCCTTTATGTTGATTATATTTGATATACTAGCGACTTGACGGGGCAATAAAATTGTAAGTCAGGTAATGCTGTTTGCCACAGACAGTAAGTGTTTGTGTCCTATGAGCACTGTTGGCGCCCCATGGGAGGCGCGCGGTGAAGGCCTTTGTGGTGTTTTTTTTTGTGTTCTGTATATGTATTTTTTCATGATAATTAATTAATTAAATCATATGTGGTACGCAGCTGTGGATGATTTTGCGTCCTTGCTAATGGTGTATTTTGTACCTCGTACGGGTTTTTGTAAAAGTCGCATTTGCGGGCCAGACTGCGTCCCGCCATCTCTCTTTCTCTCTTTTCCCTCTCTTTCTTTCTCTCCTTTTCTCTCTATTTCCCCCTCTTTCTCTCCATCTTTCCCACTCTTTCTCTCTCCCTCTCCTCCTTTCTGCCTCTCCCCACTCTTTGTACCCCTCTCTATCTCTCTCTCTCTCTCTCTCTTTCTCTCTCCCATTCTATCTCTCCCTTTTCACCCCCACTCGCTCTCCCTCTTTCCTCTTTCTGTCTCTCTTCCCACTCTTTCTCTCCCTCTCTTTCTCTCTTACCCTCTTTTTGTCTCTCTTTTCTCCCTCTTTCTGTCTCTCTTCCCACTCTTTCTCTTTCTCTCTCTCCCTCTCTCTCCACCTCTCTGTCTCTCTCTCTTCCCCTCTCAATCTTTTTCTCTCTCACACCCACTGCCTCGCTCTCCCCTCTCTTTCTCTCTCCTCCTCTTTCTCTATCTCCCTTCTCTGTCTCCGTCTCTCTCTTTCTCTCTCCTCTTTCTCTCTCTCCTCTCCCTTTTCTCTCTATTCCCCTCTCTCTTTTCTCTCTCTCACACAAACTATTTCGCTCTCTTCCTCTCCCTTTCTCTCTCTCCCCTCTCTGTCTCACTCTCCCTATCTCTCTCTCTCTGTCTCTCACCCCTTTCTCTCTCCCTCTTTCTGTCTCTTCCCCTCTTTTCTTCTCTCCTCCTCCCCACCACTCCACTCCTCCTCTCCACCACCCCTCTCCTCCTCCCCACCACTCCACTCCTCCTCCCCACCACCCCTCTCCTCCTCTCCACCACCCCTCTCCTCCTCCCCACCACTCCACTCCTCCTCCCCACCACCCCTCTCCTCCACCCCACCACTCCACTCCTCCTCCCCACCACTCCACTCCTCCTCTCCACCACCCCTCTCCTCCTCCCCACCACTCCACTCCTCCTCCCCACCACCCCTCTCCTCCACCCCACCACTCCTCTCCTCCTCCCCACCACTCCAAAGTTTGTTTAAATTTTTTTGTATGTGCTTATATAGAGCCCTTTTCAATTGGGCAACTCGGAATTGAATGAGGCTCATAGGGCCTCATTCAATTGCAATTTGGCCAATTGAATAGGGCTATAAATAAGCACATAGCACATTTGTTTAAAGAAGTGTTTAGTTAGTGAAAACCTTGCTTTTGGATCGATGTTCACTAAATAAAAACTTATTTAAAAAAATATATGTTATGTGCTTATTTAGAGCCCTATTCAGTTGGCCAAATCGCAATTGAATGAGGGCTCTTCAGTCCATCAAGTTCAACCTTTCAAGATCTCCTCCGATCTGCAATATGCAGATTAACTATTAATTAATTAGTGATATATATATATATAAAAAAAAAAAATCCCTCCTGATCCCAGACACCGGCGACCGGACTTCTCCCTGGATCAGTACTGCCTCTCTAATCCACGATAATCCTGAATTCGAAATAAATCCAGTCTCTTTTTTTAATAGTTGTCATACTGCGATTCGTTGTCACGTTTGCAACAAATTGCAGTTTGACAACTGCGCATTGCGTAACGGGCCACGCATGCGCGGCAGAAAACGCACATGCGAATTGTGCACTGGCCCGCGCATGCGCATTGTGCACCGAGGAGAGGGGGAGAAACACAGGGGAATGAGAGGGGGGAGAGACACAGAGTGGGGGAGAAACACAGAGGAGGGGGAGAGACACAGAGTGGGGGAGAAACACAGAGGAGGGGGAGAGACACAGGGGAGTGAGAGGAGGGGGGAAGAGATACAGGGGAGTGAGAGGAGGGGGGAACGGATACAGGGGAGTGAGAGGGATAGAGGCACAGGGGAATGAGAGGAGGGGGGGAGAGTCACAAAGGAGTGAGCGCAGGGCTTGAGAGACACAAAGGAGTAAGAAGAGGGGGGAGAGACACAAGGGAGAGGAGGGGGGATGAGACACAGAGGAGGGGGGTCGGAAGGGAGGGGGTAGACACATAGGGGAGGGAGCGGAGGGGGGAGAGACACAGGGGAGTGAGAGGAGGGGTAAGAGACACAGAAGATGAGGGGGAGACACACAGGGGAGGGAGAGGAGGGGGGAAGAGACAAACGGGGGGGACACATAGGGGTGGGAGAAGAGGGGGTAGACACACAGGGGAAGGAGAGGAGGGGGAGAGACACAGGGGAGGGAGAGGAGAGGGGAGAGACACAGGGGAGGGAGAGTATCGGGGAGAGACACAGGGGAGGAAGAGGAGGGGGAAGAGACACACAGGAGGGAAATGGGGAGAACAGAAATGAGGGAGGGGGGAAGAGACATGGGGGAAAGATACACAGGGGGGAAGAGACACAGGGGAGAAGGGGTAAAAACACAGGGGAGGGAGGAGATACAAGGGAGGGAGAGGAGGGGAGAAATGAGACACAAGGGAGGAAGTAGACAGAAGGAGAAACTCGCAATGAGCACCAAAGGCGCACATCGCGAGGCCAGTAAAGTAGAGGGGGAGAGGCTCCCATTGTGTGGCAAACAGCATTGCCAGGCTTCACATTGTATTGCCGTCATTTTTGACGGGGAAGTTGCTAGTAGTATAATATAAATGAAGAAAAACGCAAATTACTGCTCTCCAAACTCTCCTGCTCTCTCTCTCTCTCTCAAATACCACAAACTCCGGGACCTGCGCGCTACTTCGTCAGAAAATATAACACGCATGGGCGGGTGGAACGCAGCTTTATAATCTCCCTCTGCCAATCATTTAAAATGTCCCCACTCCTCTATAACGCAAGTTAGCAACGATAAACTTTTAATTTTCATGGTGTGGTCATTAACCCCTAATCCGAACCCCTCTTATTGAGCCCCCTCCATTCTATCAATACCCCCGTAGTCTAGTAAGTGTCGGGTAATCCCCATTTTTATTAAAACCACATGACCTTTTGTGGGGGCCCCTCTTATACCATTGGATGTTTTGTGGGGCCCCTCTTATACCATTGGATGTTTTGAGGGGCCCCTCTTATACCATTGGATGTTTTGTGGGGCCCCTCTTATACCATTGGATGTTTTGTGGGGGCCCCTCTTATACCATTGGATGTTTTGTGGGGCCCCTCTTATACCATTGGATGTTTTGTGGGGCCCCTCTTATGCCATTAGATGTTTTGTGGGGCCCCTCTTATACCATTGGATGTTTTGTGGGGCCCCTCTTATACCATTGTACCCCACCAGTAGAGCTGCAGAGAGGTCCATGTGGCTTTGATGATGTCACAGGGAGCTTCAGGGCACAACTTCCAGATGTCCTCCACGCTCAAGGGGTTAAATACTTTTTACAAATGTTTTCATTATTAAGACTATTTCTCCAAAAATAATCTAATATAAATATGGATCGTCAGTGGTCCTTTAATTCTTTATATGTATGATATTGTTGACCTTATATCGGGATCTATAATATTTCTTGTATTAATAATATGTAAAATATATTTATTTTTTTAAATTTCCTTTTTTTTCAGAAAATCTATACTTTTTTCCTTTTTTTAATGGTTGCTTTTTATCTATAGTACAAACCATTAAATATTATTAGTAAACAGTTGTCCTTGAAGACAGCCTCATATATACTTTTATAGGATACACAGATGAATTCACAGGAATAGAATGTGCCGGCAGACGCGGGGAGGACACATTAGAAGACGTTTTAATGTCTGGTACTTAACGCTATTTATTGTACAAGTGTGAAAGCGCTCGATGCTGAAATGATGTTAGTTTGGAATTAGATTATGCGAAAGTAAACCGTCAGTGATTGAGGCTTAGAGTCTGATAACGAGCCGGACCGACCTATTAACAAAGCCTCTCGCTAGCATGGAAAGGAAGCGGAGCGAGCCAAGCGCGCTATCTGACGTCCCATGGTGACTAAAGTAAACAGTGGCCAAATAGCTGGAGATTTCACCTCCTCTGTGTCTGCCATCGGCTGCAAGGACTGTGGGAACGGCCGAGAAAGCTGGACAAGAACAAGAGGCCCAGTGGGACAGAGAGCGGGAGGGTCACAAATAAGGAATAATAATAATTATAATAATAATAATAATAATAATAATAATAGTCACACGTGGGCAGTATTATAATAATTAGTGTTAACCTGGATTTATACAATGTATACAGACTATATAAATGGGAAAATACATTGTATACAAAGAGTGTGTAACACATGACAACACAAATATCGATACAAAAGGGTTGGAGATACATTATATACAAAGACAATATACTTAATATAAAAGGAGAGGAGGTCCCTGCTCCTGAGAGCTTACACTCTAATGTAAATAGTCTGCTCTGGTTATTGACCACAGTCTTAAAGGATATGGAAGGTTCCTGGATGTCACTAGATATACAATATCCCCTGGTATCTGTTTACTTTGATGTATTTTATTTTATTAAAAAATTCTTAGAAACTCTGTTTTTACTGCCTAAAATCAAATAAATAACCCCTGTATAGTCCCAGTGTGTAAGTGTGCCCCAGTGTGTGAGTGTGCCCCAGTGTGTGAGTGTGTCCAAGTGGGTGTGTCCCAGTGTGTGAGTGTGCCCCAGTGTGTGAGTGTGTCCCAGTGTGTGAGTGTGTCCAATTGAGTGTGCCCCAGTGTGTAAGTGTGTCCAAGTGGGTGTGTCCCAGTGTGTGAGTGTGTCCAAGAGTGTGGGTGTGCCCCAGTGTGTGAGTGTGTCCAAGTGTGTGGGTGTGCCCCAGTGTGTGAGTGTGTCCAAGTGAGTGAGTGTGTCCCAGTGTGTAAATGTGTCCAAGTGGGTGTGTCCCAGTGTGTGAGTGTGTCCCAGTGTGTGAGTGTGCCCAAGTGGGTGTGTCCCAGTGTGTGAGTGTGCCCCAGTGTGTGAGTGTGTCCCAGTGTGTGAGTGTGTCCAATTGAGTGTGCCCCAGTGTGTAAGTGTGTCCAAGTGGGTGTGTCCCAGTGTGTGAGTGTGTCCAAGAGTGTGGGTGTGCCCCAGTGTGTGAGTGTGTCCAAGTGTGTGGGTGTGCCCCAGTGTGTGAGTGTGTCCAAGTGAGTGAGTGTGTCCCAGTGTGTAAATGTGTCCAAGTGGGTGTGTCCCAGTGTGTGAGTGTGTACAAGTGTGTGGGTGTGCCCCAGTGTGTGTCCAAGTGTGTGGGTATGCCCCAGTGTGTGAGTGTGTCCAAGTGTGTGAGTGTGTCCCAGTGTGTAAGTGTGTCCAAGTGGGTGTGCCCCAGTGTGTGAGTGTGTCCAAGTGTGTGGGTGTGCCCCAGTGTGTGAGTGTGTCCAAGTGTGTGAGTGTGTCCCAGTGTGTAAATGTGTCCAAGTGGGTGTGTCCCAGTGTGTGAGTGTGTACAAGTGTGTGGGTGTGCCCCAGTGTGTGTCCAAGTGTGTGGGTATGCCCCAGTGTGTGAGTGTGTCCAAGTGTGTGAGTGTGTCCCAGTGTGTAAGTGTGTCCAAGTGGGTGTGCCCCAGTGTGTGAGTGTGTCCAAGTGTGTGGGTGTGCCCCAGTGTGTGAGTGTGTCCAAGTGTGTGAGTGTGTCCCAGTGTGTAAATGTGTCCAAGTGGGTGTGTCCCAGTGTGTGAGTGTGTACAAGTGTGTGGGTGTGCCCCAGTGTGTGTCCAAGTGTGTGGGTATGCCCCAGTGTGTGAGTGTGTCCAAGTGTGTGAGTGTGTCCCAGTGTGTAAGTGTGTCCAAGTGGGTGTGTCCCAGTGTGTGAGTGTGTCCAAGTGTGTGAGTGTGTCCCAGTGTGTAAGTGTGTCCAAGTGGGTGTGTCCCAGTGTGTGAGTGTGTCCAAGTGTGTGAGTGTGTCCCAGTGTGTAAGTGTGTCCAAGTGGGTGTGTCCCAGTGAGTGAGTGTGTTCCAGTGTGTGAATTTGTTCTAGTGAGTGTGCCCCAGTGTGTGCGTGTGTCCTAGTTGGTATGTCCCATTGTGTGAGTGTGCCCCAGTGTGTGAGTGTGTCCTAGTTGGTGTGTCCCAGTGTGTAAATGTGTCCTTAATACGTGTGTCCCAGTGTGTGAGTGTGTCCTAGTTGGTGTGTGCCAGTGTGCAAGTGTGTCCTAGTAAGTGTGCCCCAGTGTGTGCGTGTGTCCTAGTTGGTATGTCCCATTGTGTGAGTGTGCCCCAGTGTGTGAGTGTGTCCTAGTTGGTGTGTCCCAGTGTGTAAATGTGTCCTTAATACGTGTTTCCCAGTGTGTGAGTGTGTCCTAGTTGGTGTGTGCCAGTGTGCAAGTGTGTCCTAGTAAGTGTGCCCCAGTGTGTGCGTGTGTCCTAGTTGGTATGTCCCATTGTGTGAGTGTGCCCCAGTGTGTGAGTGTGTCCTAGTTGGTGTGTCCCAGTGTGTAAATGTGTCCTTAATACGTGTGTCCCAGTGTGTGAGTGTGTCCTAGTTGGTGTGTGCCAGTGTGCAAGTGTGTCCTAGTAAGTGTGTCCCAGTGTGAGTGTGTCCTAGTTGGTGTGTGCCAGTGTGCAAGTGTGTCCTAGTAAGTGTGCCCCAGTGTGTGCGTGTGTCCTAGTTGGTATGTCCCATTGTGTGAGTGTGCCCCAATGTGTGAGTGTGTCCTAGTTGGTGTGTCCCAGTGTGTAAATGTGTCCTTAATACGTGTGTCCCAGTGTGTGAGTGTGTCCTAGTAAGTGTGTCCCAGTGTGTGAGTGTGTCCTAGTTGGTGTGTGCCAGTGTGCGAGTGTGTCCTAGTTGGTGTGCCCCAATGTGTGTGTGCCCCAGTGTGTGAGTTTGTCCTAGTTGGTGTGTGCCAGTGTGCGATTGTGTCCTAGTAAGTGTGTCCCAGTGTGTGAGTGTGTCCTAGTTGGTGTGCCCCAATGTGTGTGTGTCCCAGTGTGTGAGTTTGTCCTAGTTGGTGCGTCCCAGTGTGCAAATGTGTGTCCTAGTAAGTGCACCCTAGTGTGTGAGTGTGTCCCAGTGTGTGAGTGTGTCCTTGTTGGTGTGTCCCAGTGTGTGAGTGTGTCCTTGTTGGTGTGTCCCAGTGTGCAAGTGTGTCCTAGTAAGTGTGCCCCAATGTGTAAGTGTGTCCCAGTGTGTGAGTTTGTCCTAGTGAGTGTGTTCCAGGGTGAGAGTGTGTCCCATTGTGTGAGTGTGCCACAGTGTGTGAGTGTGTCCTAGTTGGTGTGTCCCAGTGTGATAGTGTGTCCCAGTGTGAGTGTGTCCTAGTTGGTGTGCCCCAGTGTGTGAGTGTGTCCTAGTAAGTGTGCCCCAATGTGTGAGTGTGTCCTAGTTGGTGTGCCCCAATGTGTGAGTGTGCCTCAGTGTGTCAGTGTGCCCCAGTGTGTGAGTGTGTCCATGTTGGTGTGCCCCAATGTGTGAGTGTGTCCTAGTTAGTGTGACTCAGTGTCTGAGTGTGTCCCAGTGTGTGAGTGTGTCCTAGTTAGCGTGCCCCGGTGTGTGAGTGTGCCCCAGTGTCTGAGTGTGTCCTAGTGAGTGTGCCTCAGTGTGTGAGTGTGCCCCAGTGTGCTAGTGTGTCCTAGTTGGTGTGTCCCAGTGTGTGAGTGTGTCCTGGTGAGTATGCCTCGGTGTGTGAGTGTGTCCCAGTGTGTGAGTGTGCCTCAGTGAGTGTGCCTCAGTGTGTCAGTGTGCCCCAGTGTGTGAGTGTGTCCTGGTTGGTGTGACCCAGTGTGTGAGTGTGCCTCAGTGTATGAGTGTGTCCCAGTGTGTGAGTGTGGCCTAGTTGGTGTGCCCCAATTTGTGAGTGTGCCCCAGTGTGTGAGTGTGTCCTAGTTAGTGTGCCCCAGTGTGCGAGTGTGCCCCAATGTGTGAGTGTGTCCTAGTTGGTGTGCCCCAGTGTGTGAGTGTGCCTCAGTGTGTGAGTGTGTCCCAGTGTGTGAGTGTGTCCTAGTTAGTGTGCCCCAGTGTGTGAGTGTGCCCCAATGTGTGAGTGTGTCCTAGTTGGTGTGCCCCAGTGTGTGAGTGTGCCCCAATGTGTGAGTGTGTCCTAGTTGGTGTGCCCCAGTGTGTGAGTGTGCCTCAGTGTATGAGTGTGCCCCAATGTGTGAGTGTGCCCCAATGTGTGAGTGTGTCCTAGTTGGTGTACCTCGATGTGTGAGTGTGCCTCAGTGTATGAGTGTGCCCCAATGTGTGAGTGTATCCTAGTTGGTGTGCCCCAGTGTGTGATTGTGCCTCAGTGTATGAGTGTGCTCCAATGTGTGAGTGTATCCTAGTTGGTGTGTCCCAGTGTGTGAATGTGTCCTAGTTGGTGTGCCCCAGTGTGTGAGTGTGTCCTAGTAAGTGTGCCCCAATGTGTGAGTGTGTCCTAGTTGGTGTGCCCCAATGTGTGAGTGTGCCTCAGTGTGTCAGTGTGCCCCAGTGTGTGAGTGTGTCCATGTTGGTGTGCCCCAATGTGTGAGTGTGTCCTAGTTAGTGTGACTCAGTGTGTGAGTGTGTCCCAGTGTGTGAGTGTGTCCTAGCTAGCGTGCCCCAGTGTGTGAGTGTGCCCCAGTGTCTGAGTGTGTCCTAGTGAGTGTGCCTCAGTGTGTGAGTGTGCCCCAGTGTGCTAGTGTGTCCTAGTTGGTGTGTCCCAGTGTGTGAGTGTGTCCTGGTGAGTATGCCTCAGTGTGTGAGTGTGTCCCAGTGTGTGAGTGTGCCTCAGTGAGTGTGCCTCAGTGTGTCAGTGTGCCCCAGTGTGTGAGTGTGTCCTGGTTGGTGTGCCCCAGTGTGTGAGTGTGTCCCAGTGTATGAGTGTGCCTCAGTGTGTGAGTGTGGCCTAGTTGGTGTGCCCCAATTTGTGAGTGTGCCCCAGTGTGTGAGTGTGTCCTAGTTAGTGTGCCCCAGTGTGCGAGTGTGCCCCAATGTGTGAGTGTGTCCTAGTTGGTGTGCCCCAGTGTGTGAGTGTGCCTCAGTGTGTGAGTGTGTCCCAGTGTGTGAGTGTGTCCTAGTTAGTGTGCCCCAGTGTGTGAGTGTGCCCCAATGTGTGAGTGTGTCCTAGTTGGTGTGCCCCAGTGTGTGAGTGTGCCCCAATGTGTGAGTGTGTCCTAGTTGGTGTGCCCCAGTGTGTGAGTGTGCCTCAGTGTATGAGTGTGCCCCAATGTGTGAGTGTGCCCCAATGTGTGAGTGTGTCCTAGTTGGTGTACCCCGATGTGTGAGTGTGCCTCAGTGTATGAGTGTGCCCCAATGTGTGAGTGTATCCTAGGTTGGTGTGCCCCAGTGTGTGATTGTGCCTCAGTGTATGAGTGTGCCCCAATGTGTGAGTGTATCCTAGTTGGTGTGTCCCAGTGTGTGAATGTGTCCTAGTTGGTGTGCCCCGATGTGTGAGTGTGCCTCAGTGTATGAGTGTGCCCCAATGTTTGAGTGTTTCCTAGTTGGTGTGTCCCAGTGTGTGAGTGTCTCCTAGTTGGTGTGTCCCAGTGTGTGAGTGTATCCTAGTTGGTGTGTCCCAGTGTGTGAGTGTGCCTCAGTGTATGAGTGTGCCCCAGTGTTTGAGTGTATCCTAATTGGTGTGTCCCAGTGTGTGAGTGTCTCCTAGTTGGTGTGTCCCAGTGTGTGAGTGTATCCTAGTTGGTGTGTCCCAGTGTGTGAGTGTGCCTCAGTGTATGAGTGTGCCCCAATGTTTGAGTGTTTCCTATTTGGTGTGTCCCAGTGTGTGAGTGTCTCCTAGTTGGTGTGTCCCAGTGTGTGAGTGTATCCTAGTTGGTGTGTCCCAGTGTGTGAGTGTGCCTCAGTGTATGAGTGTACCCCAGTGTTTGAGTGTATCCTAGTTGGTGTGCCTCAGTGTATGAGTGTGCCCCAATGTTTGAGTGTTTCCTAGTTGGTGTGTCCCAGTGTGTGAGTGTCTCCTAGTTGGTGTGTCCCAGTGTGTGAGTGTGCCTCAGTGTATGAGTGTGCCCCAGTGTTTGAGTGTATCCTAGTTGGTGTGCCTCAGTGTGTGAGTGTGCCTCAGTGTGTGAGTGTGTCCTAGTTGGTGTGCCTCAGTGTGTGTGTGCCTCAGTGTGTGAGTGTATCCTTGTTGGTGTGCCTCAGTGTGTGAGTGTGCCTCAGTGTGTGAGTGTGTCCTAGTTGGTGTGCCTCAGTGTGTGTGTGCCTCAGTGTGTGAGTGTATCCTAGTTGGTGTGCCCCAGTGTGTGATTGTGCCTCAGTGTATGAGTGTGCCCCAATGTGTGAGTGTATCCTAGTTGTTGTGTCCCAGTGTGTGAATGTGTCCTAGTTGGTGTGCCCCAATGTGTGAGTGTGCCTCAGTGTATGAGTGTGCCCCAGTGTGTGATTGTGCCTCAGTGTATGAGTGTGCCCCAATGTGTGAGTGTATCCTAGTTGTTGTGTCCCAGTGTGTGAATGTGTCCTAGTTGGTGTGCCCCAGTGTGTGATTGTGCCTCAGTGTATGAGTGTGCCCCAGTGTGTGAGTGTGCCCCAATGTGTGAGTGTGTCCTAGTTGGTGTGCCCCAATGTGTGAGTGTGTCCTACTCAGTTTGTCTGACTGTGTCAGGGTGGAAATTTCATTGGATGAATAAAACCGGCTTTTATTGTATTCATCCAACTCACAAGTAAAACTTAATCTTTAGATATAAACATGAAATAAAAGAGCAAGAGCCAGATAAAAACAAAGACGGAGTGGTGTGGTGTGAGTGATGACTGAGAGGATCATCACACAGAGACTCCCAGTGTACACAGCCAACAACTCTCCTCCTGTAACTCCGTTTCTAGTGACTCTCATTACCAGCTATTTTTAATTTCTATCCATCAGAAATATCAAGAAACAGAAACAAATCTTCATTTAAAAAAATGATGTTATTGAGATGTGTGAGTTTTATTTCAAATAAACTGCCAGAGATTGCACCAGCAGCTGGCAGGATTTATACAGTCGGGTCGGTATGTGGAAGTTGTAGTAACAGCCGAGCTGTTTGATCTGGAGTTGTGGGAGAGCTGAGCACCGTGTGACAAGACAGGAGAGCGCTGGCGCCCGAAATAGCGCCAAATATTTACACATGTCTCCATGGAAACAAAAAAAAAAGAAATAAAATCATTTACTCAAAAAACATTTAGCTAATTATTAATTTAACTGGATAGTTCCAGTTGTTTTTGTTAAATGTAACAAAGGAATAATTAGTCTTACAGCAAACATATAGCCAAGGAGGAAGGTGAGTACTTCAATTAAGCTGTGAGCTATACCTCGCAAGGTCACCCAAGATGGGCGGATCATAGCAGAGAAGTCAGACAAATCACAGTGCACTGGAAAAGGAACTGGCAACCAACTCCAGTATCTTTGCCAAGTAACCTTAAGCAAAAGCAGAACCAGAGATATAACAATATGGCACCAGAAGTTGAGCCCCTCAGGTCAGAAGATGCCAACCACATTATTTGGGAAGAGAAGAGGGCGAGTACAAGTAGCACCAGATCTAATGAAATTGTTGAGCCAATGTCAAGAAGACAATCTGCTGTGGATTTGTCTAGAGGGGAACAGAAAATCTGCTGCTGTAAAGAACAATTAATTAAGAATAGGAACCCGGACCATTAGAACTATGAACCAAGGCAAACTGGACTTGGACATACATGAGATGACAAGATTAAACATTGATATCCTGGGAATTAGTGAACTCAAATGGATGGGAATGGGACATTTCATATTAAAGAACCACCAGATGTTTTACTGTGATCAAAAATCCCACAGAAGAAGACCTTCATGGTCATTCAAAGAGTGTCCAAAGCAGCGCTCTATTATAGCCCAATAAATGACAGAATGATTTCACTTTAAATTCAAGGCAAGACATTTAATATCAGAGTGATCCAAGTCTCTGCTCCAACCACGGATGCTAAGGAGGCTGAAGTTGTCCAGTTCTACAGAGACATTCAACACGTCATAGATATAGCACCAAGAAAAGATGTTACTATCATCATAGGTGTAACGGATCTCCTGGCACCCCGACCGGGTACCTCCGTTGATAGACGCGTCCTAGTTTGCGCCGAGGACTACAAGCACCGCACCGGACACCTCAACCACCACAGACTCCACAACCGCCGTAGTTTAGCTGGAGCCGCCCCGTCTTCCATCCACCCTGTATGAATCTCCAGCATCCAGGACCATGTGGGGAAGACCTCTCCTCCAAGGAGGACACATCAGGAACAAGCGTTCAGTAGTTACAGCTCAAGGGAGTATGCAAAAGCATAGCAATCCCCAGTATGATAGAGCCATCCCCTCCAATAACGAGACGAGGCTACGTTTTGAAGGGTCAAGAAGAACTAGAACTTTAAAGACAGGGGATCTCCTTTTATGCAATGGTGCCTTCTGAAGGGCTACACCCACATAATTATCACAGCCAATTATATACATGGTTCAACCCCCACGTCTCCTCCCCTCAGATAACAGGTAACACAATTAAAACAGACACAATTTTAACCACATTCTGGATGTACCCCAAAAACTGGGGGTACACCTTTAAGTCCAGCACCGTTCAATAGCTCTCACCCAGGGGAACAACATATTAAAATGAATCAGACCAGGGGTTCAAAAGTTAGTAAAAGTATCTTTTTCACATAACGCACAGACATTTCACATATTCTCCATAGTTGACCACACAATACACATATAGGGACAATAGGGGAGTCACACCTCCCTGAGGCAACTTGATATAATCAGACAATGATTAAATCAGCCTTCTTTGTTCTTATGTTTGAGAATGAATAGACTTCCTTATCTGTAACAGGATTATCTCTCCTGCCAAGGTCTGCACTAGCCTGGGCCAATATTCTGCAGAGCATAAACCAACATACATACAGTATATTACTAGGATCATATTTTAACCAAGAATTAAATAACCATAAAACAGGGTAAAACAGTGATGGGTTCCGTTACAGCTGGGATCTGAGCGCACAAAACTACCGAATAGCGCTCAGATCATCTTCACACAGTTCAATTGCCATGTAGCTAAAGTCTTTCCCATAGTCTTTCATTATATGAATGGGCTCCATGGCATAGCTATCTGTGGTATCATGGTTCACACAGGGCAAGTACCGAATGACCCCCCTGTATGTAAAGGGCCAGAATGAGTGACATACACTCTGGTATGGCCGAATACTGTGTTTGAAGGGCAATATGTACCAGGGCCATAGTCGCAGGGCAGGAGGCTGGCAAACAGTCCTCTCCAAGACAAAGTGGCGAAGGGCACTTCGTCACAATAGGAGATTGGAAGCTAAAGTAGGGAACCAAAAGACACCTGGAGTAACTGGAAAATTTAGCCTTAAGTATAAAATGAGAATTATCTTGACACAATTCTACTAATCTCTGATCAGAGATTAGTAGAATTGTATCAAGATAATTCTCTGGTCGTAGCAAACACCCTCTTCCAACAGCCTCCTAGACGACTCTACACATGGACATTAGCCGATGGACAACATAGAAATCAGATTGACTATATACTTTGCAGCCAAAGATGGAGGAGCTCTATACAGTCAGCAAAAACAAGTCCTGGAGCTGACCATGAGCTTCTTATTGCAAAGTTTAGAATTAAACTAAAGAAAAGAAGGAAAACCCTCAGACCAAGTAGATACAAAATAATAATATCCCTTGTGAATATGGGGTGGAAGTAAAGAATAGATTTAAGGGACTAGACATGGAATATAGAATGCCTGAAGAACTAAACATGGAATACAGAATGCCTGAAGAACTAAACATGGAAGATAGAATGCCTGAAGAACTAAAAATGGAAGATAGAAGGTCTGAAGAACTAGACATGGAAGATAGAAGGCCTGAAGAACTAGACATGGAAGATAGAATGCCTGAAGAACTAGACATGGAAGATAGAATGCTGGAAGAACTAGACATGGAAGATAGAATGCCTGAAGAACTAGACATGGGAGATAGAATGCCTGAAGAACTAAACATGGAAGATAGAAGGCCTGAAGAACTAGACATGGAAGATAGAAGGCCTGAAGAACTAGATATGGAAGATAGAATGCCTGAAGAACTTTGGACCAAAGTTTGCAACATAATCCAGGAAACAGCAACAAAGAATATCCCTAAAAGAATGAAAAGTAAGGAGTAAAACTGGCTGTCTGATGAGGCTTTGAAAGTAGCCCAGGAAAGAAGGAAAGTGAAAGGTGGTGGAGATAAGAAAAGATTTGTCCAACTGAATGCAGAATTCCTGAAGAGCAAGAAGAGACAAGGAGTGGATTTTCCTTTGCAAGTAAAGGCTGATAAATTGCAGAGTGCACTAATTGTGCCCAGGTGAGAAGGCAGAAGTTAATATAAACAGGAGAAGGGGCGAACTTGTGAGCTTGCGAACATTTCTAGTATAAGTGCAATTCTAGTAAACTCGTGGGAGTTTAAATAAAACGAGGGACTTCAAAGGTAAGGGAGGGCAGATTTATAGTGCAAAGGAGGAAAAACTTTACACAAATATATTTTATATTCTTTATTTTTCCCACTGAAATTTTGTAGACAATAATAATAATTATGACTCAGTCCAGTGGCAACCTCACTCAGTGTACATCCTGTCATATCTATGCATTACTGGAACAGATGATCCTGGGTCCATACCTCTGTGACAGATGTGAGCATGTTGCCTCTCTGGAAGCTCAAATTGGAGAACTGGAGAGGAGAATTGCAGCACTTACTGATATTCCACTGGATAGGGAGGTGGTGCTCATTGAGCACAGTTTAGCTGGGCCTAGCATGGAGGGTGGAGATGGGGCTAGTGAGGATGTCCAGGGAGGTAGCTGGATTACAGTTTGAAGGGGAATCAGGGGGAACAGGAGGAGGCAAGCCAGTTCTGAGTTGGCAAACACCAACAGATTTGCCAGATTGAGTGAAACTGTTGGGGATGTCCATTCAGGAATGGCAATGCCAGATAGAGCTGTTCCCTCTAACAGCCGGGAGAACAGTTCTACTGGAAGAGAGGGAGGGCAGAATAGGCAGAGCAACATACAGGTTTTGGTGGTAGGGGACTCTATTATTAGGAAGGTAGACAGGGTGATTTGTCACCCAGATCCCAGCAATCGAACAGTTTGCTGTCTCCAGGGTGCTCGGGTTCGTCATGTTGTGGATCGGGTGGATAAATTATTGGGAGGGGCTGGAAATGAACCGGCAGTCTTGGTACATATTGGTACCAATGACAAAGTTAGTGGAAGATGGAGTCTCCTAAAGAATGATTTTAGAGAACTAGGTAATAAGCTGAAGGCAAGGACCTCCAAGGTAGTATTTTCTGAGATACTACCAGTGCCACGTGCTAACCCAGGGAGGCAGAAGGAGCTTAGGGAGGTTAATGTATGGCTAAAAATGTGGTGCACTAAGGAGGGGTTTGGGTTTTTAGAGCACTGGGCTGACTACTCACATGGGTATAATCTCTATAGCATGTATGGATTGCACCTTAATGATGAGGGAGCTTTTGTGCTAGGGGATAGTATGGTAGGAAGGCTTGAGGAGTATTTAAACTAGTAGGTGGGGGGGAGGGACAAGATATAAGTAATGTGGTAGAAAGTGTAGAGGGTATAAGGGATGAATTAACAACTCATAGGGGAGGAGATGGGGGGAGGGGTAGTAGAGTCAATAGGGAGGTAGTACTAAGTAACTCAAGTACAGTGGCAGGCACTTCAGAACTACAGACTCATAAAATAAGGTGTATGCTGCTAATGCCAGAAGCTTGCCAGGAAAAATGGGGGAGTTAGAATTATTAGCAATTAATGAAAAATGGGATTTAATAGGCATTACCGAAACGCAGTGGGATGAATCTCATGACTGGACTGTTAATCTGGATGGTTATAATCTATTTAGGAAAGATAGAGGCAATGGTAAACGAGGAGGAGGGATTTGTCTGAATGTACAGAACCTATACATCCTGCGGGTAGGATCAGTCACGTCAGGCATGTGGGGATACCGAACCTATACAACCTCTGGGTAGGATCGGTCTCATCATGTGTGTGTGGGGATACAGAACCTATACAACCTGCGGGTAGGATCGGTCTCATCCTGTGTGGGGATACAGAACCTTTTACAACCTGTGGGCAGGATTGGTCTCATCCTGTGTGTGGGATACAGAACCTACACAACCTGCGGGTAGGCTCGGTCTCCTGTGTGTGTGGGGATACAGAACCTATACAAACAGTGGGTAGGATTGGACTCTCCTGTGTGTGTGGGGATACAGAACCTCTACAACCTGGGGATAGGATAAGACTCTCCGGTATGTGTGGGGATACAGAACCTATACATCCTGTTGGTAGGATCGGTCTCTTCCTGTGTGTTGGGATACAGAACCTATACACCCTGCGGGTAGGATTGGTCTCATGTGTGTCTGGGGATACTGAACCTATACACCCTATGGGTAGGATCAGTCACATCCTGTGTGTGTGGGGATACAGAACCTATACAACCAGTGGGTAGGATCGGTCTCATCCTGTGTGTGTAGATACAGAACCTATACAACCTGCAGGTAGGATCAGTCTCATCCTGAGTGTGTGGGGATACAGAACCTATACAACCTGTGGGTAGGATCGGTCTCTTCTGTGTGTTTGGGGATACAGAACCTACACAACCTGCGGGTAGGCTCGGTCTCCTGTGTGTGTGGAGATACAGAACCTATACAACCTGCGGGTAGGATTGGACTCTCCTTTGTGTGGGGATACAAAACCTTTTACAATCTGTGGGTAGGATTGGCCTCATCCGTGTGTGGGGATACAAAACCTATACAACCTGTGGTTAGGATCGGTCTCATCCTGTATGTATGGGGATACAGAACCTATACAACCTGCGGGTAGGATCGGTCTCATCCTGTGTGTGTGGGGATACAGAACCTATACAACCTGTGGGTAGGATCGGTCTCTTCTGTGTGTGGGATACAGAACCTATACAACCTGTGGGTAGGATCGGTCTCATCCTGTGTGTGGGGATACAGAACCTATACAACCTGCGGGTAGGATCGGTCTCATCCTGTGTGGGGATACAGAACCTATACAACCTGTGGATAGGATCGGTCTCATCCTGTGTGTGTGGGGATACATAACCTTTTACAACCTGTGGGCAGCATTGCTCTCACCCTGTGTGTGTGGGGATACAGAACCTATACAACCTGCGGGTAGGATCGGTCTCATCCTGTGTGTGTGGGGATACAGAACCTATACAACCTGCGGGTAGGATCGGTCTCATCCTGTGTGTGTGGGGATACAGAACCTATACAACCTGCGGGTAGGATTTGACTCTCCTGTGTGTGTGGGGATACAGAACCTGCACAACCTGGGGGTAGGATTGGACTCTCCTGTGTGCATGGGGATACAGAACCTATACATCCTGCGGGTAGGATCGGTCTCTTCCTGTGTGTGTGGGGATACAGAACCTATACAACCTTTGGATAGGATCGGTCTCTTCCTGTGTATGGGGATACAGAACCTATATAACCTGCGGGTAGGATCGGTCTCATCCTGTTTGTGTGGGGATACAGAACCTATACATCCTGCGGGTAGGATCGGTCTCGTCAGGTATGTGGGGATACAGAACCTATACAACCAGTGGGTAGGATCAGTCTCTTCCTGTGTGTGGGGATACAGAACCTATACAACCTGCGGGTAGGATCAGTCTCTCCGGTGTGTGTGGGGATACAGAACCTATACAGCCTGTGGATAGGATCGGTCTCATCCTGTGTGTGTGAATACAGAACCTATACAACCTGCAGGTAGGATCGGTCTCATCCTTTGTGTGTGGGGATACAGAACCTATACAACCTGTGGGTAGGATCGGTCTCATCCTGTGTATATGGGGATACAGAAACTATGCATCCTGCGGGTAGGATCGGTCTCATCCTGTGTGTGTGGGGGTACAGAGCCTATACAACCTGTGGGTAGGATCGGTCTCATCCTGTGTGTGTGGGGATACAGAACCTATACAACCTGCGGGTAGGATTGGTCTCATCCTGTGTGTGTGGGGATACAGAACCTATACAACCTGCGGGTAGGATTGGTCTCATCCTGTGTGTGTGGGGATACAGAACCTATACAACCTGCGGGTAGGATCGGTCTCATCCTGTATGTGGGGATATAGAACCTATACAACCTGCGGGTAGGTTCGGTCTCGTCCTGTATGTGGGGATACAGAACCTATCCAACCTGCGGGTAGGATCGGTCTCGTCCTGTATGTGGGGATACAGAACCTATACAACCTGCGGGTAGGATCGGTCTCGTGCTGTATGTGGGGATACAGAACCTATACAACCTGCGGGTAGGATCGGTCTTGTCCTGTATGTGGGAATATAGAACCTATACAACCTGCGGGTAGGTTCGGTCTCGTCCTGTATGTGGGGATACAGAACCTATACAATCTGCGAGTAGGATCGGTCTCATCCTGTGTGTGGGGATACAGAACCTATACAACCTGCTGGTAGGATCGGTCTCGTCCTGTATGTGGGGATACGGAACCTATACAACCTGCGGGTAGGATCGGTCTCTTTGGCCTTTTCAAGAGCAAAGAAGAGTGAGTTAAGACATTTATGTTTGATAATAGACATGGACTAATCAAGTCCAACCTGCTTAGATCTCTCCCTGGTCTTTATCTTTCATCAGCTGAGAAAATAATTAAAAACTCGCTTTCGGGAGATCCGGGCACGTTACTTTGTTATTCAATTGGAGACTTTTTGCAGGCTCCAATCGAGTTACAGGCTCCGGGCTGCAATTCACTGCGATGGTTCAAATCACAAGTTAATTCCCCTCCAAGCCTTTGATCTTTCATGGCCGCAAGATTTCGCTAAAATTGTGAATTAACCACACCACCAAGCTCGCAAATGGCAAAATTCGAACCACAAGTTACTGATACCAAGGAGGTCTCGCAAAGGGCTTAATGACATGTCCGGAGCAATGTAAATGCATATATAAACACTCTAATGTACTATTATTAAAAGGGAAAGTGATGTTAGGTCTTAGAATTAATAGCACAACATTCTCAAGCCCGCAAATCGGCCAAAACAAATACTTTATTTCCTGTTTAATTTCTGTGTTATATCGATCCCAGCAATCAATGTGTTAATACGTATAATGGAACTCCCATGTAATAGAATATCATATTTACGGCTTTATCAATATTGCATTATATCTGGAAGGTGGTTGGATTGTAACTCATAATTCAAACCCGTAGGTCTTCAATGAAATGTGAAGGTTGGATTTCAAAGTCCTACGGGCTTGAGTCACTATCGGATCCACATTCCATTGGCTGTTTCTAACTGGGAGTTACGGCCGTCATCAATCATGTTCAAACTCGTAAATGCTACTTTCGATAGCAGGGATTGCGAAGTGTGCTATCTGCAGGGATTTGCGGGCCCGGCCAATTGAATAGCACCATAAGATGTGACCACTGCAGGCTCGCAGCAGGCCCGCACACATACGGCCTACTCTGATCGAGTCGCGGCCTTGCAAAAAATTAATTCCTGCCTGTAAAACTGATTGGATCAATATCCTACATATTTTAAGTTAATTGTCATAATTTTAAATAATGGTACTACATTCAGATATATACCTATCAAGAAAAGGAGTCAAAGGAATGGGCTAACCCGCAGCTGCAAGGACAATCTCTTTATCACGCCTCTTTCATTAAAGATTTCTATGAATAATAAGATGGAGAACAAAATCAAAAAGGCCTTTTATTCAACAGGGGCAGATGGCCAACCATCTGTAGCCTTAACCTCTGTATTGAGCGTCTTGGAAGCTTCAATAAGAATGTTGAACAACTGAAGTGTAAAACAATGTGATACTTTGGAGGACTTTGGTAAAATTAAGCTGGCGATTGTATCTGACACATAAGCATCCGTCGACCTGTTTCATTTCTTAGCAAATTTTGGACAGTTTTGCTGCAATAAGTAAAAATTAGCAAGAAATTAAATGAAGCTGACCACCATCTCTCATCAATACGATTCCCACCCAAATGAGCATGAGAGTGAATACTTATTTCTCAAATCTATTAGGACACAAAACAGTAAACTTTGGAACAAATATTGAAAATCATCTGCAACACAGAAACTTAAATGGGATTCAGAGCATTATCTCAGGACCTCCAACATCTGCTTGGACGGTCCACCAGGGGGGTTATGGATAAAATCTTATTATGAGCCTCTGTGTTTCTGTTTGGAAATGTATATAAATAAGGAAATATATATATATATGATTTGAGCCAGTAAATCTATCTGTTCTGTCCAATCTATTTAACTAAAGATATTGGCTTTTGTAATTTTCAGAAGAACCGTATGCATGCCCCTTCTATAGAATTCATGTGTGCCGGTTATAAAAACATTATTCTATAAATGGTTAAATACAAATTCTCTCATTCAGTATTATAAAATAATTACCAGTACTAATTGAAGTCCGTTATGTCAGTGAAGACTGGTATCATTAAATGTAGGCAATGGGTGAGTTCTTACAGAGCTCCTGGGCCTTTGCGGATTTATATGAAGGGTGTCAAGGGCCCCCTTTTCCAGTTCCAGGATCTTAGCCCATCAAGTACAGACAGCTTGGCTCCAGCCACTCCATTGTATTGTAATCTGCTTTATCCCATTGTTGGCAAATAAACTAAATAAATCTCTGATGTGCTAAACAGGATGTGCTGAGTCTGCAGTGATCAGACACATCTATTGAACTGTTATCTGTTTTGTCCTATTGTTTGCCCAGATAAGCTGATTACATCTCTCATGTGCTAGGCAGCTAGAGACGGCAGGATGTGTATTAGAAGGTAGCCTTATTGTTCTCAGGTGCCAACCAGCAAGGTACTGTGGGGTCATCTCCTGTAATTGTCTGCCACAGCCTCTCATTGTTATATTGTGTACACCCCCTTGTATCTAACTGCTATAAATATTGTTGACATTCCAAAAATAAATCAGTTCACTTCTGGAGACATATAGAAATCATGTGTCTCTTAGTTTGCTCCTGGTGGCTGCGATACTGATCCTATCTCCACCCTCTAAGTAACTTGTCCTCGTCAGTACCACAGGAAGGTTACTGAGACTCCTGGAAGTGCAGATTCCTGATGGAGAGACCCCGACTCATACAGAAGCCAGAGATTGCTGAGATTTCCAAGAACTTAAACGGTCCTTGTCAGTAGTTAACCTGTAGTGTATAACAGGTAGCCCTGGGAAGTAATAGCCCCTACCCCCCAATCCTCACAAAGGGATACTCCTGTGTTGCCAGATATGTACATGGCAGCACAGTGAATAAACCTTTCTAGAAATGATTAGTCCTAGTAATGATCTATGATCCCCATCTGGAACTTGTCATTGTGTAGAGGCTTGTGATCTATACCATGTAAGGTCACCCAAGATGGGCAGGTCATAGCAGAAAGGTTAGAAAAACAGTGATCCACTGGAGAAGGAACTGACAACCCAGTCAAGTATCTTTGCCAAGATAACCTTATGTATATAGGAGGATGGAGAGTCGGTCATGACGGAATGACTGAATAACAACCATGATCAGTGATACAAGCCTTAAAGTATGTGTTACTCAATGAATATTACATTGATAATGAAGATGGAGGTTGGTATCATTAAACATCTATCTTGGGTTTGGTACCCATTGCAGACATAACCATCAGTGGTGACCCAATAAAATGGAATTAGAGCTTTGGAGTGGATACCGTTGGCAAACTCCAAAACTAACCAGCTGGAATAAAGTCCCAGTAATTAATTGACAATATGTGTCCAATTTATATCCCTCCTTTTTTCTGAATAGTATTCCATGTGTAACATACTGAATACTTACAAGTTTAAATGATAGTTCCAGCTGGCGTTGGAGAATGTACTGGAGGTCACTCTGTCCAGAAGACTTTAACTGATTGTAATATGTTATGTGGAAGAGTTGGAAGAAATGGGTCATATTACATTACATACTGTTTACATATCATGATGACTCTTACGTGGTCATTACATGGAATATTTTCTGTAACATATATTAAATTGGCTTTATTTAATTGTTCATGAAACATTTAATAACCCTTAGGATGGTAGAGGTCTATAGAAATGTGGAACTTGGAGTATGTTGTAAGAAAAAAAGCTGCATCTGCCAAAATACATTTTATAGTATAATCCATATATTCCTAGGACTTCTCCAAGTGAGCAGGTCGTTATGCCCTAAATGATTACATTAGTAAATTATATTTTGCATCTTACTGTATCTGCCTAGGTTGGGCATGCAGGAGCCTCGGCATGCTTATCTGCAAGTGTTGGCACTACAACGCATTATTTGCTAGTCCTATGGCCTATACAACTCTTTCTAGGACGTGCTGTTTTCTTTGTGAGTTTGGAATAACAAAGATCCTATCTGCTTGGCTGCTTATAGAGGCACTTTCTCTCTTTTAGGCCTTCACCCACAATACCACAGACATGACTGTGACATTAGTCAGTATTCTAGGGAGGGTCACTAAGTTTTCCGTATGATTCGGTAATATTCAGGCTGATATGAGGAGATATGAGGAGCATCAGACCAGCCTGTAAGGTATTTACAAGACAACGATTGTCTGTTAACCACATCTCACAAGTGGAAATGAAGGAGAACCCGAAGCTGAACTAAGCAGATAAAGAGTCCAAGGAATTGTGACATATTCTACTATACTCCAAAAGTCAACCTTCATGATGCTGCCATTGTGATACATCCACAATATATATATGTACTAGAAATAAGATAGAGTTAAGATACATTATTACATGTAAATGTATTATTTTATCTTGTTTATGCTGCCAAAAATGCTAAATCTAAATTTCATCGCAAAGCTTTGAAGTTCAGTAGCACGTACGCCAAACTCTGCGCTAGATCCCAGTAGGTTTCTTAGTAGACGTTTGGATGAGCCTCAGTGTATGTACTGACCACACGGGATACACGTCTTCTTCTTCTTGGTATTAATGTTGTATGGGTTAGGAGAGTTTTTATGGTTGGCTGCATGTACAGAAGTACCAGATGACCTCCTTATTAGGTTGTCTATTCCCTAATGATAACAGACACATATAGACACTGCAATATAATGTAATGTAAAGCCAGATAATAATTTATTTAGACCCACAACTGGTATTTCTGCAGAATCTCATAATAATTACTATAATACTATACTATAACCGGTTTACTATATTACAACATTATATTATTGTTTTACCACCGTACATGGGAGATGCTGTAAGGACAAAATCAAGTGAGTAATTGTCCATAGTGATATCTGCAATTTATAAATACACTAAAAAATAACATGGGGGAGAAATGCAATCCCTAAAACCATCAAATAATGAGCAATTGAGGTTGATACCTATTTCAATGGAAATCCCATTTCACACCAACATATAGACATCTTGTACATTATTTTATTATATTGAGTTTTCCTATTTCTGTAATATTCCCCTTCGTCGCCCCGGTGCGGCTCAGTTTATTTCTGGTTGGCTTTGGACTTACAAACCAATAACCAGAGCAGGGATCGTATGAGGCGCCATCTTATCTGTGGTATAATTATTAAATCATCCTCTAAGTGCTGGAACCGTCCAAATGGCAGCTCCTTCTGCCCAAAATCACATAGCTCCAGAAAATAAGGAACATGATTTAAGGGTTTAGGAAGCCAAGTCTGTAAATGATAAGTGCGGCATGCTTATCAGATATAATCACGGATCAGCAAAGCGTTGTGAGGCCAGCCCAGGAGGTCAGCAATGAGAGGTCTCTCCAAGATATGTCTGAGACGTCTTCTTTTCACTTTAGTGAATCTGTCTCTTTTCTACTAACCAAGAGGGGGCTTATTAACATGATTTAGGTTTAACTATAATGTATTAGGAAGGGTATAGAAGCCAGGGAAGCAAATATAATTCTGCCACTATACAAATCTCTAGTACGCCCTCATTTGGAATATGGAGTACAATTTTGGGCACCACTTCATAAAAAGGACATTTTAGAGCTGGAAAAGGTACAGAGAAGGGCTACAAAACTAATAAGGGGAATGGAGGGGCTAAGTTATGAAAAAAGACTAACCAAATTACACTTGTTATCTCTAAGAGGAGATATGATTACCTTATATAAATACATCCAGGGTCAGTATAAAGATTTGTCAAGGGAGCTTTTTGTGCCAAGAGGTTTTCAACTGACAAGAGGACATCCTGAGGTTAGAAGTAAAAAGATTCCACCTTAAAGAAAGAAAAGGGTTCTTCACAGTAAGGGTGGTTAATCTGTGGAATTCTCTACCAAAGGAGGCGGTGACAGCAGATTCGGTAGAAACTTTAAAAAAGGGACTGGATTTATTTCTAATTAAAAAGTGAATTCAGGGTTATCCTGGATAATTAGAGAGACAGTATTGATCCAGGGAGAAGTCCGGTCGCCGATGTCTGGGATCAGGAAGGACTTGATTTTTTTATTTTTATTTCCCTTTGAGACGATTGGCTAAGTCTCGCTTGTTTTTTTTTTTTTTTCTGTTTGCCTTCCTCTGGATTAATTAAGAATAATAAAAAAAAAATTGATTAATAATTAATTAACAACTAATTAATTAATAGTTAATCTGCATATTGCTGATCAGAGGAGATCTTAAAAGGTTGAACTTGATGGACTGAAAGTCTTTTTTCATCCTTAATTACTATGTAACTATGTGACTTAAAAAAACACATCAAACCTTGCATTGTGACTGGGCTTTGGGTTATGTGCCAGACTGGAAGCCCTTATATTATAAATAAAACAGATTGTGAGCTCCCAAAATAAAAAAACAACAATATAATACAATGAAATCACATATATAGTTGTCAACGTTGGTCACGCAGTTGAGTCCCAGCGACACCGCGCTTAAGCGTTTTCATGAATTAAATGTTATTTTGTT
>CM050167.1:3311918-3346918 GCA_027410445.1 Discoglossus pictus
CTGACCCAGCTTAGGAGACAGAGAGAGAGTCAGAGACTGACCCAGCTAGAGACAGAGAGAGACACAGAGACTGACCCCGCTAGAGAAAGAGAGAGACACTGACTGACCCCGCTAGAGAAAGAGAGAGACACTGACTGACCCAGCTTAAGAGACAGAGAGAGAGTAAGAGACTGACCCAGTAAGAGACAGAGAAACAGAGACTGACCCAGCTAGAGAGAGAGACACAAAGACAGATCCATGCTAGAGACAGAGAGTGAGAGTCAGAGACTGACCCAGCTAGAGAGGCAGAGAGAGAGAGCAAGAGAGACTGACCCAGCTAAAGACAGAGAGAGACACTGACTGACCCAGCAAGAGATAGAGAGAGACACTGACTGACCCAGCTAGAGATAGAGAGAGGCACAGACTGACCCAGCTTAAGAGAAAGAGAGAGAGTCAGAGACTGGCCCAGGTAGAGATAAAGAGAGACACAGAGACTGACCCAGGTAGAGAGACACAGAGACTGACCCATCTAGAGACAGAGAGAGACACAGAGACTGACCCAGCTAGAGACAGAGAGAGAGAAAGAGAGACTGACCCAGCTAGAGATCGAGAGAGGCACAAACTGACCCAGCTTATGAGACAGAGAGAGAGTCAGAGACTGACCCAGCTAGAGACAGAGAGAGACACAGAGACTGATACAGCTATAGACAGAGAGAGAGACACAGAGACTGATACAGCTATAGACAGAGAGAGACACAGAGACTGATACAGTTAGAGACAGAGAGCGACACAGAGTAAGACCTATGCTAGAGACAGAGAGTGAGAGTCAGAGACTGACCCAGCTAGAGAGGCAGAGAGAGAGAAAGAGAGACTGACCCAGCTAAAGACAGAGAGAGACACAGAGACTGATACAGCTAGAGAGATAAAGAGAGAGTCAGAGACTAACCCAGCTACAGACAGAGAGAGATACAGAGACTGACCCAGCTAGAGACAGAGAGAGACACACACTAACTCAGCTAGAGACAGAGAGAGACACAGATACTGACCCAGCTAAAGAGAGATAGAAAGAGAGACAGACCCAGCTAGAGAGAGACAGAGACTAACCCAGCTAGAGACAGAGAGAGACACAGACTAACCCAGCTAGAGACAGAGAGAGACACAGAGACTGACCCAGGTAGAGAGACACAGAGACTGACCCCACAAGAGAATGAGAGAGACACAGAGACTGACCCAGCTAGAGATAGAGAGAGGCGCAGACTGACCCAGCATAGGAGACAGAGAGAGACAAAGAGACAGACCCATGCTAGAGATAGAGAGAGAAACAGAGACAGACCCATGCTAGAGACAGAGAGTGAGAGTCAGAGACTGACCCTGCTAGAGAGGCAGAGAGAGAGAAAGAGAGACTGACACAGCTAAAGACAGAGAGAGACACTGACTGACCCAGCTAGAAATAGAGAGAGACACAGAGACTGACTCAGCTAGAGACAGAGAGAGACACAGAGACTGATACAGCTAGAGACAGACAGAGACTAACCCAGCTAGAGACAGAGAGAGACACAGAGACTGACCAAGCTAGAGACAGAGAGAGACTAACCCAGCTAGAGACAGAGAGAGACACAGAGACTGACTCAGCTAGAGAGACAGAGAGAGAGCCAGAGACAGACCCAGCTAGAGACAGACAGAGACTAACCCAGCTAGAGATACAGAGACTGACCCAGCTAGAGAGGCAGAGAGACTGACCCAGCTAGAGATAGAGAGAGACATAGACTGACCCAGCTAGAGACAGAGAGAGACACAGACACTGATCGAGCTAGACAGAGAGAGACACAGAGACTGACCCAGCTAGAGACAGAGAGAGCCACAGAGACTGACCCAGCTAAAGACAGAGAGAGACACAAACACTGACCGAACTAGAGAAAGAGAGAGACACAGAGACTGACCTAGTTAGAGACAGAGAGAGACACAGACACTGATCGAGCTAGACAGAGAGAGACACAGAGACTGACCCAGCTTAAGAGAAAGAGAGAGAGTCAGAGACTGACCCAGCAAGAGACAGAGAGAGACAGAGACTGACCCAGCTAGAGACAGAGAGATAGAAAGAGAGACTGACCCAGCTAAAGAGACAGAGAGAGACACAGAAACTGACCCAGCTAGAGACAGAGAGTGAGATACAGAGACTGACCCAGCTAGAGACAGAGAGATACAAAGAGACTGACCCAGCTAGAAATAGAGAGAGGCACAGACTGACCCAGCTTAAGAGGCAGAGAGAGAGTCAGAGACTGACCCAGCTAGAGACAGAGAAACAGAGACTGACCCAGCTAAAGACAGAGAGATAGAAAGAGAGACTGACCCAGCTAAAGAGAGACATAGACTGACCCAGCTAGAGACAGAGAGAGACACAGAGACTGACCCAGCTAGAGACAGAGAGAGACACAGAGACTGACCCAGCTAAAGACAGAGAGATAGAAAGAGAGTCTGACCCAGCTAGAGAGAGACAGAGACTAACCCAGCTAGAGATAAAGAGAGGCACAGACTGACCCAGCCTAAGAGACAGAGAGAGAGTCAGAGACTGACCCAGTTAGAGACAGAGACAGAGACAGAGACACAGAGACTGCCCCAGCTAGAGACAGAGAGTGAGAGTCAGAGACTGACCCAGCTAGAGACAGAGAGAGACACTGACTGGCCCAGCTACAGATAGAGAGAGACACAGACTGACCCAGCTTAAGAGGCAGAGAGAGAGTCAGAGACTAACTCAGCTAAAGACAGAGAGATAGAAAGAGAGACTGACCCAGCTAAAGAGAGACATAGACTGACCCAGCTAGAGACAGAGAGAGACACAGAGACTGACCCAGCTAGAGACAGAGAGAGACACAGAGACTGACCCAGCTAAAGACAGAGAGATAGAAAGAGAGTCTGACCCAGCTAGAGAGAGACAGAGACTAACCCAGCTAGAGATAAAGAGAGGCACAGACTGACCCAGCCTAAGAGACAGAGAGAGAGTCAGAGACTGACCCAGTTAGAGACAGAGACAGAGACAGAGACACAGAGACTGCCCCAGCTAGAGACAGAGAGTGAGAGTCAGAGACTGACCCAGCTAGAGACAGAGAGAGACACTGACTGGCCCAGCTACAGATAGAGAGAGACACAGACTGACCCAGCTTAAGAGACAGAGAGAAAGTCAGAGACTGACCCAGCTAGAGACAGAGAGATTAAGACAGAGGCTGACCCAGCTAGAGACAGAGAGAGACACACACTAACTAAGCTAGAGACAGAGAGAGACACAGAGACTGACCCAGCTAGAGACAGAGAGAGACACAGAGACTGACCCAGCTAAAGACAGAGAGAAAGAGCGACTGACCCAGCTAGAGAGAGACAGAGACTTACCCAGCTAGAGACAGAGAGAGACACAGAGACTGACCCAGCTAGAGACAGAGAGAGACACAGAGACTGACCCAGCTAGAGACAGAGAGAGACACAGAGACTGACCCAGCTAAAGACAGAGAGATAGAAAGAGAGACTGACCCAGCTAGAGACAGACAGAGACGTACTCAGCTAGAGACAGAGGGAGACACAGAGACTGACCCAGCTAGAGACAGAGAGAGACACAGACTAACTAAGCTAGAGACAGAGAGAGACACAGAGACTGACCCAGCTAGAGACAGACAGAGACGTACTCAGCTAGAGACAGAGGGAGACACAGAGACTGACCCAGCTAGAGACAGAGAGAGACACACACTAACTAAGCTAGAGACAGAGAGAGACACAGAGACTGACCCAGCTAAAGACAGAGAGAAAGAGCGACTGACCCAGCTAGAGAGAGACAGAGACTTACCCAGCTAGAGACAGAGAGAGACACAGAGACTGACCCAGCTGAAGACAGACAGAGACACAGAGACTGACCGAGCTGGAGAGGCAGAGAGAGAGAGAAAGAGAGACTGACCCAGCTAAAGACAGAGAGAGACACTTACTGACCCAGCTAGAGATAGAGAGAGGCACAGACTGACCCAGCTTAATAGACAGAGAGAGAGTCAGAGACTGACCCAGTTAGAGACAGAGAGAGACACATAGACTGATACAGCTAGAGACAGAGAGAGACACAGAGACTGACCCAGCTAGAGACAGAGAGAGAGAGACACAGAGACTGATACAGCTAAAGACAGAGAGTGACACAGAGACTGACTCAGCTAGAGACAGAGAGAGACACAGAGACTGATGCAGCTAGAGACAGAGAGAGAGACACAGAGACTGAATCAGCTAGAGAGACAGAGAGAGAGCCAGAGACGGACCCAGCTAGAGACAGACAGAGACTAACCTAGCTAGAGACAGAGAGTGAGAGTCAGAGACTGACCCAGCTAGAGAGGCAGAGAGACTGACCCTGCTAAAGACAGAGAGAGACATAGACTTACCCAGCTAGAGAGAGAGAGAGACACAGACACTGACCGAGCTAGGTAGAGAGAGACACAGAGACTGACCCAGTTAGAGACAGAGAGAGACACAGAGACTGCCCCAGCTAGAGACAGAGAGAGACACAGAGACGGACCCAGCTAGAGACAGAGAGTGAGAGTCAGAGACTGACCCAGCTAAAGACAGAGAGAGACACAAACACTGACCGAGCTAGAGACAGAGAGAGACACAGAGACTGACCCAGCTAGAGACAGAGAGAGCCACAGAGACTGACCCAGCTAAAGACAGAGAGAGCCACAGAGACTGACCCAGCTAAAGACAGAGAGAGCCACAGAGACTGACCCAGCTAAAGACAGAGAGAGACACAAACACTGACCGATCTAGAGACAGAGAGAGACACAGAGACTGAACCAGCTAGAGATAGAGAGAGACACAGAGACAGACCCAGCTAAAGACAGAGAGAGACACTGACTGACCCAGCTAGAGATAGAGAGAGGCACAGACTGACCCAGCTTAAGAGGCAGAGAGAGTAAAACAGAGGCTGTCCAAGTAGAGACAGAGAGAGACACCGAGACTGACTCAGCTAGAGACAGAGAGAGACACAGAGACTGATACAGCTAGAGAGAGAGACACACACAGAGACTGACTCAGCAAGAGACAGAGAGAGTAATACAGAGGCTGACCCAGCTAGAGACAGAGAGAGACAAAGAGACTTATACAGCTAGAGAGAGAGAGAGTCACAGACTAACCCAGCTAGAGAGACAGAGAGAGAGCCAGAGACTGACCCAACTAGAGACAGAGAGTGAGAGTCAGAGACTGACCCAACTAAAGACAGAGAGAGACACTGACTGACCCAGCTACAGATAGAGAGAGGCACAGACTGACCCAGCTTAAGAGACAGAGAGTAAGACAGAGGCTGACCCAGCTAGAGACAGAGAGAGACACAGAGACTGACCCAGCTAGAGAGAGACAGAGACTTACCCAGCTAGAGACAGAGAGAGACACAGAGACTGACCCAGCTAAAGACAGAGAGATAGAAAGAGATACTGACCCAGCTAGAGACAGAGAGAGACACAGAGACTGACCCAGCTAGAGAGAGACAGAGACTTACCCAGCTAGAGACAGAGAGAGACACAGAGACTGACCCAGCTAAAGACAGAGAGATAGAAAGAGAGACTGACCCAGCTAGAGACAGACAGAGACTGACCCAGCTAGAGACAGAGAGAGACACAGAGACTGACCCAGCTAGAGACAGAGAGAGACAAAGAGACTGATCCAGCTAAAGACAGAGAGATAGAAAGAGAGACTGACCCAGCTAGAGACAGACAGAGACTAACTCAGCTAGAGACAGAGAGAGACACAGAGACTTACTCAGCTAGAGACAGAGAGAGACACAGAGACTGACCCCACAAGAGAAAGAGAGAGACACAGAGACTGACCAGCTAGAGACAGAGAGAGACACAGAGACTGACCCCACACGAGAAAGAGAGAGACACACTGACTGACCCAACTAGAGATAGAGAGAGGCAGAGAGACTGACCCAGCTAAAGTCAGAGAGATAGAAAGAGAGACTGACCCAGCTAGAGACAGAAAGAGACTGACCCAGCTAGAGACAGAGAGAGACACAGAGACTGACCCAGCTAGAGACATAGAGAGACACAGAGACTGACTCAGCTAGAGACAGAGAGAGACACTGACTGACCTAGCTAGAGATAGAGAGAGACACTGACTGACCCAGGTAGAGACAGAGAGAGACACAGAGACTTACTCAGCTAGAGACAGAGAGAGACACAGAGACTGACCCCACAAGAGAAAGAGAGAGACACAGAGACTGACCCAGCTAGAGACAGAGAGAGACACAGAGACTGACCCCATAAGAGAAAGAGAGACACAGAGACTGACCAGCTAGAGACAGAGAGAGACACAGAGACTGACCCCACAAGAGAAAGAGAGAGACACACTGACTGACCCAGCTAGAGATAGAGAGAGGCACTGACTGACCCAGCTAGAGATAGAGAGAGGCACAGACTGACCCAGCTTAAGAGACAGAGAGAGAGTCAGAGACTGGCCCAGGTAGAGACAAAGAGAGACACAGAGACTGACCCAGGTAGAGACAGAGAGAGACACAGAGACAGATCCATGCTAGAGACAGAGAGTGAGAGTCAGAGACGGACTCAGCTAGAGAGGCATAGAGAGAGAGCAAGACAGACTGACCCAGCTAAAGACAGAGAGAGACACTGACTGACCCAGCTAAAGATAGAGAGAGGCACAAACTGACCCAGCTAGAGATAGAGAGAGACACTGACTGACCCAGCTTATGAGACAGAGAGAGAGTCAGAGACTGACCCAGCTAGAGACAGAAAGAGACACAGAGACTGATACAGCTAGAGACAGAGAGAGACACAGAGACAGACCCAGCTAGAGACAGAGAGAGACACAGAGACTGACTCAGCTAGAGAGATAAAGAGAGAGTCAGAGACTGACCCAGCTACAGACAGAGAGAGACACAGAGACTGACCCAGCTAGAGACAGAGAGAGACACACACTAACTCAGCTAGAGACAGAGAGAGACACAGATACTGACCCAGCTAAAGAGAGATAGAAAGAGAGACTGACCCAGCTAGAGAGACACAGAGACTTACTCAGCTAGAGACAGAGAGAGACACAGAGACTGACCCCACAAGAGAAAGAGAGAGACACAGAGACTGACCCAGCTAGAGACAGGGAGAGACACAGAGACTGACCCCATAAAAGAAAGAGAGAGACACAGAGACTGACCAGCTAGAGACAGAGAGAGACACAGAGACTGACCCCACAAGAGAAAGAGAGAGACACACTGACTGACCCAGCTAGAGATAGAGAGAGGCACTGACTGACCCAGCTAGAGATAGAGAGAGGCACAGACTGACCCAGCTAGAGACAGAGAGACACAGAGACTGACCCAGCTAGAGACAGAGAGAGACGCAGAGACTGACCCAGCTAGAGACAGAGAGAGAGTCAGAGACTGACCCAGTAAGAGACAGAGACACAGAGACTGATACAGCTAGAGAACGAGAGAGACACAGAGACTGACCCAGCTAAAGACAGAGAGAGACACTGACTGACCTAGCTAGAGATAGAGAGAGACACTGACTGACCCAGCTAGAGACAGAGAGAGAGAAAGAAAGAGAGACTGACCCAGCAAGAGACAGAGAGAGACACAGAGACTGATACAGCTAGAGACAGAGTGAGAGTCAGAGACTGACCCAGCTAGAGAGGCAGGGAGAGAGAAAGAGAGACTGACCCAGCTTAAGACAGAGAGAGACACAGAGACTGATACAGCTAGAGATAGAGAGAGGCACAGACTGAACCAGCTTAAGAGACAGAGAGAGAGTCAGAGACTGACCCAGCTAGAGGTAGAGACACAGAGACTGAACCAGCTAAAAAGACAGAGAGAGACACAGAGACTGACTCAGCTAGAGACAGAGAGAGACACAGAGACTGACCCAGCTAGAGACAGAGAGCGACACAGAGACTGACCTAGTTAGAGACAGAGAGAGACACAGAGACTGACCCAGCTAGAGACAGAGAGCGACTCAGAGACTGACCTAGTTAGAGACAGAGAGAGACACAGAGACTGACTCAGCTAGAGACAGAGAGAGACACAGAGACTGATACAGCTAGAGACAGAGAGCGACACAGAGACTGACCCAGCTAGAGACAGAGAGAGGCACAGACTGACCCAGCTTAAGAGACAGAGAGAGAGTCAGAGACTGACCCAGCTAGAGACAGAGAGAGACACAGAGACTGATACAGCTAGAGACAGAGAGAGACACAGAGACTGACCAAGTTAGAGACAGAGAGAGACACAGAGACAGAGGCTGACCCAGCTAGAGACAGAGAGACTGACTCAGCTAGAGACAGAGAGATAGAAAGAGAGACTGGCCCAGCTAAAGACAGAGAGAGACACAGAGACTGACCCAGCTAAAGACAGAGAGAGACACTGACTGACCCAGCTAGAGACAGAGAGAGACACAGAGACTGACCAAGTTAGAGACAGAGAGAGACACAGAGACAGAGGCTGACCCAGCTAGAGACAGAGAGACTGACTCAGCTAGAGAGACAGAGAGAGAGCCAGAGACGGACTAATCTAGAGACAGAGAGAGACAGAGACTGACCCAGCTAGAGACAGAGAGAGACACAGAGACTGACCCAGCTAGAGACAGAGAGAGACGCAGAGACTGACCCGGCTAGAGACAGAGAGAGACACAGAGACTGACTCATCTAGAGACAGAGAGAGACAGAGACTGACCCGGCTAGAGACAGAGAGAGACACAGAGACTGACCCAGCTAGAGACAGAGAGAGATGCAGAATTACCCAGCTTGTGACATACATTGAGGCACAGAGACTGACCCAGTATATATATGTGATTCCTCATCAGTATATATAGGGTTCCCCATCAGTATATATAGGGTTCCCCAAACAGTATATATAGAATTACCCATCAGAATATGTAGGGTTCCCCGCAACTATATATAGGGTTCCCCACAAGTATATGTAGGGTTCCTCACAGTATATATAGGGTTCCCCATGAGTATATATAGGGTTCCCCATGAGTATATATAGGGTTCCCCATCAGTATATATACTGATCCCCATCTCTATTAGCTCTCCTCAATAATAACGTGGGAGAAGCGCTACATTACAGAAAGTAAAAAACCTTATAAAGCATATAATAATGACGATCATAAGAATCCGGTGATTAAAAATAACCGTTTACAATGTGTGAAAGCCGTATGGCGTATACAAAGTTTCTTGTAATAATAATACTACTAATAGACCGGTCTTAACGAAAACTAGAAAAAACAAATCAAACTGAAGCGCTAAACTATAACCTTTAAAACGAGGAAAATGGATCTAATCTATTATTGGTCCAATGAGGTACCACTTGGGAAGATATATATTATATTACTAACAAATATACTTAAACATACAAGTATAATTATAGTAGTACTTAATATGCCTCATGGACACAAATAGTGTATAAAATACGTATAAAAAAATTGTATCAAAAATACGTGTAAAGAATACCAAAACAAATAAATAAAATAAGGGAAATCCAATACAATAATAAATTCCTGAATAAGTTCGGATAGTAATAGCCCAAATTCCTCTACCCCAGGCGTCCAATGATGCAGATTGTAACCAGTCAAGTGGTGGAAGTCTCTTAATTCTGAGGAATGGGTTAGTGCAGCTCCTCATATCAACTCAGGTCACCACAGAGTTCTTTATACTCTAAGATAAGACAAACAAGAAGAAAAGAGAGCGCACACTTCCTCCTGGTGCAATTTATTACAATATAGAACAATAAGTGTATAAGTCAATAAAATGGACTACCCCCCCCCCCCCCCCGCCCCCGTACACTCTAGGGTTTAAAGGCCCCAATGGAGCTGGGGTGGTAATATAGTCTCAGAACACCAGTCGGGACACAAATGTATCCCCTTAGATAGGACTACTCTCTCAATGGAGAGGAACAAATGGATATCAATCACAGACAAATAATCCTGAACAATAAGGAATAAAATAAAGAAATAAAAACGATAAAATATAAAAGCCAGCTGATAAAAAAATAAAGTAAAACTAAATTAGACACTCCTTGGTGCCTGTGCAAAGCCCAAACGCGTTTCGTCTCTTGTAACCGGACTTTATCAATGGATATAGATATAGGTTCTCACCCAGGTCACCAGAGATTGCTATTATCTCTTGAGATGTGGATCCTTCCTTATATTCCCCCATCTCATAGCTTATATAGATGTATATCCCAGGACACGCGCAGAAGTGATGTCACAGATTACCCTAGGATCTTCCCTCCTTATTGGTGTATATTACGCTCAAATATACACACCTAATATATATATCTAAACTTGGATAGGGCTTAATTCAAGGTCAGCCTTAGAAAATACCACATACAAGTGACTGAGTATTGAGGGGTTTATAGATAGATAGAGGGTCTTGTGAGAAGAATTTGATATTCTGCAAACTAAACAGCCATCTTATACTATCAGTAATGATCAAGTATCATGGGAAATATACAAGGTACTATTGTGGTGATCTTCAAGAACCCACCTTCAGCCCAAGATAACAATAAGGATGGACAAGACGTCTTGATTATATCCCTTTAGTTTGTTGTGGTTCTAGATATATATGTCTTATTCCCCCAGATTCCTCATTCCCATCATAGGGTCAATAAGGTGTTCAGTTATCCAGGCAGCCCACATAGGGTGTCCAATCTCATGGGAGACAGCACGATAAAGGTTAACCCTACAAATTATGTTTAGAGGACCCGCCATTTGTCCTTTAGGCTACACTCATCAGTCTTGGAACAAGAGATTGGACATCTTGGCGGGACACTCAGGATCAGTCAGTGCTGGTGGGTACCATCAACTAACTGCGGCCACCAATACTGCGCACACTGTGACATCACCAACCAGCGGCGTCAGCACAAACTAACAACGCAGCGTTTTGCTTCTTATCTTCAGCTGGGGTCACTTACTTGTAAGAAACTCTCTGCAGCCTGTGTGAATCTTAGTGAATATGTCCCATAACAAATTAATGGCGGTGGTGATGAAAGCATTGCTTTGTTTGAGTTGCCCAACTGAATGTGCCGCTACTAACATTAAAGCGATACAGTAAAGGTCTCCTCCCACCAGTGGTGGTGCAGTAGGTGCAAAGCACCGGGGCCCACAACAGGGTTGGGGGCCCTCTGCTACTAACATCAGCGACCTGGCGTAAGGAAGGACTCTTAATTAATTAGGGGGTCAGTTAATTATTTTTAGGGCTGATCTGACCACTTACTTATAGCTGTGGCTTTTTAATGACTCCTACCTTGTACAGAGGGGGGGGGGGGGGGGCTTTTAGTTTGTACCGGGGCCCTTCCTTCACTAGCTCAGACACCCACAAAGTGTTTGCTCCCACTCCTACTGACTAATTGGAAATAACAATTAATAAATGACGTTATCATATAGTTCTCCTAAAGAGCATATTGTAAATATAGGAAATCAATGGATACGCCATGCCGGATGTGCGATGTTTCCGGTTATGTCTCCCACCCTCAGCTCCCCATGAGACTTTGTCACCAAAGGGATTCGGACCCCGTTGTGCGCCATCACGTAGCGCATTCATACAAAGAAGATTCATTCTAAGATATTTTGCTTGGTTTTTACCAGTTTAGATGCTGCAGTTTTATTTTTAAAGCATTCAGACTCTTATTTATCTTACATTTGCTGCACCGCATGATATATTGAGCTTAATAGGAGATTCTCTCATGTGCTGAAAGGACCATAAATTGCAAGCTCCCTCTAAATACTTACAGTATGTCACAAAAGTGAGTACACCCCTCACATGTACATATGTTATGATATCTTCTCATGTGACAACACTGAGGACATGCCGCTCTGCCTCAATGTGAAGTAGTAAGTGTACGGCCTGTATAACAGTGTAAATGTGCTGTCCCCTCAACATAACTCAACACACCACCATTAATGTCTAAACCATTGGCAACAAAAGTGAGTGCACCCCTAAGTGGAAATGTCCAAATTGGGCCCAAAGTGTCAATATGTTGTGTGGCCGCCATTATTTTCCAGCATGGCCTTAACCCTCATGGGCATGGAGGTCTCCAGATTAGAATGGAATAAGCTTACAAGGGGCCTCATTCAATTGCTACTTACTTGAGATCCGGAGCCACAGTAGAGATAGCAAGTTACTCAAATGTCTCCTACTTGCGTGCCGCGCTCGGGTTACTTACTGAGCGCTACTTTCCCTTATTTTCCTTACAAGCGCAAGTTATTTCCCTCAAAGCCTTTGATCTTTCACGGCCGCAAAAAACACAAATCACACTATTCAATTGCAAAGATTTACCATTCCGTCAAGCCCGTAAATGGCTAAATACAAACCACAGGTTACTTGGCCCAAGGAGGTGTCGCAAAGGTGTTAATTAAAAATCGTAGCACTTAATAGCAAATAAAAAAGCAATCTTGTACTTTTATTAGAAGTGAAAGGGATGTTTGGTCTTAGAATTAATAGCACAACATTCTCAAGCCCGCAAATCGGCAAAAATAAATACTTTATTTCATGTTAAATTTTCATCATAAAGTCCTAGGGGCTTCAACTTCCACTTTCATTGAAGTCCTACGGGCTTGAATAACGGGTTATGGGCTTGGAGGTCATTGAAGCCCATAGAACTTTGGACGGAAATTAAACATTTGATTTTGGCGATGTGCGAGCTTGAGAATGTTGTGCTTTTGACTCTAATGTCACCCATTGTGTTCCCCGTAATTAACAGCGCTGGATTGATTTTATATTTGCATTTACAGTGCTCCGAGTTTGCGGGCTTGAACACACAAGTTACGGGTTTGTGGCCGCGATCATGTTCAAGCACGCAAATGCTTCCTGCCGATATCATGGTTTGCTATTATCAGGAAGGGGGACTAACTTGCGGGCCCGGCCAATTGAAAAGGTAAGTAAAAGTAGAGCTACTGGAGCAAAAGTAACAGCCCCGAATTGAATGAGGCCCAAGGAGAGTACATTGCCATTTGGAGGGTGCTTGTGATTTTCATCCTTGCAGAGTGAAGAAACAGCCAATAATTTGTTAATTAACTGGTGGGTATAAAAACTATAAAATATATATGAAGTATAAAGGTTTTCCTCTCCTGGTTCTCAGAGCTGACGTAGCGCCGCGTTGATGCAATCCTGGCGCGTTCATTCATATTGTGTTTAATTGACCTGTTTTTGTTTCTAAGCCCAGGACGCGGAGACAAATAAATTAGCTCAGCGACGGAAGCCGAACGAGCAGTCGATACATTGTATTTGTCTTTATTTGCTGGATGTAGCAATATTGTGTTTATTTCTCGATAAAACAGGGAAACAAGCGCAGCTCATTTTTTAAGCTAATCAACAGAATCAACTATTTCGGTGCCTCATTATATGGACATTTAGCCATAAGGGAAAGTCACAGGAAATCCCAACAATGTTATCAGACCCACGAATGTGAAATATATTGTGTATCTAATCTTAAAACATCCGGCAGAAAAATAATGTTTTCAACAAGAGATGAAACATTGTGTCCCAGTCATTCCAATGCACCATAAATATATGGCTCTATTTCCTGTTGTTTCTGGAATAATCACCATAAATTGTGGGCCATATACACAAAGTACTCTGGCCTACAAGGACCGGGGAGATGCCAATAGTCACTGAGCCAATGATACATAATACAACGGCAGTGATGGAGCTAGGAAATGGAGGGCCCCAGTGCAAAATATATATAATACATAATATATTATAACATATATATATATATATATATATATATATATATATATATCACTTTTCCTACACTACAGAAATTTAAAAAAAAATATTAATACAAAATTTGATTAAACTGGGCCCCCCACAGAGGAGGGCCCTAGTGCACTTCACAGCCTGCAGTAGCTCCACCTGTGCTATAAGGTCTTACTAGATACTACCAACATTTTTTATAAAATACTTAATGATTCTATTAAATTCTACTCAGTGCCTTATACAGGAAATTAAAATATTTTGTTAAATGTAACTATGATAGATACTCGTATCACTAAACATCGCTGACTGTTATTAAATATTATAAGATGTTCGTAGATATTAAAGGTATAATTTAGCTATCGCAATATTGTAGTATAAACTAGAAGTTGTGATTAGATATATTAATATACTTTTAGATATCACAATAAATTAGTAGATTCTGTAAGATTTTATTACATACGAGATGTTAACAGCTAAAAATAGACTAGCGACTTCCCGTCAAAAATGACGGCAATAAAATGTGAAGCCATGGCAATGCTGTTTACCACACAATGTAAGGCCTTTGCTCCTCTGTCGTCCTTTGGAGCTCATTGCAAGCCTTGCGCCTTTGGCGCTCATCGCGTGGCTCACAATGAGCGCCCTCAGGGCTCATTGTGAGCCTCTCCCCTCGTATACTTCAAGTGTCCGACTTTGCAACGATCACCTTTGGCGCTCAACGCGAAGACAGATATATAAGTACAGTGTACAACAACAACAAAAATTGGAGTACAGTGAATTAATAAAATAATATGATTTAATACATTTATATACTTTACCTATTTATTTGCAGCAATCAATATTCTGAAGAGCTAACAATCTATTTGGATTTTCCTGCATCTGAAAATGTATAGTTGGACCTTTAATAATCTGAGGAGAAAGTGTCAGCAATGTGGCAAGTGTGCAGTGTAAATAGGCTGCGTGCGTGAGGGCAAACCGTGTGTTTAGGCGGGTAAAGAGGCATTTCAGAATCCTAATGTATTTAGTTGTAAATAAGTGTTGTAAAATGACGTTTTTTTCTATGCGTACTTGGCTCGCGAGCATTTTCATCCGTTGTAATGGTATATGGTGTATCTGCTACGTTTCTAGGTAACTCGCACTTGCCTGGCATTGATTTTCGCGGCTCTGCGTCCTTTAGCCTCGTTTTCATTTTTTTCGTCCGCAATTTTCCTTCTTGCTTAGCTGAATTTTCAAGTGCCAAATCTTCTTAAATGCGACTTAAATTGGTGTGCAACCTCACTCCCGACGTCCTTGCTGTCCCCCCGTGATGTTTTTGTTATGTTTTGTTTTTATTTTTCTGTGTTTTTGTTGGTTTTTGATGTACGCGTTCCCGCTGTTAACTTTGTATTTTTAGAGACCTTGTATTTTTTCTTTTTCTAAGTCCCGCAGTTCGTAATTTTGTTTGTCTAAGTCGCGCCGCTTGGTTGTTTTTTTTTCAAAGTCCATATTTCCTCATCCCGCGTTATTGTTTTTTTTCAAAGTCCCAATTTTCTAGGGTTTTTTTTAACCGCGAGTGAGGCACGGTAGAGCCTCCACCTCCGCAAATGTGGGTACATTGCTTCGCGAGGGATGCAGTTCTGCGAGCTCGCAAAGCGTGACGACGACTCGCAGTTTGACAACTATTATATGTGATGGTATTAGATATCACATCAGGTTAGTAAATACTCTAAGATTTTATTCGATATTAGAATACATTATTAAATATTAAAATATTATATATAAAATATTCAAAATCACAATCAGTGATGGAGCAGCGGGTGCAAAGCACTGGGGCCCACAGCAGGATAGGGGAATTTTGCCTCTGGCAATGGCTTGGGGTTAAGGGAGACTGTGACTTTATAAGGGGATGGGACAGAATTTACAGAAACGTGATCTAATGACCCTAGGTGTGATCTAACCATCTACATTGTTTGTTGGCCCTACTTCAGATGGTGACTACAGCCATGAAATGTAAAGACGTTTGCTTCTAGGGAGGAAAGCTATGGCAAGTGTGGACAAGCTAGTAATTATCACTACGGTATTGCCAGTAACAACACACGTATGTGAGAGCTGGGACATAAAAACGTCTGAGAGCTGTAGAATTGACGAATTTTGGTGTTTGAGAAACTTAGAGTCCCTTGGACTGCAAGAAGGTCCAATAAATCAATACTACAAGAAATTAAACCAAACTTTTCACTGGAAGGTTTGATCATGAGGCAAAAGCTCAAATATTTTGTCCATATCATTAGAAGACAGGATTACCTAGAGAAGACTCTGATGCTGGGAAAGATTGAAGGCACATGAAGAAGGGGATGGCAGAGGCCAAGATGGATAGATGAGGTCATTGAGGCGGATGATACCACCAGATACCGGATGATACCACCAGACACTGAATGATACCACCAGACACCGGATGATACCACCAGGCACCGGATGATTCCACCATATACTGGATGATGCTACCAGATACCAGATGATACCACCAGATACCGGATGATACCACCAGGCACTGGATGATACCAGCAGACACTGAATGATACCACCAGGCACCAGATGATACCACCAGACACCGAATAATACCACCAGATACCGGATGATACCACCAGACACTGAATTATACCACCAGACACCGGATGATACCACCAGACACCGGATGATACCACCAGATACCGGAAGATACCACCAGGCACCGGATGATACCACCGGATACCGGATGATACCACCAGACACCGGATGACACCACCAGACACTGAATGATACCACCAGACACCGGATGATACCACCAGACACCGAATAATACCACCAGATACCGGATGATACCACCAGACACTGAATGATACCACCAGACACCGGATGATACCACCAGACACCGAATAATACCACCAGATACCAGATGATACCACCAGACACTGAATGATACCACCAGACACCGGATGATACCACCAGACACCGGATGAAACCACCAGATACCAGATGATACCACCAGGCACCGGATGATACCACCAGACACCGGATGACACCACCAGACACTGAATGATACCACCAGGCACCGGATGATACCACCATATACCGGATGATACTACCAGATACCGGATGATACCACCAGGCACTGAATGATACCAGCAGGCACCAGATGATACCACCAGACACCGAATAATACCACCAGATACTGGATGATACCACCAGACACTGAATGATACCACCAGACACCGGATGATACCACCAGACACCAGATGATACCACCAGATACCGGATGATACCACCAGGCACCGGATGATACCACCAGACACTGAATAATACCACCAGACACTGGATGATACCACCAGATACCGGATGATATCACCAGACACTGGATAATACCCACAGACACCGGATGATACCACCAGACACCGAATAATACCACCAGATACCGGATGATACCACCAGGCACCGGATGATACCACCAGACACTGAATAATACCACCAGAAACTGGATGATGCCACCAAACACCGGATGATACCACCAGACACCGGATGATACCACCAGACACCGGATGATACCACCAGACACTGAATAATACCACCAGACACTGGATGATACCACCAGACACCGGATGATACCACCAGACACCAGATGATACCACCAGATACCGGATGATACCACCAGGCACCGGATGATACCACCAGACACTGAATAATACCACCAGACACTGGATGATACCACCAGATACCGGATGATATCACCAGACACTGGATAATACCCACAGACACCGGATGATACCACCAGACACCGAATAATACCACCAGACACCAGATGATACCACCAGACACCGGATGATACCACCAGACACTGAATAATACCACCAGACACTGGATGATGCCACCAAACACCGGATGATACTACCAGACACCGGATGATACCACCAGACACCGGATGATACCACCAGACACTGAATAATACCACCAGACACTGGATGATGCCACCAGACACTGAATAATACCACCAGACACTGGATGATGCCACCAAACACTGGATGATACCACCAGGCACCGGATGATACAACCAGACACTGGATGATACCACCAGACACTGAATGATACCACCAGGCACCGAATGATACCACCAGACACTGAATGATACCACCAGACACTGAATAATACCACCAGACACTGGATGATGCCACCAAACACTGAATAATACCACCAGACACTGGATGATGCCACCAAACACTGGATGATACCACCAGGCACCGGATGATACAACCAGACACTGGATGATACCACCAGACACTGAATGATACCACCAGACACCGGATGATACCACCAGATACTGGATGATACTACCAGACACTGGATGATACCACCAGACACTGAATGATACCACCAGACACCGGATGATACCACCAGATACCGGATGATACCACCAGACACTGAATGATACCACCAGGCACCGGATGATACCACCAGATACCGGATGATACCACCAGACACTGAATGATACCACCAGACACCGGATGATACCACCAGACACTGAATGATACCACCAGGCACTGGATGATACCACCAGATACCGGATGATACCACCAGACACTGAATGATACCAACCAGACACCGGATGATACCACCAGATACCGGATGATACCACCAGACACTGAATGATACCACCATATACCGGATGATACCACCAGACACCGGATAATACCACCAAACACTGGATGATGCCACCAAACACTGAATAATACCACCAGATACTGGAAGATACCACAAAATGTTTCTACGGCCTGAAACTCTTTATTAATAATAATAATAATAATAATAATAATAATAATAATAATAATAATTAATTCTTCTGAACACTAGGAAAGCAAGGCAATAAAATAGGAGTAAGTGCTAAAGATTAACTGGTGTGGTAAATCGTTTGATCTCACAAAGTATTTTCTCACAGTGCCCAGGACGTGAAGAAGCTTATCAGAGTGTGAAACGCGTTGTACTCACAATTGACATTTATGGTCTTTTAAAACGGGCATTTACTAATTTATTGATGAAAATTAGATTTAGCTTATTTAAAATGTGCAACTGAACAATTACGTTGTTTTTGTGTACTCGCCAGTACTAGCTCATCTCTTTGTGTTTGCAGAGTAATCACTGAGATGTCTTATCTCCTACCGAGAGCAATATAACCAGTAATGTGGGAGTATTAGTGCTCAGCCCCTGAGATGGAAACTACATCACAATTGTGAGTCTTTTAGTCCTGCTCATTAGTTGAAGGAAAATACATGTTTATAAATAAAAAATATATCAGGATATTGCTAATAAGAATAAAATGCTTTAGATATTTTCACAAATCAAGTCACAATTAATATAAAAAGTTGTTACATTATGAAAGAGGAAGTAAACTAATATCAAATAAATAATAAATCAATAAATAAAATAAACAAATGGATTATAAGAAGTGGCGTCCTGTATTTCAAATGTCCACGTGGGGCAAAACTCTTTTAGAGATGGGTGCACCCGATATAAGGGCCCAGATGTACTAAATGTTGAGCTCATTGAGAATATAAAGACAACATATGGCGAGTCTTGACTTAGTGCATTACCTCATCTAACAGTTTCCAAACTTTTTGGAGACCCTCATAATAACTGTTGAAGGTTCTTGGCCCAATTTAATGGTCTTGTTGGACAACTTGATATTTAGTTATACTTTGTAAGTATTGATATTATTTGGATTGTGCATACTTGCAGAGGTGGAGATAGGGCATAGGGGGCCCCGGCGCAACAAAAAAAGTTGCCCCCCTCCCCACTTCCCCGCCAGGAGGGGAAGGGCACAATTTTTTTTGCACTTCCCGAACCCCCCCTAACATCAACAAAGCATATATATAAAATATATATTAAATATATAGAAAAAATAAATATATAAATATGTGGGTCTGTGTGATATAGATAGATATAACGTACGTATTTACATATACATATATATATTATAGTACTATAAATACTTTCCGAGGAGGCCTCCGGGGCCAGCAAGGACTGAGGGGGGCCACAAGAGCAGAGGGAGGCCACAGGGGGCTTAGGAGGGAGGCCGCATACGTCTGCAAAGGGCCACAAGTGGTCTGCGAGGGCCATAAGGGGACTTGGATGCCACAGGGCCTGCGGGGGGCACAGTGGGGGACCACAGTGGGCCATAAGGGGCTGCAGGGGTCCCACGTGAGATCTGCAGTGGCCATAAGTGGCTGTGGGGCCACAGGGCCTGTAGGGACACACGGGGCCCCTGGGGCCTGTGTGGAGCCACAGGGGGCCATAAGAGGCTGCAGGGGACCAAAGGGAGGTCGGTGGGGGCCATAAGGGTCCGTGGGGGCCACAGGGCCAAGAGGGGGCACAGGGGGTCCGGGAGCCTGTGGGGAGCCACAGTGGGCCAAAAGGGGTCATAATGGCCCATGGGAGGTCCATGGGGGCCACAGGGGGCCATAGGGGCCACTGATCCCCCGGGGGGCCACAGGGGACCGACACAGAACAGATGTTCAGTGGGGCCACAATGGAGCCGCAGGGGGCCACATGAGATCTGCGGGGGCACAGAAGACCCGCAGGAGCCACAGGAGGGCCACGGAAGCCACAGGAGGGCCTCAGGGGCCCCTCAGAGGTCAGGGGCCTTGGTGCTTTGCACCGTCTGCACCGGCAGTAGCTCCGCCTCTGCATACTTGTATAAATCATATTGAGCATCTTCCTAACTATTTTTAATCATTTCCAATTAGATTTTTCTCTAATACTAGTTTTTCCATAGATTTAGGGATCACCTGAAAAAAACTCAGGTTCAGCTGGGGGCAAATGACAAAAAGTTTTTATGTGAATTGTCGCAGATGAGCCCCTCATGTTGCTCCACCATAGATACTCACCCTTTACATATCTTCCACCCGCTCCCTGCGCCTCCTCATAGGCCGTCACCCCCTACACATCTCCTGCTCTCTCCTTGCTCCCCTGGGTGTACATACCCCACTCAGTGATCCTGTCTGATACACGAGAGGAGTGAGAGATATGGCACCTCCATGTTTTTATACATTTGAGCCTTCATTATATAAACACTAGCGAAATTGCCCGTCAAAAAATTACGGTAATAGAATAGCAAATGAAGGGATGCTGTTTGGCACACAAAGTAGGTGTTTTGGTTATGTGAGTAACTTTGGCGCTGATTGCGAGCCTCTGGGTTGATGTTTTTTTTGTTCCTCGAGACGGTTTGGCGCTGATTGCAATGTCCATGCTGATGGCCTTTTGGCGCTCATTGCGAGTGTCTCCCCTGGTGTAGTTTTGTTCCTGTGAGCACCCTTGGCGCTCCTTGTGAGGCGTGCAATTATTGTGATCGTGTGGTGTTTTTTAAAGTTTTCTGTATATGTTTTTTTTATGATAATTAATGAATTAATGAAATAAGAAATTAATATACTTTACCTATTTGTAAGTAATATATGCAGCAACCATTGTGCTGAAGAGCTGACAATCTGTTTTGATGTTCCTGCAGCATATAATGTCGGTTTGCAGTGTTGCTGCCATGTGGTGTAAGTGTCAGCAATGTGCGCAGTGTGTAGTGTAAATAGGCTGCGTGCGCTAGGGGAAGCCGTTAGTGTCGCTGTGTACTTCCTCATTCTGTAATGTGAATGTCAGTATGTGTAAGTGAGTGTAAAATGGCGGCGATTGTGTATGTGGTACGCGGGTGTGGATGATTTTGCGTCCTTCGTAATAGTGTATTTTATACCTCGTACGCTCCTGTGTAAAAGTCGTACGTGTGTGGCGGAGTTTTGCGTGTTTAGGGGTCGTGTAGCCTCGTTTTGTTTTTTTTGGCGGCCATTTTTATTCTTGCTTAAGGGATTTTCAAGTGACTAAACTCTGTAAATTGGACTTAAATTGAGGTGTAAGATGACTTCCAGACGTCCCCTCTTGCTGTGTGTTTTTTTTATTTTTGTTTGTATTTAGTGTAGTTTTAGTGTTTTTCGCTGTGCGCGGTCCGGCTGTTAAGTTCGTATTTTTTGCGGCTCGTATATTTCTTTGTGTAAGTCACGGTTTCCTTTTGTAAGTGTTACGGGCCGTATTTCTTTTTCATGCAATTTTTTTAAAGTGCTGCGGGTCTCGCAGTGTCAATTGTGTATTTGAGTTTCCTGTTGATGTGTAGTCCCGTGGGTTGTAGGTATGATGGTAAAGTCGTGCAGGGTCGTAGGGATGAGCGCCTATGGCGCTCATCTCCACTAGCGCAGTGTGTAGTTCCGCGGGTCGTAGGTAAGATGGTAAAGTCGTATGGGGTCCTAGGGATGAACGCCTATGGTGCTCATCTCCACCAGTGCTGGGAGGGCCTTCAGCGCTCCCTGCCTAAGTACTACGGGGTTGCAGGGATGAGCGCCGAAGGCAGTTTCCCCGTTGCGTTACCAACGGATTTTGGCAAGCCCGGCTGCTGACAACAAGACATGTGAGGGGGCCATTATCTTTTTCTGCAGAGACTATTTAACCAACACACTGAACAATTCTTGGGATTGAGGAGTTATGCAGATTATATCTGATATCTGACCCATTTATACCGCCAGACGTCAGACGCCTAGGTAAACATCATGTAAAGCGGATTTCTGAGTTAGTGACATAGATACCCCAGTTTAACCCTTTACATGTTAGATCCCATTGGTAGGTGCTCGTATTAAAGCATTGTTATCAAGTTATCATCAGATAATAACTTTCCCAGGATATCACCGCAATAAAGTAATGTCTGAATGATGTAAGATTATCATAAATACTGTCAGGAGAGAAGTATGAGTCCTTCTAGATTATACATACACAGGATGAGAAACGAGCTGGCAGAGAGAAGCTGCGAGCCGACGTCCAAGAGTCTCAAGACATGAAAACAGAATGATATGAGGCCTCTCCAACGCAAAACAAACATAGAAATTATCACTATTCATTTGTAATATTTTTTTTTTTAATTAGCAGTTGCATCTGACTGAAAATCCAGAGGATTCAGGTTCTCTTTACTGACATCCTTAGTTTTGGTCCATTCCTTCCCATTTTGAATTGGAAGTTTAAGATGTAATCTTGAAGTACGCTCCTTATACTCTGGTGACCTCCTGTGCCCTGATTGGTGGACGTGGTCTCACATCTGGAGTATGTAATGTCTTTAGGTCATATATTTCGGTTACTTTTGGCTCATGATTTGGTGGGTGACTTAACTTAACTTTAGAGCATTATATTCTACATCAACCATAATGATTGCAATTAAAATTATTTGACCAACTTGGATACAAAATCAAGCAAATCATCTAATAATGGTAATATTTCTAAAGTTGAATTGATTTAGTAATTATCAATCTATATATATAAATATTAATTATGAGTATTGCAGTATATCGTTTAATCTATAATTAATAGATTACTGGACATTCACAGTTGGTGACCCCAGGACATGCCTGCAATTATATCACTACCACATCTACCAGTAAACTGGTTCGTCTAGGGTTAAATATTTAATACCTTACTAGTATAGTTATTGGTCAGTTGTTTTTTGTTAGTAACTAAACTGATATATTTTTAATGTAAACGTAAATGAACAGTGTGGCCCTATAGTGGGACTAAGCGCGCCCAGGGCATAAAATGCATCAGGGACCTGCGAAACTGAAGCTGACCGGCTGGGCTATTTTATGGGGATGAAATAAAGCGTTTTTACTTTGATTTTTAATTTCTACGATTCCTGGTTGATTCCTATATATATATATATATATATATATATATATATATATATATATATATAGTGACAAGTTACCATCCTCCTATATATATATATATATATATATATATATATATATATATATATAGGAACACCGATATGTATATCAATGATACTTTGACCCCTATTCGATTGAGCAATTGTTAATTACTGGAGCCCGTAATGTAGCCTGTAAACTAATTTGCCTTTCAATGGGCATCTTTTAGTGAGCCGCAAACAATCTGCGGGTTACAGTCTGAAAATCCCGGCTGTAACTTACACCCCATCTAAGCCTTTGATCTTTCACGTTTGTAAATGTTACAATTGCAGATCGCTATTCATTTGCTACTATTCCTCAAGCCCGCAAATATTTTCACTCCCGCAAATGGCAAATGTAGAAGGAAATCCTACGGGTACCAGATAGGACTCGCAAGGGGTTAAACATCTGATTGTAGCTTTGTAAATGCAAATAAACAATCACTACTGCGCTGTAAAATACGGGGAAAGGGATCAAAAGCTCGCAAATCTGCAATCAAACATTTTTTATTTTTACGTTTTATTTCCGTGTTATATGGACTAGAACAGTATCATTATTCATTTTTATTATTTTGTACATTGCCAGATTACGAGTCTGATCGCATCGGACCTCTAAAAGCTAATTAATTGTGGTTTAACCTCCATGTTCTCCTGACGACATGATGACGGTCTCATTTACTATTGGCTGTTTCTAAATCATTAGTTATGGCCTTGGTTAATTGATTATGATCACTCTCTGAAATACTACTTACGGGTTTGAGCTTTTGGCCAGGTAGTTGCGAGCTTGCCATTGAATACGGGTCTCTTTCAAGTTTTACAAAAACCTTGGCCAGTGTTAAAAATTTTTTTAATAATGAACCAAAAATAAATCAAAGGTATTAGCAAGCCTAGCTTCCACCGGAGCCCTACCTTTACTCTTGGAAAGTTCCCTTACTACCAGGCTCTCCCCAGCTAATCCTGGGTAGAGCAAAAACAAAACAGTCCAAAAGTTTGGTTACATACACTGGCCTTTACGCATCAAAACTTCCGGTCTCCCCTCTTTTTCAAGTGCTCATAAGCTCCAAGCTACTATCTCTCTGTCTGTGTCTTCTCATTGACAAATGGCAGACTTCTCGTTGCTTGTCTTGTTTCCCACCAGCTGCACTCACTTCTGTGTCTTTCTTCAGCTTCAATCAAAAATGATCTCTGTGTCTCTTTTTCCAGCTCCTCTGTGTGTGGATTTCTTCATCTCAGACCAACTGAAAACTCCATTTAGCAGCCACACCCAAGCTCCATCTTCAGTCTTCAGCTCTACTCAAGTGCAGCTAATCAACTGCTTCAGGAATGTTAACTCCTTCAGACCTCCTGGGGAAAGCTTTGAAAAGTCTGTGGCTGGCACAAACCCCTTCTAGCACTGTATCACAAAGTATTTATATTTTCTATTTTTTAAATCATATTCCTTTTCCACCCCATAAATTTAGGATTTTAATCGGTCTTCAGTTGCTCCTGGATATGTCCCTGACTTTTTCCATTTTGATCTCAAGGTTAATATTTCAGGGCTTATCCCTGAATGTGAATAGTTATATAGCTACAAAACACTATGGGGTAGGGGGGACATCAGATTTGGCCCAGACCCCAGGAATTTGTGAGAGCAATAAACCAGAATCGATGATTGGGTTTCTAAGATGCTGGACTGATGGGCTTATTGCTTTCTTTACAAGTAAACTAGTTATGATGTGGGAGGAGCCATAAATACATTCAATAGAAATCAATGTACATGGTTGCCGGGGGAGTGCTTGTTGCTATGAGGTGGAGCCAGAAAGTACCAAAAAGGTTTCCAAGTTAAATTCTCTTGGCTGGAAGATTGTGCAGCAGGTAACACGGAGCGAGTGCTGGTTTTGTTTGTTTATTCCCCTTTTCTTTTATATTTTTATATCCCTGTAATATTTTATGTATTTTCTCTGTACCGTGACTTTTTGTTCTGTTAAGTTCCATTTAATAACATTATTTATTTTATTATTTATTTATTTATTTCTTACATTTACTTCAGTTATGTATAGTAGTTTTTGAGGACATTGCAGTGGAGATGTAACAGGTTATCTGCCATTGGAAAAGAGGACAGTATCCCAGTATTTGGATCACTTGGTCAATCTCAGGAAAGAAATACTGACTGATACTGACCAAACGGGTCTACATCACATGAGACTTGGCTCTATAAGCTGAGTATCTCTGAGGTTCCCATATAAAGTAACAGATTATGTATCTACAATTGGTTTTGTGTTAGGTCTCGTGACTAGGCGTGTAAAGTCTAGGTTTGTGAATTCATCCAATGAGACGTACTCTCTGACTGTGTCCTACTGGGTGGGATCCAGACATGTATTTGAGAGTAGTATTGCTGGATCAGGACCTGGACCTTATACATGTAAGCACATATTTATTTGTTAGAGGTCCCAGTGTCCACATCTAAGTATTAAATGGAGTATAAGATAGGGACTGATATATATTTCTGAAGGCTCTGCAGGCTCAGTAGGTTTATGTTCCTTGGCTGCTTCCATGGAAAGTCTAATATCACAATAATCTGTAGGTACTGTCTCCAGGAAAAAAGTGCATGTGGGGCATGGTCTTATCCCAGGTTAGATGATCCACCCAGACCAAATAATTCTAGGCCTAAATAGTGAAACACCAATGTAAACCCAAATCCAATTATTGATAATTTAACCATTTTTAATCATGAAGTTGAGTATTCATATGAGTCTGGAAAAACTGCACAACTCAACAGTGAATGCTATCAGATACAGATAGACTTAACCATGAGTGCGTGCAGATCACTGTGAAGTGCTGCTTCTCTCCACATCGTATTAGGTGTCCAGGGGGTGGGAGAGCATTTACCCAACAGATGCCCCAATAGGAATCCTGATGGTCCTGGTCCAGGTCCTGATGGAATACATCCGAGGGTACTGAGGGAGCTGGGGTCTGACCGTTATATTTAATCTATCAAGATTCACTCAACACAGAGTCTCTACCAGATGACTGGAGAAAAGCAGAGGTGATACCTATATTTAAGAAGGGAGCAAGAGCAAATCCGGGGAATTATAGACCAGTGAGCCTCACTTCTGTATTGGGGAAGCTTTTAGAAGGGTTAATAAGGGATAATATACAAGAATATATCTATTTAAACAAGATTATAAGTAGGAGTCAACATGGATTTATGAAGGATAGGTAATGTCAAACCAATCTAATTAGTTTCTATGAGGAGGTAGTAGGAATTTGGATCAGGGCAACTCAGTGGGTGAAGTATTTTTAGATTTTGCAAAGGCTTTTGATACAGTGCAACATGGAAGACTATTGTGCAAACTAAGGGATACAGGAATTGCAGTAAATATATGCACATTGATTGAGACCTAAAAGATAGAAAGCAAAGGGTTGTAGTAAATGGAACATACTCCGATTGAACTAATGTGGTAAGTGGGGTTCCTCAGGGCTCAGTATTAGGTCCTCTCCATTTTAACATATTTATTAATGACTTAGATGTAGGACTAGAAAGTATTGTCTCCATTTTTGCTGATGACACGAAGTTGTGCAAGGTAATTAAATCAGATAATGATGTGCTTTCCCTCCAAAGTGATTTGCATAAATTAGAGAAATGGGCATCTAAATGGCAGAAGAGATTTAATACGAATAAATGTAAAGTTATGCATCTAGGAAGGAAAAATAGCCATGAAATTTATAATCTTAATGGAGCAAATCTAGGGGTATCAGACACTGAAAGGGATTTGGGAGTACTAGTGGACAACCACCTAGGTAACAGTGCTCAAAGCCAAGCTGCAGCTGCAAAGGCAAATAAAATATTAGCATGTATTAAGAAGGGTATAGAAGCAAGGGAAGCAAATATAATTCTGCCACTATACAAATCTCTAGTACGCCCTCATTTGGAATATGGAGGACAATTTTGGGCACCACTTCATAAAAAGGACATTTTAGAGCTGGAAAAGGTACAGAGAAGGGCAACAAAACTAATAAGGGGAATGGAGGGGCTAAGTTATGAAGAAAGACTAACCAGATTAAACTTATTATATCTAGAAAAAAGGTGTCTTAGAGGGGATATGATTACCGTATATAAATACATCCAGGGTCAGTATAAAGATTTGTCAGAAGAACTTTTTGTGCCAAGAGGAGAAGAGAAATAAAAGGGTTCTTCACAGTAAGGGTGGTTAATCTGTGGAATTCTCTACCAAAGGAGGTGGTGACAGCGGATTTGATAGACAACTTTAAAAAGGGATCGGATATATTTTTAAATAAAAAAGGCATTCAGGGTTATCCAGGGTAATTAGAGGGGGAGTATTGATCCAGGGAGGAATCCAATAGCCAGCATCTGGGGTCAGGAAGGAATTTTTTGTTTTCGCTGTTGAGACAATTGGCAAAGTTTCACTTGGGTTTTTTCTGTTTGCTTCCTCTGGATCAATTAACAACTAATCCGCATATTGTAGATCAGAGGAGATCCTTAAAGGTTGAACTTGATGGACTAAAAGTCTTTTTTCAACTTCAATCACTATGTAACTATGAATCGTAATCTGCTTTGTACAATCTTATGGCCACTTATGGAAACCTAGAATTAATTTTGTAATTTAGGTAAGAGCTTGTGAGACTTTACAAGACATATAATATAGAGTGACTGCATCCATTAATTTAAAATACATTTGTTTCTGGGGAGAAAAGCTATGGCAAGTCTGGTCAAGGTTTAAAAAAGTAAAGATATCACACTATCAAAGGTCTGCATAGTTAGAACTATGAAAGAGAGTGCAAAAGCTGGCCTGCTGCTCAACGTTAAAAAGACAAAGATCATGGCAAACAGCAATCTCAGTTCCTGGCAAATAGATGTGGAAGAAGTGGAGGCAGTGACTGATTTTATTTTCCAGGATCCAAGATCTCTGCAGATGGTGACTGTAGTCATGGAATTAAAAGATGTTTGATTCTGGGAAGCAAAGCTATGGCAAGTCTGGACAAGCTAACAAAAAGTAAAGATATTATACTAACATTATGGTAATGCCAGTAGTAACATACGGATGTTAGAGCTGGACCATAAAGAAGTCTGTGCGCCGGAGAATTGACACCTTTGGATTGTGGTGTTGGAGAAAACTGCTTAGAGTCCCTTGGACTGCAAGAAGATCCAACCAATCAATACTACAGGAAATCAAGCCACACTGTTCACTGGAAGATTTGATCATGAGGCTGAAACCAAAATATGTTGGCCATATCATGAGAAGACATGATTCCCTAGAGAAGACTCTGATGATGGGAAAGATTGAAGGCACGTGAAGACTGAAACGGCAGAGGTGGAGATGGATAGATGAAGTAATGAACATGAGCTTGATGGGGCAGTGGCGGACAGATGCGCATGGCATGCTGTGGTCCATAGGGTCATGGAGAGTAAGACATGACTGAATGACTAAACAACAACAAAATCTCACAGGAAGGTTGTACAAGCAGTCATATGATTGTAAAACCGCAGGAAATGTGATACAATAAGCTGATAAAATCCGGGGTTTAGTTTGTGTAAAGAAGATAAATACATTAATAACAACTAAAATATTCATAATTATAGAAAATCACATCGAGTGGAGCTTTAATGTAAAATAAACGTTATATTGTCAGGTTTCCTTCTCGTCGCTCAGGTCTCGTCTCACACAATCCTGGTTTGTTTTAAATGATCAAACTTGTTTTAATAAACTTTGTGGTTTTGTAACTAAATTACAATATGATCAGACGCTGACTGATTTCCTGATCGCATACGCAATGACACATTCACGGGATTAGCGACGGTTACGTTGTTTCTCAAGGATCAAATTGCTATTTAGTTATCAAGGTTTTATAAAAGTGAATTCTGTTTAATCTTAAATGTTTCGTTTATGAGAATAGTCACCTTGGCTCAGAGATCTGGCTCAGAGATTGTAAACTTTAACTTTAAAATAGTTACAGACTTAGGGCGTCCAAAGCTTTTCCAAACAGCTGTCACCGAGACTGGTCCTCGCTGTTGGAATTTCACTTGGGAAAGATTTGACGGCACAGTTTACATTTGGACGTTGCACAATACGAGCTTCTTTGGGTGGTTTCTGCCGGCTCTGTCCAGTTTTATGATCTCTTTTTAATAATAAGATAAATTCAGAATATTATGCTTTAGTCTGGTTATTGGTAATTTACGCGTTTTGTGCATTTCTCTGCAGATTTCCCACCCACAGTATATAAACTTCTCTGTATGTGATTATTATTATATACAAACATCTTCATGGGCGTTAAGAACATATAGGAACAAATCTTGTTATTTTCTCAGCTATTCCCATATTCTTTACTCTGGAAGATTATTCCCTGTAGCCTTTCTGTAAAATTTGATGTTGTTTAGTCATTCAGTCATGTCCAGTTCTCAATGACCACAACACGCTAAACATATATGTGAGCCACAACATCAAGCTCATGTTCAGTGCTTCAATGACATCATCTATCCATCTCCGCCCTTCTTTGCGTGCATTCAATCTTTCCAGAGCCTTCTCTGGGGAATCCCATCTTCTCATGATATGAACAAAATATTTGAGCTTTAGCCTCATGATCGAACCTTCCAGTGAACAGTTTGGCTTCATTTCCTGTAGTATTGTTTTATTTGATCTTCTTGCAGCCCAAGGGATTTAAAGCAGTTTTTGTCCCAATTTTCCGGCGCTCCGCCATCTTTATGGCCCAGCTCTCACATCTGTATGTTACTACTGGGAATACCATAGATCTAACTAGGAGGATCTTAAATAAGTTACTGACTAATTACTCCTGACATAACATAATACCTTTCTTGTACATTATTATTTATCTTAATATAAGCAGGGTCATTGCTTCGTTGTGGAGCTGCATTGGGGAACTTATGACAGGAAGTTTTATTTTTTAGATACTTTTTCTAATTCAGTATAGATAAAAAATCATTCCAGGGTCCCTTTAAGTTGAGAATATTTATACTTTCTCTGTAAGTATATTTTCATTTGAATTCATAATTTTGCTCTTTGACGTATTTATCTTTCCACAGAAAAAAGAACCAAAACATGATTATGAGGGAGCCATCGAACATGGTCTGTGGGTGAAAGAGTTAACCACAAATCTCCTTATCACCTACAATGACTATAAAAATCCCTTTTTTTGAGACTTAGTCCCCAAAATCAATATTATAGCAATGCCACCACAACGGTCATTTCAGATATAATATGTTTCCGGTAACGGGAGGAGATTTCCCTTGTGATGAAATTGCGATTCCGGTAAAATGTCTACAGAATCGCATCACAAGGGAAATCTCCTCCCGTTCTACTATAAGCTTTGCTGCTGTAATATGAGACAGGAAATATTACATTATATACTTATATAGGATATTACTTATGTATAAGAACACAGTATACATGACAAATACATTATACATGCGCAGTCATATCATTATATGCAATTATATTTAGTACAACTGGTTATCAATATTAAAATGAAACAGGGACCAAAGCGCAGAAAGGTCTATACCTCAGCTAACTTACAAAGCCCTCAACAACAGCGCTCCCCCTTACATCTCTGCTCTCATCTCCAAATACTCCCCCACCCGCCCTCTTCGCTCTGCTACTGATCTTCTTCTTTCTACCACTCTTGTCACCTCCTCTCACTCTCGCCTCCAGAACTTTTCTCGTGCTGCCCCTAGTCTCGGGAACTCCTTGCCTCGCTCCACCAGATTATCCTCCTGCCTCAAAACATTCAAAACCTAACTAAAAATGCATCTCTTTAAAGAAGCGTATCACCTTCCACCCTAACACACTTATCACCTCCTCTCTCCCTCCCTCTTTTACCACTCACTATAACTTAGATTGTAAGTCTGTGAGTTTCTATCCAGGGAAAAACACCATGGACACTGGATTCGAGGCACAAAGACAGGGCCCTCCTTGCTTTGTTATGTTTTGATTTGTATTTACCTTAGCCTGGAACTTATCTTATGTACAGCGCTGCGGAATATGTCGGCGCATTATAAATAAACGATAATAATAATAATAGCTCACAGCTTCATTGACACAAGCCACTTTACCACAACAAGTTTGCAATCCAGAAGTTATAGTTAATGTTTAATACAGTAAGGATTGAGTTTTTTATGAAGCAGTCAGCACACTTGTACCCTTCTCTGATTCCCTAAGCAAGACAAAGGACTGCTCCCTTGAGTAAGATTTTAAAAAGTTTTTGGTTGTAGTTTTATCATCACCTTTCTCTATCACTGTTGCTAATATACCGGCTTTATACTGGTTAGTCATAAATTGTGGACAGACAGTCTAACAACTGGCACCACCCAACATTCCTTATTCACAAAGAACATAAAGCAGATTGGCATTTGCATCCCAACTGCAGCAAGTTAACTTGTTCACGTAGTATTCGGGATAGGGCAGCACTGGCATTACAGGACCAAGCAAAATATATAGTTAATTGGGTTATTTGATAATGTACAATGATTCATTTTCTTTTTCAAATTAAGGTCCCAGTGCAGAATATCGTAAATAAAATTAAATGGGGCTTATCCCTCAAGCCAGTGAGCAGTAACATATCTGTTTGAGTCATAGTTAGTTAGTGTTTGTTTGCTTATTGGCCAATCTAGTGCTCTGGGATAGTGCTATAACTATGTAATTGTCTTCATTCCCATGATTCCTTACATAAATATATATTGTGACAAGGGGTTTATGTAAAGCTCTCTTCCCTCATTAGGACTGTGGGGATAACCTCCCTGTTTAGTTAATTAGCTGCACTGGGCAGCCCTGATTAAGAAAGCACCTGGAGTATGGGGGGGGGGGGGTGCTTATGGACAGTTTGTCTGAGCCAGAGAAAGATGCACACAGTGAGACAGCAGCTTGTGACCGCTTGGAGCAGAGTGAAGACCTGGAAATCTGAAGAGATACACACTCCAGATATTTTATTGGACTATTTGTTGTATTGTGTCCTCCATTAACATGCCTGAAACAAGAAGACAATATATATATTTACTCCATTACTGTTCTGCATGTATTTAACAGACAATCTCCAAGGGAATTTCTTCTGTTGACTGCTCCAGGCAAGTTATATTATCATCGCTCTATCGTATTGTCTGATCCTAGTTACTCGCTATCATACCGATGTCATTGGGTCCCACTACTTTATCTACAGTTTTTCTAGCAGATATAAAAATAGATTTAATAAATTGCAAAGTAACCCATTAATTGGACACCTACTTCCTGATGGGTGACTATCTATATAATATCCCCATGTATGTATTTGCTTTTATGTACTTTATGCTATTAAGAAGTGCTTATAAGATCTACCTAAAAGCAAACAAATAGTCCCTGAATGGGTCTGCCCTCAGCTGTGAGTGCAGACACAGACTCTGTAGTACTAGGTGTGTAGTGTAGGGTTCTAGCCTATTAGAGACCATGTCTCTGTTGCGTGCTGCAGAATGTTACTGAGAGATGGTCACTGATTGGTTAGTGTGAGACAGTACAGCAGAGTCTGTGTCTTCATGAGCTGCCGAAGGCTGGCACACACAGGGACGATATGATTGACTTTAGGGAAGCTTATAAGCAGATCTTAGTAAAATAAAGTACATAAAAGTAAATAGATACCCGGGGATATTATCTACCTAGTAACCTCCAGGGACACTTTATGTCCATTTATCTTTGTTATGTATATAAAGTCCTGAAGGTTTAGCCACCACGTGGGACCATCCTTGGTATTCTGCAGCATTCACTTCTGGTATAGATGTAACACCGAGAAAAGAGGAGTCATTATAACTAGAGAGATACCCTTGGCAGCGCCCTGGCGCACGTGATTGAAGGACTGTGCTGTAGTAATACAGTTTAGGGGTGAGAGGAAAGAGAAAGACGATAAAGGAAAAATGGAAAGTAAAGGGGGAAGGAAGGGGAGAAACGTGGAGTAAGAATGAGAGGAACTGGTTAAAGGATGGGGGTGTGATGGAAGAAGAGGCTCTGAATGTGCTATGTAAAGTCATGTGAAAGTGAAAAGATTGAGCATGCTCAGACCCCAGGGAGTAATTATTCTAATCCACCTAATTAATTCTTGGAGTCTAAGTTGTTTCAGATTTTTCTTTACACTGAAAACAATACATTCCAAAAATCATAACTAGGGAGGATCTGAGCATGTGCTGTTTCTTAGGAATACAACTGTGAATCTTCCCTTACTGCAGTGGTTCCAAATGTCTTGTGTGAGCTCCACCCCGAAGGAACCAATTTAGGCAAAGCGTTCTAGCCAATGAGCTGGGCAGAGTTGTGTCCTAGCCAATCATATGCCAGTATCATGGCTGCCTCCCGAGCAGCCTTGTCTCAGCCAGTGAGAGGGAAACAGATACATTGTTGTAGCTGCCTCTGATCGTCCACAACTAATTATGAAGTTTATTCTAATTTATCTTGGGTTTTCTGGGTCATTCCTTCTCATTAACTGAAGACATTTTGCAGACTTTAGGGTAAGATTATTGTTTATTTTGGGATATTTTCATACAAAACCTGTTCCACACGCTACGGATTCTCCTCTATCAGATGATCCGAATCCAGGAGACTTCCAGATGCCTTCAGGTTATTTTTAGATCACTATTTGCATCCAGATATTAACTGGAGCCGACTTGATATCAGCCACTCGAAGGAAAGTTCCAGTGCGCGGGTCCTATTAGCAGACATGGCATTCCTGCCCTCCATATTTATTTAAGACATACTTTTCCTCCTTAGCACAGAACGTACTTTGGTACCCGAGCATTCCTCCGCATTAGACACATTTCAGCTCTGTACAAAAAAATCATAATATTATTTTATACTTTTGAGAAACGTGGTGTGGGAAGTGTACTCGTGTCTGAAGGATCTGCTGTGAGAGCCGGCCATTAGACACACATTGTTTTTGGCTCAGGATAACAACCTCTAGAAGGGTCAGTACTTCCATGGTAATTAGTTTAGGCCTCTGGTGTCCAAAAAATAATACTTCCATTGTAAAGCACCAAGTTCTCGCTTCTTCTAACACTTCTTCACTTCACTGTATCAGAAGGTAATAAATTAAATGGGCTGTATTCACTAAGATTTGCAGGAGCCACGAAGGGCTGAGATCAGTGGCGGAGGTGTTACTGGTGCAGCAGGTGCAAGGCACCGGGACCCACAGAAGGGAAGGGGCCCTCTACCCTCTTCTAATAAATTAAATGAGGGCAGATAGCAATTATTTTTGTAGGAAGCTGATCTGGTCACCCATAGGGTGATCTGACCAACTACATATATTTTGGGAGATGTGTATATGTCGGCATTCCTAGAGAAGATAATAATGAAGTGGATGTTATGAGGCCTTGCAGATGAGACCTCGACAATAGTAATTTATACAAAATCCAGAAGACTCACAAACTGCTACAGAATGTTATCAGTACAAATATACATCTATTAGACCTGTTAGGAATTACAACAACAATTAAAGTAGTTCCTGATATTTATAATGCTGAGCCTGAGGTCATATTAGTAAATACTGCATCTGAGTAAGGACATATTAGAGACATCTGCTG
>CM050167.1:3351918-3522852 GCA_027410445.1 Discoglossus pictus
TTTCTATCCCCACTGGAAATCCCATGAGAGATAATTACCTTGTTTGATCTCTACAAGGGTGGAGTTGATGGACCTTATTGGGTCTCCGCATCTGGGGCCATATTTGGATAGTGATCTACCTGCTGGGACCTGGAAGGGGATCATGTTCGTGGCCTACAAATAAATAATTATCTGGGAAGACAGGGCGCCTGGTATGTATATGGAGAGTGGTGGCCTCATGTCTAGTCACTTTTATACAAGAATGGGGATTGAATTATTATTTGGTAATAGAACTGAATAGAACATCAACTTGCAGTAAGAAACCTCTCACCTCACACAACAGACATGGGATGGAGATGGGATCAGAAGCTCATATGGAGGAGGGGTGTGGTGGTCTGAACATACTTATAGCTCTCCGTATAAGTGACCATTGGAGGAAACCTTGGCTGAACATTATACCCATAATACATTAGGATATAATTGTATTCAACTTGTAGTTTGGATTAATAATTACACAAACTGCAATTAGTATAGAGAGGTAAAGATCAGCATAAACAACTTTTCACTTTCAATTAATTCGACAAAGTTTACAAATATGTAGATATGTAAAATGGGAGGAGCCACGACCTAACGATCAGGGGGCGGGATCTGTCATCAGTGGGTTTTATCACAAAAAGAGTAAACTTATTTTTAAAACACCATAAATAGAAAAGTTGTTTATATTTTTATTTGATACTAAAATGATGGGAAGGTCCGGACCGATTCAGAATCCCGTTATTCTCTGTATACTGTACATAGTACACATACTACACATACTGTACATACTACACATACTACACATACTATACATACTACACATACTACACATACTACACATACTACACATACTATACATACTACACATACTACACATAATGTACATACTATACATACTACACATACTACACATACTACACATAGTACACATACTACACATACTATACATACTATACATCCTACACATACTACACATACTATACATACTACACATACTACACATACTATACATACTACACATACTACACATACTACACATAGTACACATACTACACATACTACACATACTATACATACTACACATACTACACATACTACACATAGTACACATACTACACATACTATACATACTACACATACTACACATACTATACATACTACACATACTACACATACTACACATTGTACACATACTACACATACTATACATACTATACATCCTACACATACTACACATACTATACATACTACACATACTACACATACTATACATACTACACATAGTACACATACTACACATACTATACATACTACACATACTACACATACTATACATACTACACATACTACACATACTATACATACTATACATCCTACACATACTACACATACTATACATACTACACATACTACACATACTATACATACTACACATACTACACATACTACACATAGTACACATACTACACATACTACACATACTACACATACTATACATACTACACATACTACACATACTACACATAGTACACATACTACACATACTATACATACTACACATACTACACATACTATACATACTACACATACTACACATACTACACATAGTACACATACTACACATACTATACATACTATACATCCTACACATACTACACATACTATACATACTACACATACTACACATACTACACATACTATACATACTACACATACTATACATACAACACATACTATACATACTACACATACTACACATACTATACATACTACACATACTACACATACTACACATAGTACACATACTACACATACTATACATACTATACATCCTACACATACTACACATACTATACATACTACACATACTACACATACTATACATACTACACATACTACACATACTACACATAGTACACATACTACACATACTACACATACTACACATACTATACATACTACACATACTACACATACTATACATACTATACATCCTACACATACTACACATACTATACATACTACACATACTACACATACTATACATACTACACATACTACACATACTACACATAGTACACATACTACACATACTACACATACTACACATACTATACATACTACACATACTACACATACTACACATAGTACACATACTACACATACTATACATACTACACATACTACACATACTATACATACTACACATACTACACATACTACACATACTATACATACTACACATACTACACATACTACACATACTATACATACTATACATACTACACATACTACACATACTATACATACTACACATACTACACATACTATACATACTACACATACTACACATACTACACATACTACACATACTACACATACTACACATACTATACATACTACACATACTACACATACTACACATAGTACACATACTACACATACTACACATACTATACATACTACACATACTATACATACAACACATACTATACATACTACACATACTACACATACTATACATACTACACATACTACACATACTACACATAGTACACATACTACACATACTATACATACTATACATCCTACACATACTACACATACTATACATACTACACATACTACACATACTATACATACTACACATACTACACATACTACACATAGTACACATACTACACATACTACACATACTACACATACTACACATACTACACATACTATACATACTACACATACTACACATACTATACATACTATACATCCTACACATACTACACATACTATACATACTACACATACTACACATACTATACATACTACACATACTACACATACTACACATAGTACACATACTACACATACTACACATACTACACATACTATACATACTACACATACTACACATACTACACATAGTACACATACTACACATACTATACATACTACACATACTACACATACTATACATACTACACATACTACACATACTACACATACTATACATACTACACATACTACACATACTACACATACTACACATACTACACATACTATACATACTTCACATACTACACATACTACACATACTATACATACAACACATACTATACATACTACACATACTACACATACTACACATACTACACATACTACACATACTACACATACTACACATACTACACATACTATACATACTACACATACTACACATACTACACATACTATACATACTACACATACTACACATACTATACATACTACACATACTACACATACTACACATACTATACATACTACACATACTACACATACTACACATACTACACATACTACACATACTATACATACTTCACATACTACACATACTACACATACTATACATACAACACATACTATACATACTACACATACTACACATACTACACATACTACACATACTATACATACTACACATACTACACATACTACACATACTACACATACTATACATACCACACATACTACACATACTATACATACTACAGTTTTATGCAGAGGACAAGACATGTGGGTGATGGATCTACCACCATTAACACCTACAAGACCATCCCCACTAACTACAATCCATCTAGTTGGGCCATATCCGGATTTGGATCCCTAAGATCTGAAGAGGTTCAACGGTATCCTGAAGAGACTGTTTTCAAGTCATTACAATCCCACCTGGGGTGTGCTGGCCATCTTGAAAGTGGTTGTGGGCTTTAATGTGTTTTATTGGCTGCATCATAAGAGTTGAGGAGATCATCTGTGGTGAGTGAAGTGGAAGATACCAGAGCTTCAGGCTCTCTCGAACCCCCAGAATGGTATTCTCTGGTCTTGTGGTATTTTATTTTATTTTTTATTCTCAAATTTGAACTTTATGGCTTTATTATTATTATTTTTTTGTTTTTTTTACATTGTTATGTATTTTTATATAATTCACATTGTTATATATTTTGTTTGGTAATGAATACGAGATAATAAATTAGGAAAAGTGTCCAGCCCAGATGTTATATATTAAGTTGTGGCCATGTCTTCCCCACATATATACCGGTATAAGCGAATGTCACTAATACCTTACCCTGTCCGTTGTGTTACTTTTACACTACACTAGTATTATCTTGCAATAAGTTACAGGGCTGGATTAACTATTAAGCAAAATAAGCACATGCTTAGGGCGTCAAGGGAAGGGGGCACCGTAGAAATGTCCCATTGCCGGATTTACCATAGACCAAATGGTGCAAAACTGAGCATGGTGCAGCTGAACCCGGTCCTACAAAAACGGAGTCCCACAATAAATGAAAAATCACAAACATATATATATACTAGCGACTTGCCCGTCAAAAAATGACGGCAATGTTATGTATATGTTTGTCAAGTTGTTTAGTTATTAACATATATTTTTGACACTTGTAAGTATTTTAATATGAACGTGTATTTTTGTAAAATGTTGATGTAATGGTTTTTTAAAATGTAATTAGTATCTGAAGAATTGTTAACTTGAATATACATTGAATGAATAGGAAAGCCAAAAGTAAAAAGCCTTTTTTAAACGTTGCAAATTTTAACATGAAGTTTAAAATATATGTAAGCAATAACCATCAAAGTATATATTTTTAAACTTGAACTTTATTTTTTATGTAAGTTTAGAAGTTGACAAAACATTGGTATAATTTTGAACATTATAAACAGGAACATAGTGAATACATTTTGTAAAGTAATTTTTTATTAAAAGTATTAACATTTGAATGTAAAAACAATTGACATTTAAATTAATCAGTATTAAAATTCAATTTCTATCACAATAATTGTTAACTTGAATATACATTGAATGTAGAGGAAGGCATACAGTCAAACTCTTCTTAAAACGTACGTAATTAAACTAATTTATTACTGAGCACATAAATTGGCGATAAACATTAATGTAGGTAGTAATCTTAAGATAACAGACAATATTTACATTGTGACTTAAAAGGTGCTTGACCTCTTAACATCCACTTTGTAATATGTTGAATGAAATAACTTCAAAATATATTTTTTAAACTTGTAACATTAGAAACATTAACATAGTGACTTAACATTTTAACATAATTTTTACTAACAATGCAAGGCAAGTATTTTGTGAGGCGAATCATTCATAAACATGACTTCCATTAATTATGACTGAATTAAACAACCAATTGTTATGTATTTTGCAATGCTTTTAAAAAATCTTGGCACCTTTAATTAGTATCCTTCAAAGTTATAGTACTTCATGGTAGACAATGTTTTTAGTAAAAATACGTCCATCCTCTAATAAATCACCTTGACTTTCATTGTTTTCAATGTAAACTTTAATTGCCTGTGGATTTTTGCACCTTGACAACGCAACGTACAATTGACCATGTGCAAAAACTGGTTCTTCCAAGAAAATACCCACAGATTTGAAAGTTTGACCTTGTGATTTATTAATGGTCATGGCAAATGCCATAATAATGGGAAATTGTCTTCTTTGAAGTATAAAAGGGAGACTACTTTCACTTGGTGCTAAATCTATTCTTGGTATGAAAACTCTCTCTCCTCTATGGGTCCCAGTTAAAATTTCAGCATCTATAAAATGGTCCTTTAATTGTTGAACAATTAATCTTGTGCCATTGCATAGGCCTTTTTTGGGATTCATATTTCGCAGTAACATGATAATTGCACCTTTCTTTAGCTGCAAAATATGTGGTGGCATTCCAGAAGGAGTTAAAGAGTTTATGAATTCAGTGGAAAAGTTAGCCTGACTTTCATTGTCATCAGCAAGTACAGAATCAGCACTGTGATAATTTCTTTGTGGTGCATAAATTTTTTTTAAGATTTTATTATTGAGGATTAATGCATCTTTATTTTTACACGTCAGTATGACTTGGTTGGCAAGCTCGGAATATTCTTCGTTATTTATGCTCCCTTCAAATATAGCCGATATAATATCTTGTTGACAAATCATATGAGGTGGGATCTCTACAGTGTCGTCAGGTAAATTTAGTATTTTTTCTGTTCTGCCTTCTCCAATTTTAATAAGCCAATCATTGAAATCAGTTTGGCCTTCTGATCTCATATTTTGTTGCAGTTGAAGATGGGTAAAATGTTTCCATACTGTACTTGACTTTATACATGTTTCGATAATGTCAGTTCGATTTCCATGTACAACAACAGGTAATGTTTGTCTAAAATCGCCACCCAACAACATTACCTTTCCACCAAATGGAAAAATATTATCCATGACTTCACGAAGCAAACGGTCAATACATTGGAGGGCATAGCATGACATCATTGTGGCCTCATCTATTATAATTAATTTACATTTCTTCAATTTCTTTGCTTGTAAGGATGTCATGCGAATATCTGACACAGAATTTTCTAAAATAGGCACTGGCAGTTTAAATCCACTATGAACAGTTCTTCCACCTTCTAATAAAAGTGCAGCAATTCCAGTAGTGGCAAACGCCATTGCTATTTTTCCTTGTGCTCGTACTGAACTCATTAATAAATTGTACAAATATGTTTTTCCTGATCCGCCAGGTCCATCAAGATAGAAATAACGCTCTGTCACCATGTCATCATCTATAGCATTTTTAATGGCATGAAATGCTTGCAATTGTAGTGTATTTAAAGTTGCAAGTCTTTCTTCTGTTCTTTCTGCTTGTAGTTGAATGTCATAGTCTTCAAAGTTAATGTCATCTATAAGACCTGGATCAGGCAAATTAAAACTTGCACAACTTAATCCATGAGTTAAAAAGACTTCTTGGATTTCCATTAACGCTTTTAAGTGTGCAATGGGTTCATTGTATCGTCGCATAAAGTCTTCAGCCATATTACTTTTAAAAGTCTCCCACAAAGCTAATGCATTTGGAGCATTTGAGAAGATACAAATAAAAGCAAATTGTTCTCTCATCTGTCGTGGCATTTGACATTGTGCTGCTTCTTCTAAGCATCTTTCCCACTCTGTATCATCAGCGAGTAAGTTTCTATGTCTTGCAGCTAAATGGAAGGATTCATATACAATGTCATTAACAGTTCTTAAGTGTTCAAAACTTTGTGCTCCAGGAACATTTAAAAGTAATATCCGTAAGCAAAAACGTTCAACATCTCTTGGACTGACTGTGTAAATTCTTGGAATAATTTTATTGCCTCTGGTTTTTCTTGGTCTCCATAATCCATTCACAAAAACATAGTGATATGGAATTTCAATATATAAGTATTGTGTTGCTTCAGCATCAGTGGAATTTAATGCAAACCATGCAGTTAGTGTAGTGTGACGATCTTCACTTTGGGCCAATGCATTCATTTCATTTCCAGCATGGAAATAGACTAAATGTCGTTGTGGCAAATGTACTGCTAACCTATATACTGCATGTGATCTATCATGCATTTCAAATTTTAAAAGCCGCCACATAGCTTCTGGCGCACTGACATAGCGAGCATCTACATGAGATGCAAGTTCATCATGTACTAACTCACTACTTTCAGGGTTGTCTGCACTTTTGACGACTACAGTAGCTGCATCGTAACCTTTGTAAATATATTTGTAGACATATTTAATGGATTTGATGGAAGTGCAGGCTTCTACGTTGATGTGGGCGTTGTACTTCATGAGTAAATGTGGATTGTAGGGTACTACATATCTATTGTCCACTTTTTTCCCACGAATAATGGCACTATCTCCTTCTCTTCTTTTATAAAGTGGATATCCATCACAATTGGCATAGGTTTTGTCTCTATAATCTTTGGGAAATTCTTTTGGAACATTTATTATTTTCCATACATGGTGATTGTGGATTAAGGTCACCACAGGGTCCATGAATCATGCGATGAGTAACAATCTCATATAGTCTACCATATAGTTCTGGATCTGGTAGTTCAGCAACAATGACTGCATCCACTTTGTCTGAAGTATCTAATTTATCTTTTTCTTGAAGTATTATTAGAAGATGTGCATGTGGAAGGCCTCTTTTTTGAAATTCAATGGTATATACATAAGCAAGACATTTGCCAAATAACTGATTTATAGTGAAGTCACGTATTAATTCATTTAATTTAATCTTAAAAACTCTGGCTACTAAATCTGGTCGATCTGAAGCAGTTTGTCCAAGAAGTAGATTTATTGTAATTTCTGGCCATTGTGGATTACATGTAAATGTCACAAATAAATCGGGTTTGCCAAATTTTGTCACAATAGCCATAGCATCATTGTATCTTTCTCTCATATTCCGAGGAGATCCTTGAAAGGAAGATGGTAAAATGATGGCTTTGCCAGCTGTCATGTCTCTGCTTGTAGCCACGTCAGCAACATAGTCCATGAGTCCAGAATATTGTTCTACACGGAGTTTATCTTGTTGATATTTGATAAAGTTTAAATTATTTGCCTCAACTTGCAAATATGAATCAATAATCCATTGTTGTGTTAGTTTCCCACCACATAAAATTGGATTAAATACATTGCGAATGGCAATTTGAGCTACTTTAAATTCAAGCATAGAAACATTATTTCGGATTCTGGCTTTAGCATTTGGGTAACTGGGAAGAGTTAATTTTGGTTGCCAACCTGCTTCTCCGTGTGGGAAAAAGATGGGATATGTCATTGGATCTAAATTTGGACTTAAGATACTCATATTAATAAACGGTTGGTCCTCATTTCTAGGATATATTCGTATGTCTCTTTGAAATGGTGGTTCTCCTTCATCATTGTGAAACACCATTGCAACCTCATTTGTTGTTGGCAAGTTATAACGACGTTTATCAGTATGTCTGTCTCTTTTAAGCACCATATTAACCTTGGTAATTGATGTGTTTGTGAATGAAGTAGTTGTTCATTTTCTACTTCTGCCAATTTTTTATAAGCTTTACTGTAGGGATTGTTGTCCATAATGTTATTTAGCTCTATGAAAACAGTGGGTAAGCATTTTTTATTTTCTTCCATCTGCATACGTTGGTCAACAGCTTCCATTGTATCTAGGACATATAGTTGAGCGAATTTTCTTTTATTTCCTTCCTCTGGATGTAAATGGGAAGTGCGATGATAAATTTGTCCTTGGACTTTAAAACAGTAAGGACCATGTCCTGGTACATTAGCAGCTAATGTTGCCCCCATGGATGCAAAGGATATGGCACTATTGTAGGATCTTATGTTTGTCTTAAAATTTTTGTAGTTTGGAAAAGTAGGTTCAGTCATAATATTTTGTAAATAAATTGGAAATTCTTTCCTTTCTGGAAGTTTGAACTTGCCTTTTTGACAACAACTAATAAATTGTCCATCTCTGGGTTCTCTCCTGTTTAAAATAATAAGCCTCACAAAACTGACATTGAGTAGTCATGTCCCCACAACTATGAACCTCTACTGCTAAAGACTTGAGTAGAGGACAATTTGCAAAGCATATAGGATTTTGCCTTTCATATTCATCAGGTGAAATGTCATATAATGTTTCAACAACAGGTTCTAAATGTTTTGTTTTTTTCGTTGCTTTTCTTGGTATATGTTGTATTGTTTGAGGTAAAATGTCATCTAATGTTTCATGAAACGGTTCTAAATGCTTTGTTTTCTTTGTTGCTTTTTTTGGTATCTCTTGTCTTTTTTCTGGCAAAATGTCATCTGATGTTTGAGCAACAGGTTGTAAATGCTTTATTTTCTTTGTAGTTTTTTTTGACATATCTTTAATTTCTGCAAGTGACAGTCTTTTGCTTGCAATTCTTTTGCGTTCTTTTTCTCGTCGAATTTCCTTCTTCTCCGGTGTCTGCTGGCTGTCTGCTCTCTGTCGTCGTTCTCTAGCTTGGCGTCTTTTCTTTTCTTGTTTACTCTCATTATCAGCCATGTTAATCTGTAAAAATAAAATAATGTACCATTAGTTTATTTTGAGATGTTAAGTTGTTTTTCATGACATATAGTTATCAATAGTGTGTTAACATTTTATAGTTAATCAATTTCAATGCGTTCAATTGAATAAAAGTCTAAATAAGGGCATGAGATAATTATTTAAAGACATTTTTATTTATTAAACATGTATCCAAAAGCAAGTGTTTCAGTAACTAAAAAGGTATTTTAAAAAAGATGTTATGTCCTTATTTACAGCACTATTCAATTTGTCAAATGGCAATTAAATTAGGGTTTAGGACTGGAATGTTACAATGACAAATTATATAGATTCTGTGTTTTTAGACTTTTTTGGACTATGCCAATTTATTTTTTAAGTTTACATTGAAGTTTGTATTTATTGTTAAAGATTATTGGCCCTAAAAGACAAATAAGAGATAGATGATAGATATTACTTTTTATACTGTACCTTGGTTGAAGTTTGATTTCAAGCAAAATTCTTTGTTGGTCCTGTGTTGAAAGCCTTCGTCCGATGGTCTGGTCCTGTGTTGAAAGTCCTCGTCCGATGGTGTAGTCCTCTGTTGAAAGTCCTCGTCCTCTGGTGTGGTCCTCAGTTCCAACTCCTGTTCCGATGTTCTTGACGCAGTATCTGTTATAAAATAAAAATGAAAATGTTATGTTATTTGAATGTCTTTGTATGAATGAAAAAATGGCATTATTTCTGTGTTTTTCTACAATCCTTTTTGGTGCGCCACAATTTTGGTATGCTTCTGTAGGCTATTTTCTAAGGCTTATAGGTGGTTAAACATTAAAGAAGAATATTAATTAATTTTTCTCTTTTTTTACTTGTTATACTGTACCTTGGTTGAAGTTTGATTTGAAGCAGAATCTTTGTTGGTCCTGTGTTGAAAGCCTTCGTCTGATGGTCTGGTCCTGTGTTGAAAGTCCTCGTCCAATCGTCTGGTCCTCTGTTGAAAGTCCTCGTCCGATGGTGTAGTCCTCTGTTGAAAGTCCTCGTCCAATGGTCTGGTCCTCTGTTGAAAGTCCTCGTCCGCTGGTGTGGTCCTCAGTTGAAACTCCTGGTCCGATGTTCTTGACGCAGTATCTGATATAAAATAAAAATGAAAATGTAATATTATTTTAATGTATTTGTATGAAGTAAAAAATGACATTATTTCTTTGTTTTTCTACAATCCCGTTTGGTGTCCACCACTTTTGGTATGCTTATTTAGGCCTTTTTCTAAGGCTTATAGATTGTTAAACATAAAATAAGTATCTAAATGTACTTTGGTATGTGTTTGTGTGAGTTTTCATACAATCCTGTTTGGTGCGCACCACTGTTGGTATGCTTATTTAGGCTTCTTTCTAAGGCTTATAGGTTGTTAAACATAAAATAAGAATGTAAAAGTAGTTTGCTATGTGTTTGTGTGAGTTTTCATACAATCCTGTTTGGTGCGCACCACTGTTGGTATGCTTATTTAGGCTTCTTTGTAAGGCTTATAGGTTGTTAAACATTAAATAAGAATCTAAATGTAGTTTGCTATGTGTTTGTGTGAGTTTTCATACAATCCTGTTTGGTGCGCACCACTGTTGGTATGCTTATTTAGGCTTCTTTGTAAGGCTTATAGGTTGTTAAACATTAAATAAGAATGTAAATGTAGTTTGCTATGTGTTTGTATGAGTTTTCATACAATCCTGTTTGGTGCGCACCACTGTTGGTATGCTTATTTAGGCTTCTTTCTAAGGCTTATAGGTTGTTAAACATAAAATAAGAATGTAAATGTAGTTTGCTATGTGTTTGTGTGAGTTTTCATACAATCCTGTTTGGTGCGCACCACTGTTGGTATACTTATTTAGGCTTCTTTCTAAGGCTTATAGGTTGTTAAACATTAAATAAGAATCTAAATGTAGTTTGCTATGTGTTTGTGTGAGTTTTCATACAATCCTGTTTGATGCGCACCACTGTTGGTATGCTTATTAATGTAGTTTTGTAATGCTAATAGGTTGTTAAACATAAAATAAGAATGTAAATGTAGTTTGTTATGTGTTTGTGTGAGTTTTCATACAATCCTGTTTGGTGCGCACCACTGTTGGTATACTTATTTAGGCTTCTTTCTAAGGCTTATAGGTTGTTAAACATAAAATAAGAATGTAAATGTAGTTTGCTATGTGTTTGTGTGAGTTTTCATACAATCCTGTTTGGTGCGCACCACTGTTGGTATACTTATTTAGGCTTCTTTCTAAGGCTTATAGGTTGTTAAACATTAAATAACAATCTAAATGTAGTTTGCTATGTGTTTGTGTGAGTTTTCATACAATCCTGTTTGGTGCGCACCACTGTTGGTATGCTTATTTAGGCTTCTTTCTAAGGCTTATAGCTTGTTAAACATAAAATAAGAATGTAAATGTAGTTTGCTATGTGTTTGTGTGAGTTTTCATACAATCCTGTTTGGTGCGCACCACTGTTGGTATACTTATTTAGGCTTCTTTCTAAGGCTTATAGGTTGTTAAACATAAAATAAGAATGTAAATGTAGTTTGCTATGTGTTTGTGTGAGTTTTCATACAATCCTGTTTGGTGGGCACCAATGTTGGTATGCTTATTTAGGCTTCTTTCTAAGGCTTATAGGTTGTTAAACATTAAATAAGAATCTAAATGTAGTTTGCTATGTGTTTGTGTGAGTTTTCATACAATCCTGTTTGTTGGGCACCAATGTTGGTATGCTTATTTAGGCTTCTTTCTAAGGCTTATAATTTGTTAAACATGAAATAAGAATCTAAATGTAGTTTGCTATGTGTTTGTGTGAGTTTTCATACAATCCTGTTTGATGCGCACCACTGTTGGTATGCTTATTAATGTAGTTTTGTAATGCTAATAGGTTGTTAAACATAAAATAAGAATGTAAATGTAGTTTGTTATGTGTTTGTGTGAGTTTTCATACAATCCTGTTTGGTGGGCACCAATGTTGGTATGCTTATTTAGGCTTCTTTCTAAGGCTTATAGGTTGTTAAACATTAAAATAAGAATGTAAATGTAAATCCTGTTTGATGGGCACCACTTTTGTTATACTTATGTAGTGTTTTTTCTAATGGTTATACATTGTTAAACAATCACATTTGAATGAGGCCCTCGGCCATTAAACATATTTAGGTCCTGAATCAATTGCGTTTTGACCAATTGAATAGGGCTCTATATAAGCACATAAAATATTTTTTGACAGAAGTTTTTAGTTAGTGAAGACCTATTATGTGCTTATATAAAGCCCTATTCAATTAGCCAACTCACAATTGAATAAGGCTCATGGTTCGGTTCTTTTTTATACTTAATACTTTACCTTGATTGAAGTGTGGAATGACAGAGGGTCCCCTCCTGCCAATCTTAATCCGCCGGTCTTCTTGTAGTGTCTGTTTGAAAAATAAAGTGAAATAGTGAATTATAGAATTTTTTATTTGTATTTAACAAACCATGGCCTTTTCAGCATTTAAAGTATTTTTGTATCTTACCTCTTCTTCTTTGTTGGTGTTCTTTAAAAGGGATTGTGCTTCACAGTGTACGGTGCAAATTGTTGAAAGACGCTGTTGATGCAGAGTCTGTTTGAATATTTAAAAAAGTAGAAAGATTGAGTTTTAGGTGATCTATTAAATTGCAGTAAATTAATTTCATTGAATTATACTTCTGTAATTAATTTGAATTAACATTATTTTTTGGTGGGTGCTACACACATATGTCACATACATGAAGCACATTTCCATAGTTGAAAGTAATTTTTTTGTGTGCGTGTGACATATCACTATACATGAATCATATTTTAATTGTTAAATTAACCTTATTTTTATTTTTGGCCAACATACATAAATGTGTGTGTGACATGTGACTATAGATGATACACATATATGTGCGTGTCACATATCAGTATACATGACTCATATTTTAATAGTATTTTAATAGTCCCAACTTATTTTTTTTTAATGTAATTTAAATGTAGTTGTTTAATTAGTTTGTTGCAGGGGCAATACACATAAATGTGCATGTGACATGTCACTATACATTATACACATAAATGTGCGTGTCACTTGTCACTATACATTATACACATAAATGTGCATGTGACATGTCACTATACATTATACACATAAATGTGCGTGTCACTTGTCAGTATACATTATACGCCTAAATGTGCGTGTCACTTGTCAGTATACATTATACGCCTAAATGTGCGTGTCACTTGTCAGTATACATTATACGCATAAATGTGCGTGTCACATGTCAGTATACATTATACACATAAATGTGCATGTGACATGTCACTATACATTATACACATAAATGTGCGTGTCACTTGTCAGTATACATTATACGCCTAAATGTGCGTGTCACTTGTCAGTATACATTATACGCCTAAATGTGCGTGTCACTTGTCAGTATACATTATACGCATAAATGTGCGTGTCACATGTCAGTATACATTATACGCATAAATGTGCGTGTCACATGTCACTATACATTATACGCATATATGTGCGTGTCACATGTCAGTATACATTATACGCCTAAATGTGCGTGTCACTTGTCAGTATACATTATACGCCTAAATGTGCGTGTCACTTGTCAGTATACATTATACGCATAAATGTGCGTGTCACATGTCAGTATACATTATACACATAAATGTGCGTGTCACTTGTCAGTATACATTATACGCCTAAATGTGCGTGTCACTTGTCAGTATACATTATACGCATAAATGTGCGTGTCACATGTCAGTATACATAAACCTCTTTGTCTTCTTTAATTTTTTTTTTTGATGTCCTGTCTTGAAAATAAGTAATATATTATAGCTTACCTCTCAGTTGTAATTTGCACAATGTAAAGTAGTAAATTAGGAAAGAATTATCTTCTCAAGTTTTAGCAGCAGTTATCTCCGAAGTCACTCTGTTCATCACCTGAGGAGAAATGTATTTTTCTCTGTCAAATAGGCAGTATTTATAAACTTGTAGAACATTCTGGAAAGTTAGACCGTTAGAACGCAATACGCATGCGCTATTTGCGTTCCAGCTTACAATTTGCGTTCCATCCGCCATTTTGTGCGTAGTAGTGGTTAAAATGGTGTTTAATATGAGTGTGATCCGTTCCGCATAGTATGTGTTTCATTATTGCGAGTAAGTGTAGTGTAGTTACGTCTGGAGCCTCGTTTTCGTTTTGTTCGGCGGCCATTTTTTCTCTCGCTTAGCCGATTTTCGGTCGTTTAAACTGTTTGTTTTCACTTAAATGGACGTGTAAATGAACTTTTGGAGGTGCCGGATGCCCCCCCGTGCTGTAAGTAAGCTTTTTATGTGTTTGTTGTGTTTATTTCTTGTGTTTGTGATGTTTTGATGCGCGGCGGTTGGAATGGGTCTTTCGCGGCCGTATTTTTTTCCGATGCGGCCGTATTTTGTTGCGATATACGCAGTTAGCTTTTACGTGTACGACGCAGTGTATTTGTTTCTAAGTCGTGCGTATGTGTGTTAAGAGCGTGTGAGGGGCCTTTTTTACTGTTTTTTTGTTAAGTCTTGCGTCTGTGTGTCTGGGTGTAAGCGGGTGTGAGGCGACTTTGAGTTTTTTTTTGTTATGAAGTTGTGTGTGTGTGTATGTGTGTGTTAACACAGCCGATGTTGGGATGCTCCCACCACCGCAAATGCGGACCCTCGCTTCGCGAGGATCCGCATTTGCGGGGACGTTGTTTGTTTTTTGTTGGCTGGGCGGTTGGGTTTATTCTGTTAAAAAAGTCGTGTGTGTGTATGTGTGTGTTAACACAGCCGACGTTGAGCCTCCACAACCGCAAATGCGGGCCCTCGCTTCGCGAGGACCCGCATTTGCGGCGAACTGCGTCCCTCGCTTCGCGAGGGACGCAGTTCTTGCGGGCTCGCTACGCGAGCCCGCAAGCGTGAGCAACGACTCGTACGCTCACAACTATATATGTGATACAATAATAAAGATAATAATAAAATAGTAATAACGGCGATAATGATATGCAATGTAATAGGGCATTATTGTTTATATTTTGAATTAGATATATATGGAGACACCAATATCTTGTAGGTGCTTAGAGCCTCTAAAGGTCCTGATCCGTCCGTGACAAACATAATACACCGCGCCATATATTCGCTGTCGCCTTTGTCACACAATAAGCCAAGTCCGACTCATCTCGGCTTCTCTCGTTTTATTTTCCAGTCTTCCTACAGATTTTCTCTCTATTATTACATCATTTCTCATTCACAAAAACACAACTGCTGAGAACCTGCCGCCACCTCCCTCGCCGCCCATCCCTCGCCGCCCCTCCCTCGTCGCCCCCTCCCTCGCCGCCTCTCGCTGTATTTGAGCCGTTCTAGTTAAGATCCATTGAAACCACAGCACCAAGAATGAAGCGCTGCGGTGAATCACCCCAGATGACTTCATGAATGAGCCTCTCTGCTTCCACCTGGCTAAGTGCACAAACAAGACGTGCACAGTCGCGAGGAGCACACAGTTCTACTTATTCACTGCTTAAAAGATTTATTCATAATGGCTGGCTTACCATGTAGAAGAAATTGTCCAAATGAATGAGGCGCACATTAAAAGCCGCCGGAGAATAATCATTAAACAGACTCATTGTTGTAGAATCACCGACCTATCTCACCTACCTAACAACATACCGAGGACGGACAATATGGATGCAGTCTTGTTCTATAGGCATTGTAACTTGCTAAGAGAATATCAGTCTGGAGTGATCCAGCAAACCACAGACATATGTTTCTTCCTTAGTTGGGCCTCGTCAGTGGGGCAGAGCTGAGCTCCTCGGGAAGTTAGCAAAGAGTCCACGTCTGGAGCGCCCTATAACCCTAACTTAGACATGGTGCATGGGACAACCAATATCCCACTTCTATTAAAGAGAAACTGAAAAGGCTTTGTTGTTGTTTAGTCATCCGGTTGTGTCCGACTCTACGTGAACCTATGGACGCCAGGCAAATTTGTTATATCTCTGGTCGTGCTCATCCATAAGGTTTTCTTAGCAAAGATTCTGAAGTGTGTGCCCATTTCTTCTCCAGTGAACCACGATTTGTCTGACCTCTCTGCTATGACCTGCTAATCTTGGGTGACATGGTATAGCTCACAGCTTCATTGAAGTACACAAGCTCTTCACCACAAGTAGGTTGCAATCAAGAAGACAGGAACAGGTTTAACAGCCATCTACAAACAGAAAACTTAGAAAGACCCCTCCATACGGGAGATAACAAGGTCTGACACTTTGCGGTCACATTATTTATTCAGCCAATCACAGGTGGGATGGTTTCCCACAATGATAAAGACAGTGGCATTGTGGGAATGTTTTTTGTGATTTGCCAACAATGTTCATGTCAACACAAATCTGTTGTTATCCTTTCCGACTGATGAAACACTATACAACAAGTTTTGTTGTTCAGTCATTCAGTCATGCCTGACTCCCTGTGACCCTTAAGGTTTTCTTGGCAAACATACTGGAATGGGTTGCCAGTTTCTTCTCCAGTGGAATACGATTGACCTCTCTGCTATGAGCTGGCCATCTTGGGTGAGGCTACATGGTATAGCTCACAGCTTCATTGAGGTCCACCTGGTGATCCAGAAGGGGAGTATACGGCATAATGAGAAGCAAATGTTCTGGCCCACAATCTTTTACGCTCTTCCTGTTGTACATAATAATAATTAGTGGAACCGTCTGAACCCCCAGAGATGACATCACAAAGATGGCTGCTGTCGTACAAACTGTGTGAATTTATCCTGACGAGACCAAATGATGATGGTCATTGTGATGTCCACACTAACCATAAAATGACCGGCCCAAAATAATGAGCTTCATCAGAAAAGTGTCTGCGAGACGTATCCCGGACATGGCGTTATTCTGCTCCGTATAGTTATATTCTGAATAAAGTCAGTCTATTTTACTGAGCCAATAATGACGTCTCTCGAGACATGTTATGCATAATAACATTATATTAATATATATAACATATTTCTAACTGTGATTCATTGTATATCTGGATGTTCTCCGCGCCGCGCTTCAGTCGCATATAATCTAATATTTTATGTATAAAAGCCAATGAGACTGCATGATATGGTATTTATTCCTCTATTTATGGCGCCCAACGTTGCTCATTCTCCAGCTGCCACATTAGGAGAGTCCACAAGAAATCCTCTAAAGGAAAAGTGAGACCGTGGTCATGTGAGGATGCGGCGCCGTAACCACACAGAGAACCTCCTACTAACAATAGGGAAGAAATGATCCTCACAATGCAATAATAATGGTAGATATAATGGCCCATGGCTGTTTTACTTATGTGGATCAATGTTTTTTTGCACAGAACATAAGTTCATCAGAAGTGAAATTTCATTTTTCACATCTATTTATTTTCTTATTTCACATTTTTGTGGCCCTTTTATCCAAAATGCTTTAAACTGTTGGGTTAATGACAACAAAGATTCCAGTTTCATGGCTGCATTCGTTAAAGGGTTAATGACAGTACGGTTACAAGAGGGGCCCTGAGATTGGGACCAAACCCCTGACCGGTCCAGGACGCCGCTCACAGGTTACAAACTAAAGCGAGGCGACGCTGGAGATAAAGGAATCGGGATACAGGGGCTAAAGAACTGTCCCCCCACACAACTACACACACACACGGGAAAGGGTGCACCACCTGCACAACTGGTAGCTCCGCCCCTGGAAAGGGCAGAACAATGGTGGTGCAAGGACAGTACATGCGGGTGGTTCTAGGGTAGGACAATGGTGGTGCAAGGACCTAACAAGCTGGTGCAAGGGTTACCAGGTCAGGGAAATCTAAACTAGTGTAAATCCAGGCAGGGGCAGATAAAAAGAGAATAATATGGGGCAGGTGGGATTGCTTAGCTTTTTCAGGAGTGGGTGTCCAATTTCAGGGTAACTTGGCCTCAGGAATGAATCTTTTTTGCTTGGTGTTTTCATCTAATTACCAAAAAAATGTCTTAATCAGGTCTCCCCGGGAACTCCTAGTAGTAGTGACTTAATAGTCGCTGCTCCCATTGCTTTCGGGATATACAGGTCACATGTACTAAAGGGAGAAGTGACCAAGATCTGTTGACGATTTGATTCCTATGTTATCCTAAGAAGTACACGTACTAAAAGTTGACATCATCAACAGTTCTCCAGCACTTCAGACTTTAGTAGATATGGCCCACTGTTTGGTATGGATGCTCACACATACTAGTTGACATTAAGTTGGGAGTTAGCTTGAGAGAGTCTCACAGGAACATCTAATCACATATACAGTTGTGAGCATACGAGCCGTTGCTCACACTTGCGTGCTTGCGCAGCGAGCCCACAAGAACTGCAACCCTTGCGAAGCGAGGGACGCAGTTCCCCGCAAATGCGGGTCTTTGCGAAGCGAGGGGCCGCATTTGCGGAGGTGGAGGCTCCAACGTCGGCTGTGTTTCCGCAAATGCGGACCCTCGCAAAGCGAGGGGCCACATTTGCGGTGGTGGAGTATCCCACCTCGGCTGTGTTGTTTGTCCGCAAATGATGACCCTCGCGAAGCGAGGGGCCACATTTGCGGTGGTGGTGGAAGGTCCAACGTCGGCAACACACACACGCAAGACTTAACAAAAAAACAAATCAAAGGCGCCTCGCACGACTTAGAACAAAAACAACTGCGTCGTACACGTAAAAGCCAACTGCGTCCCTCGCAAAAAAAATACAGCCGCATCACAAAAAATACTGCCGCGAAACGAGCCATTCCCAACATGCAAAACCGTCCGAAAACGGTGCGCTTGAAAACATCAGAAACACATGAACACATAAAAAGCTTACTTACAGCAAGGGGGGGCATTCGGCACCTTGAAGAGTTAATTTACACGTCCATTTAAGTCCAAAAAAACGAGTTTAAACTGCCGAAAATCACCCAAGCGAGAGAAAAAATGGCCGTCGAACAAAACGAAAACGAGGCTTCAGATGTAACTACACTACAGTGACTCGCAAGACTGAAATACATACTATGCGGCACATACCACACTGATATTAACCACCATTTTGAAAACTACTACGCACAAAATGGCGGATGGAACGCAAATTGAAAGCTGGAACGCAAATAGCGCATGCGTATTGCGTTCTAACGGTCTGAGGCACTTGAAAGTTTATTAATACTGCCTACTTTCCAGAAATTTCTACATTTCTCCTCAGGTGATGCGCGGTGTGACTGGACATGGCGCTGCTGCGGTTACTTGAGAAGAGAATTCTTTACTAATTTACTACTTTACATTGTGCAAATTACAACTGAGAGGTAAGCTATAATATATTACATTTTATTATAAAGACAGGACATCAAAAAACAAAAAACTTTAAGTATGAAAATGTGATTCATGTATAGTGACATGTGACACGCACATTTATGTGTATAGCCCCTGCAACAAACTGATCTTGAACCAAACTAATTAAACAACTATATTTAAATGACATAAAAAAAAAAAAATAACTATTAAAATATGATTCATGTAGAGCGATATGTCACACTCACATATATGTGTATAGGCCCGAAAACAAACTAATGTTAATTGAAACTAATTAAAGAAGTATATTTAAATTACATTAATTTATTGCAATTCAATATATCACCTAAAACTCAATCTTTCTCCTTTTTTTACTATTCAAAGAGACTCAGCATCAACAGCGTCACTCAACAATTTGCACCGTGCACTGTTACCCACAATCCCTTTTAAACAACTCCAAGAAAGAACAAGAGGTAAGATAGAAAAATACATTACATGCTGAAAAGGCCATGCTTTGCTAAATCAAAATGAAGAAATATACAAATAACTATTTCACTTTCTTTTTCAAACAGACACTACAAGAAGACCGGCGGATTAAGATTGGCAGGAGGGGACCCTCTGTCATTCGACACTTCAATCACGGTAAAGTATAACAAGTAGAAAAAATAAAGGAACTATATATGTTTAATGGCCGCCAACACAAAATAGGATAATGATAAAAACATTGCCATAAAATCCAAAATAGAAAAAGCATTCATTTGCACTGTAGAAAAACATTAAAGATTCATAAAAAACACTAATTAAGCAAATCAAGTATGCAACATATGGTAGACACAAAATAGGATTGTACAAAAACTCACACTAACAAATAGCAAAGTAAATTTATATTCTTCTTTAATGTTTAAGAACCTATAAGCCTTACAAAGTAGCCTAAATAAGCATATCAAAAGTGGTGGACATAAAACAGGATAAAGCTAAAAACATAGCCATCATATCCAAAATAGTAAAAACATTCATTTTCACTGCAAAAACTATATACTATATAAAACTATATACATGACTAGCGACTTGCCCGTCAAAAATGACGGCAATAAAAAGTGAAGCCTGGCAATGCTGTTTGCCACACAATGGGAGCCTCTCCCCCTCTACTTTACTGGCCTTGCAATGAGCGCCTTTGGCGCTCATCACAGGCCTTGCAATGAGCCCCTTTGGAGCTCATTGCGAGTCTCTCCCCCTGTCTACTTCCTCCCTCGTGTCTTATTTCCCCCCTCCTCTCCCTCCCTTGTGTCTCCTTCCGCCTCCTCTCCCTCCCTTGTATCTCCTGCCCCCCTGTGTTTTTACCTCCCTCCTGTGTCTCTAAACCCATCCCCTGTGTCCATGTCCCTCCTGTGTCTCTTTCCCCCTTCTCCCTCCCATGCATTTCTTTCCCCCTCTGTGTCTTCCCCCCCTCCCCTGTGTCTGTTCCCCCCTGGCCTGTGTCTCTTTCCCCCCTTCCTTGTGTCTCCATTTCCCTCCCTTGTGTATCTTCCCCCCTGCACTCTCTCCCCTATGTCTCTTCCCCCTCCTCTCACTCCCCTGTGTCTCTCCCTCCTCTCCCTCCCCTGTGTCTCTTCCCGGACCCCCTTTCTGTGCCACTTCCTCCCTTTCTCTCTCTTCCCCCCTCTCCCTCTGTGTCTCTCCCCACTCTATGTCTTCCACCCCTCTCCCTCTGTGCCTCTTCCCCCGCCTCTCTCTGTGTCTCTCCACCCCTTCCTCTGTGTCTCCCCCCTCTGTGCCTCTTTCCCCCCTCTCTCTGTACATCTTCATCCCTTTCCCTCTGTGTCTCTTCCCCCTCACCCTCTGTGTCTCTTCCCCTCTCCCTCTGTGTCTCTTCCCCCTCTCCCTCTGTGCCTCTTCCCCCCTCTCCCTCTGTGCCACTTCCTCCCTTTCTCTCTCTTCCCCCCTCTCCCTCTGTGTCTCTTCCCACCTCACCCTCTGTGTCTCTCCCCACTCTGTGTCTTCCACCCCTCTCCCTCTGTGCCTCTTCCCCCGCCTCTCTCTGTGTCTCTCCCCCTATGTCTCTCCACCCCTTCCTCTGTGTCTCCCCCCTCTGTGCCTCTTTCCCCCCTCTCTCTGTACATCTTCACCCCTTTCCCTCTGTGTCTCTTCCCCCCTCACCCTCTGTGCCTCTTCCCCTCTCCCTCTGTGTCTCTTCCCCCTCTCCCTCTGTGCCTCTTCCCCCCTCTCCCTCTGTGCCTCTTCCCCCCCTCTCTCTCTGTGCCTGTTTCCCCCTGGCCTGTGTCTCTTTCCCCCTTCCCCCTGTGTCTGTTCCCCCTTCCTCCCTCCCATGTCTCTTTCCACCTCCCTTGTGTCTCTTTCCCCCACTCCCCTCCTTTGTCTCCTCCCCCATCTCCCACATGTCTCCTAGGCCCCTCCCTCTGTGTCTCTCCCACTGTGTCTCTCCCCCCTTGTGTCTCTCCCCCTCGTGTCTCTCCCCCCTCCCTCTGTGTCTCTTCCCCCCTCCCTTCCCCGCCGTGGTCTGTGCAAGCGCTGCTGTACAATGCGCAGTTCACGATGCGCTTTGCGCATGAGCTTGCGAGCGATCCGATCGCAAAGGCGATCGGATCATTGTCAAACTGCGATTCGTCGCAAGCGTGACGACGAATCGCAGTTTGACAATTATATTATGTGATATGTATATTAAAAGAAACAATCTATTTATTTCAAAATGTTGAGTCTCAGAGAATAATGAAGATAATAAGTAACATGGTGCCTCTACTGGTGCTGGAAATCATCTGATACTTCGGGGAAGGTTATGAGTGTGAGTGGCGTGTTTACATTTCTGCAAGAGAAGATTTGCCGTTATTGTTGGAAGCTTCCTGTTTCTAAGCATGATTTTTAATTCAATAAGAGCCAATTATACAACAAATCCTCCTCACCTATCATTTTTCCCTCCCTCCCCATCTATCTATAGATAAAAAAACAACTTCATCTTCCTTCAATTAACAGTAAATGCTCTAATGCTCTATAATAATGCTTCTTATCATGGCTTATACACCGACGGCTGTTAATACTTCACTAATGTGATGGTTCTTCATGAATTCCGGTGACTGTCACAGCCCTTCCCTAGTGGGACAGCACCTTCACATGGCAGCGGCAGTGAGACTGCGCAGGAAGATCTGACCTATATTCTGGCCTCATGACAGAGCTAATGAATTATTTGCGGTAAATCCCAGCGCCGCGTCTGGAGATGCCCTTGATGTGAGATTGTGAAATGTTTTAAATTGATTTCCTGTCCCGGCTGTTTCCCTGGTCAGTCAGAGACAGGAGAGGAGCCCGGAGCAACTGGGACAAAGTATCCTGACCAAATGATGGCGGTCATTGTGATGTCCCCACTAACCATAAGATGACCGGCCGCAAAATAATGAGGAGCTTTGTCAGCTTCATACTGTCAGGACGTATACAATGTATCCAGGACATTACTGTGTTATTATGTTAATTAGACTTGTGTATATGTACAGTCATTGTTCAGATTATGTCAAAAAGGAACCGATTCCATATTAATATTAATCATTTTACTTTGCTATAACTATATGTTTTTATATATTGTTTTATTTTTACAAATATATTTTTTGTTGGAAGAGCATAACATTATACAAACAAATAATTAATATACAAGTTAAACAACAGTAGTTACATTTAATTACCTTTTCATTTCCTACTCAATGATTTTGGAAAGGAACGTCTTCTATTAAGCTTATTTACTTGTAAACCTCCCGTTGATTGCCTCCACCCTTTATAAGGTACTCAAGGAGTGGGATCTACTCTCACTGGGCGGCAAGCCAATGTGACCATCCTCTATCTGCTGCTACTAAATGATCAGCTGACCCTTCTGGACTGTAATTTTCGTGCGTGTGGATGTTTGTTACGTTAAGGTTGGTTCCGAGGGTCCGCATTTGCGGACAAACACAGCCGACGTGGAGCCCCCACCTTTTGCAAACTGAGCCAGTGCAGTGTTGGGGTTACATTCCCTGGGCATGAGTGACTGAGCCACTGCAGTGTTGGGGTTACATTCCCGGGCATGAGTGACTTAGCCACTGCAGTCACTCATGTCCAGGGAATGTAACCCCAACACTGCCCTGGCTCAGTCACTCATGCCCGGGAATGTAACGCCAACACTGCCCTGGCTCAGTCACTAATGCCGAGGGAATGTAACCCCAACACTGCAGTGGCTCAGTCACTAATGCCCAGGGAATGTAACCCCAACACTGCAGTGGCTAAGTCACTCATGCCCGGGAATGTAACCCCAACACTGCGCTGGCTCAGTCACTCATGCCCAGGGAATGTAACCCCAACACTGCCCTGGCTCAGTCACTCATGTCCAGGGAATGTAACCCCAACACTGCACTGGCTCAGTCACTCATGTCCAGGGAATGTAACCCCAACACTGCCCTGGCTCAGTCACTCATGCCTGGGGAATGTAACCCCAACACTGCCCCGGCACATTCACACATACCGGTGAATGTAACCCCAACACTTCCCTGGCTCAGTCACTCATGTCCAGGGAATGTAACCCCAACACTACACTGGCTCAGTCATTCATGCCAGGGAAAGTAACCACAACACTGCACTGGCTCAGTCACTCATGCCAGGGAATGTAACCCCAACACTGCCCTGGCTCAATCACTCATGCCCAGGGAATGTAACCCCAACACCGCCCTGGCTCAGTCATTCATGCCCAGGGAATGTAACCCCAACACTGCCATGGCTCAGTCACTCCTGCCCAGGGGATGTAACCCCAACACTGCCCTGGCTCAGTCACTCATGCCCAGTGAATGTAACCCCAACACTGCCCTGGCTCAGTCACTCATGCCGAGGGAATGTAACCCCAACACTGCGCTGGGTCAGTCACTCATGCCCCGGGAATGTAACCCCAACAGTGCCCTGGCTCAGTCACTCATGCCCAGGGAATGTAACCCCAACACTGCCCTGGCTCAGTCACTCATGTCCGGGAATGTAACCCCAACATTGCCCTGGCTCAGTCACTCATGCCCGAGGAATGTAACCCCAACACTGCCCTGGCTCAGTCACTCATGCCTGGGGAATGTAACCCCAACACTGCACTGGCTCAGTCATTCATGCCCAGGGAATGTAACCCCAACACTGCCCTGGCTCAGTCACTCCTGCCCGGGGGATGTAACCCCAACACTGCCCTGGCTCAGTCACTCATGCCCAGTGAATGTAACCCCAACAGTGCCCTGGCTCAGTCACTCATGCCGAGGGATTGTAACCCCAACACTGCGCTGGGTCAGTCACTCATGCCCCGGGAATGTAACCCCAACAGTGCCCTGGCTCAGTCACTCATGCCCAGGGAATGTAACCCCAACACTGCCCTGGCTCAGTCACTCATGTCCGGGAATGTAACCCCAACACTGCCCTGGCTCAGTCACTCATGCCCGAGGAATGTAACCCCAACACTGCCCTGGCTCAGTCACTCATGCCTGGGGAATGTAACCCCAACACTGCACTGGCTCAGTCACTCATGCCCAGGGAATGTAACACCAACACTGCACTGGCTCAGTCACTAATGCCCAGGGAATGTAACCCCAACATGGCACTGGCTCAGTCACTCATGCCCAGGGAATGTGACCCCAACACTGCACTGGCTCAGTCACTCATACCGGAGGAATGTAACCCCAACATGGCACTGGCTCAGTCACTCATGCCCGGGGAATGTAACCCCAACACTGCACTGGCTCAGTCACTCATGCCCGGGGAATGTAACCCCAACACGGCACTGGCTCAGTCACTCATGCCCGGGGAATGTAACCCCAACACTGCACTGGCTCAGTCACTCATGCTCGGGGAATGAAACCCCAACACGGCACTGGCTAAGTCACTCATGCCCAGGGAATGTAACCCCAACATGGCACTGGCTCAGTCACTCATGCTGGGGAATGTAACCCCAACATGGCACTGGCTCAGTCACTCATGCCGGGGAAAGTAACCCCAACATGGCACTGGCTCAGTCACTCATGCCCGGGGAAAGTAACACCAACAATGCCCTGGCTCAGTCACTCATGCCCGGGGAATGTAACCCCAACACGGCACTGGCTCAGTCACTCATGCCCGGGCAATGTAACCCCAACACTGCACTGGCTCAGTCACTCATGCCCAGGGAATGTAACCCCAACACTGCACTGGCTCAGTCACTCATGCCTGGGGAATGTAACCCCAACACTGCACTGGTTAAGTCACTCATGCCCGGGGAATGTAATCCCAAGACTGCAATGGCTCAGTCACTCATGCCCAGGAATGTAACCCCAACACTGCCCTGGCTCAGTCACTCATGCACAGGGAATGTAACCCCAACACTGCACTGTCTCATTCATTCATGCCCGGGGAATGTAACCCCAACACTACCCTGGCTCAGTCAAACATGCCCGGGGAATGTAACCCCAACACTGCACTGGCTCAGTCACTCATGCACATGGAATGTAACCCCAACACTGCCCTGGCTCAGTCACTCATTCTGGGGAGTGTAACACCAACATGGCACTGGCTCAATCACTCATGCCCAGGGAATGTAACCCCAACATGGCCCTGGCTCAGTCACTCATGCCGGCGAATTTAACCCCAACATGGCACTGGCTCAGTCACTCATGTCGGGGAACGTAACCCCAATACGGCACTGGCTCAGTCACTCATGCCCGGGGAAAGTAACACCAACAATGCCCTGGCTCAGTCACTCGTGCCCGGGGAATGTAACCCCAACACGGCACTGGCTCAGTCACTCATGCCCGGGCAATGTAACCCCAACACAACACTGGCTCAGTCACTCATGCCCAGGGAATGTAACCCCAACACTGCACTGGCTCAGTCACTCATGCCCGGGGAATGTAACCCCAACACTGCACTGGTTCAGTCACTCATGCCCGGGGAATGTAACCCCAAGACTGCACTGGCTCAGTCACTCATGCCCGGGGAATGTAACCCCAACACTGCCCTGGCTCAGTCACTCATGCACAGGGAATGTAACCCCAACACTGCACTGTCTAAGTCATTCATGCCCGGGGAATGTAACCCCAACACTACTCTGGCTCAGTCACTCATGCCCGGGGAATGTAACCCCAACACTGCACTGGCTCAGTCACTCATGCCGGGGAATGTAATACCAACATGGCACTGGCTCAGTCACTCATGCACGGGAAACGTAACCCCAACACGGCACTGGCTCAGTCAATCATGCCCGTGGAAAGTAACTTCAACGCTGCCCTGGTTCAGTCACTCATGCCCGCTGAATGTAACCCCAACACTGCACTGGCTCAGTCACTCATGCCCCGGGATAGTAACCCCAACACTACCCTGTCTCAGTCACTCATGCCCGGGGAATGTAATACCAACACTGCCGTGGCTCGGTCATTCATGCCCAGGGAATGTAACCCCAACACTGCCCTGGCTCAGTTACTCATGCCCAGGTAATGTAACCCCAACACTGCCCTGGCTAAGTCACTCATGCCCGGGCAATGTAGCCCCCACACTGCACTGGCTAAGTCACTCATGCCCATGGAATGTAAGCTCAACACTGCCCTGGCTCAGTCACTCATGCCCTGGGAATGTAATCCCAACACTGCACTGGCTCAGTCACTCATGCCCAGGGAATGTAATCCCAACACTGACCTGGCTCAGTCACTCATGCCAAGGGAATGTAACCCCAACACTGCCCTGGCTCAGTCACTCATGCCCAGGTAATGTAACCCCAACACTGCCCTGGCTAAGTCACTCATGCCCGGGCAATGTAGCCCCCACACTGCACTGGCTAAGTCACTCATGCCCATGGAATGTAAGCTCAACACTGCCCTGGCTCAGTCACTCATGCCCTGGGAATGTAATCCCAACACTGCACTGGCTCAGTCACTCATGCCCAGGGAATGTAATCCAACACTGACCTGGCTCAGTCACTCATGCCCGGGGAATGTAACCCCAACACTGCACTGGTTCAGTCACTCATGCCCGGGGAATGTAACCCCAAGACTGCACTGGCTCAGTCACTCATGCCCGGGGAATGTAACCCCAACACTGCCCTGGCTCAGTCACTCATGCACAGGGAATGTAACCCCAACACTGCACTGTCTAAGTCATTCATGCCCGGGGAATGTAATCCCAACACTGACCTGGCTCAGTCACTCATGCCAAGGGAATGTAACCCCAACACTGCCCTGGCTCAGTCACTCATGCCCAGGTAATGTAACCCCAACACTGCCCTGGCTAAGTCACTCATGCCCGGGCAATGTAGCCCCCACACTGCACTGGCTAAGTCACTCATGCCCATGGAATGTAAGCTCAACACTGCCCTGGCTCAGTCACTCATGCCCTGGGAATGTAATCCCAACACTGCACTGGCTCAGTCACTCATGCCCAGGGAATGTAATGCCAACACTGACCTGGCTCAGTCACTCATGCCAAGGGAATGTAACCCCAACACTGCCCTGGCTCAGTCACTCATGCCCAGGGAATGTAATCCCAACACTGCCCTAGCTCAGTTTTCAAAAGGTGGGGGCTCCACGTCGGCTGTGTTTGTCCGCACATGCGGACCCTCGGAACCAACCTTAACGTAACAAAAATACGACTATAACAGCCTAACCATGCGCACCTACAAACAGTCAAAACACACCAAATACAAAAACTACATAAAAAGCTTACCCATAGCAAGGGGGGGGGGGCATCCAGGACCTCTGAAAGTGAAGTTACACCTCCATTTAAATCCAAATTCCCGAGTTCAGACACACGAAAGAGAAAGACACAAGAGAAAAAATGGCCGCCGAAGAAAACGAGGACCAGCCACGAATAACTTGCCCAAGAAGGGATCCGAGATAAGCTCGGAAACTCGAATTAACCCCACGGGATCTGAGATAAGCTCGGAGACCTGCATTAACCCCTCATTAACCATCGCAGTGGGGGTCCCGTTCGCATGCGATCGGTTACTCCCGCTGCAATGAAAATTCTAAATTCTCGCGTTACCCTGTCAGTCATGGGGGTCAATACAGACCCACATAAACCCTTCATTAACCCTGTCACTCATAGGGGTCAATATAGACCCCCATAAGCACTTACTTAACCCCCTCACTCATGGGGGTCAATACAGACCCCCGAAAAGCCCTTCATTAACCCTGTCTTTCATGGGGGTCAATACAGACCTCCATAAGCCCTTCATTAACCCTGTCACTCATGGGGGTCAATACAGACCCCCATAAGCCCTTCATTAACTGTGTCACTCATGGGGGTCAATACAGTCCCCCATAAGCCCTTCATTAACTGTGTCACTCATGGGGGTCAATACAGACGTCCATAAGCACTTAATTAACCCCCTCACTCATGGGGGTCAATACAGACCCCCATAAACCGCTAATTAACCCTATCATTTATGGGGTCAATATAGACCCCCATAAGCCTTTCATTAACCCTGTCACTCATGGGGGTCAATACAGACCCCCATAAGCCCTTCATTATCTGTGTCACTCATGGCGGTCAATACAGACCCCCATAACACTTAATTAACCCCGTCACTCATGGGGGTCAATACAGACCCCCATAAGCCCTTCATTAACCCTGTCACTCATGGGGGTCAATACAGACCACCATAAGCCCTTCATTAACCCCCTCACTGATGGGAGTCAATACAGACCCCCATAAACCGCTAATCTACCCTGTCACTCATGGGGGTCCATACAGACCCTCATAAGCCTCTATTTAACCCCATCAGTCCCATAAGGGTATATTAAGACCATTATGGGCCTGTTACAACCCAACATTAACCACATAAGTGCTATGACGGTCCTCAAGGACCATCATGACACTAAGTGTAAACACTACACTGCACTATACCCCCCCAATAAAACATTAAATATCAACTAAACACCCTCTACACTAACCTATTAACACCTACACTACCTACCTACCCCCTAATAACCCCCACCACTCTAATTACAGAAAATAAAAAAGCCTAAAGTCACACAAAAAATATAATCTACATTACATAAAATAAAAAACTTAAGTGACAAAAAATAAAAAATCTACATTACAGAAAATAAAAAAACCTAAGTCACAAAAAATAAAAAAAGGAACATTACAGAAAATTAAAAAAAACATTACACCCCCCCCCCACTACAGAAAAAAAAATTACACACCTGAAAAGGAAATACATATAATACAAATATATACCATACATACAATACATACAATATATTACAATACAATACAATATAATACAAATACAATACAACCCTACCTATAATCTAATATACAATACATTCTATCTATCTAATATACATCCCAATATGTAATCCCAACACTGCCCTAGCTCAGTTTTCAAAAGGTGGGGGCTCCACGTCGGCTGTGTTTGTCCGCAAATGCGGACCCTCGGAACCAACCTTAACGTAACAAAAATACGACTATAACAGCCTAACCATGCGCACCTACAAACAGTCAAAACACACCAAATACAAAAACTACATAAAAAGCTTACCCATAGCAAGGGGGGGGGGGGGCATCCAGGACCTCTGAAAGTGAAGTTACACCTCCATTTAAATCCAAATTCCCGAGTTCAGACACACGAAAGAGAAAGACACAAGAGAAAAAATGGCCGCCGAAGAAAACGAGGACCAGCCACGAATAACTTGCCCAAGAAGGGATCCGAGATAAGCTCGGAAACTCGAATTAACCCCACGGGATCTGAGATAAGCTCGGAGACCTGCATTAACCCCTCATTAACCATCGCAGTGGGGGTCCCGTTCGCATGCGATCGGTTACTCCCGCTGCAATGAAAATTCTAAATTCTCGCGTTACCCTGTCAGTCATGGGGGTCAATACAGACCCACATAAACCCTTCATTAACCCTGTCACTCATAGGGGTCAATATAGACCCCCATAAGCACTTAATTAACCCCCTCACTCATGGGGGTCAATACAGACCCCCGAAAAGCCCTTCATTAACCCTGTCTTTCATGGGGGTCAATACAGACCTCCATAAGCCCTTCATTAACCCTGTCACTCATGGGGGTCAATACAGACCCCCATAAGCCCTTCATTAACTGTGTCACTCATGGGGGTCAATACAGTCCCCCATAAGCCCTTCATTAACTGTGTCACTCATGTGGGTCAATACAGACGTCCATAAGCACTTAATTAACCCCCTCACTCATGGGGGTCAATACAGACCCCCATAAACCGCTAATTAACCCTATCATTTATGGGGTCAATATAGACCCCCATAAGCCTTTAATTAACCCTGTCACTCATGGGGGTCAATACAGACCCCCATAAGCCCTTCATTATCTGTGTCACTCATGGCGGTCAATACAGACCCCCATAACACTTAATTAACCCCGTCACTCATGGGGGTCAATACAGACCCCCATAAGCCCTTCATTAACCCTGTCACTCATGGGGGTCAATACAGACCACCATAAGCCCTTCATTAACCCCCTCACTGATGGGAGTCAATACAGACCCCCATAAACCGCTAATCTACCCTGTCACTCATGGGGGTCCATACAGACCCTCATAAGCCTCTATTTAACCCCATCAGTCCCATAAGGGTATATTAAGACCATTATGGGCCTGTTACAACCCAACATTAACCACATAAGTGCTATGACGGTCCTCAAGGACCATCATGACACTAAGTGTAAACACTACACTGCACTATACCCCCCCAATAAAACATTAAATATCAACTAAACACCCTCTACACTAACCTATTAACACCTACACTACCTACCTACCCCCTAATAACCCCCACCACTCTAATTACAGAAAATAAAAAAGCCTAAAGTCACACAAAAAATATAATCTACATTACATAAAATAAAAAACTTAAGTGACAAAAAATAAAAAATCTACATTACAGAAAATAAAAAAACCTAAGTCACAAAAAATAAAAAAAGGAACATTACAGAAAATTAAAAAAAACATTACACCCCCCCACTACAGAAAAAAAAATTACACACCTGAAAAGGAAATACATATAATACAAATATATACCATACATACAATACATACAATATAATACAATACAATACAATATAATACAAATACAATACAACCCTACCTATAATCTAATATACAATACATTCTATCTATCTAATATACATCCCCCAATCTATCTAAATAAATACCATAATCTAATATACATCCTATCTATATAATATACATCACACAATCTATCTAAATAAATACCGCAATATAATATACAATACATGCTATGCTATCTATATAAAACACATACATCTAGCTAACATACAATAAATGCTATCTATATATAAAATAATCTAATTCTAAGATAAAATAAAGTAATTAAGGCCACTTACCTTTGCAGATGTCCATTCAGATCAAGCACCTAGGGAAAAAAAAAATTAGTGCAACACATTTACAGTAAATAAATAAACATCCGTACTCACTTACATCCGTACTCACGGACATCCCCGACGCTAATGAGGCTCCATGAGACTTTTCCGGAAGAAAATAGGCAATGGCGCCTTCTGATTGGATGAAAACGCTGTCTACCAAATTCACCCAATCAGGAGGCGCCAATGTGTGAGCCAATCAGAAAGGGATACCCTAAAATCCCACTCTGATTGGATAATGCACATGTCAATCTTTATTTAAACCAATCACAAGGCGCAGATGCCTTCAGCCAATCACAATGGAATACACCCCCACAGGGTGATTGGCTGGAGGCATCTGCGTTTCTGATTGGTTGCACTGACAATAGCCAATCACAATGGAATACACCCCCACGTACTGATTGGTGAAGGATTTGCGCATTCTCATTGTCAATGTCAATCAGTATTACAGCCAATGGGAAGGCGCAGATGTCTTCACCAATCAGTAAGTGGGGGTGTATTGCATTGTGATTGGCTGATGGCAATAAAGCCTTTGGATTGGTTCAAATAAAGATTGACAGGTGCGTTATCCAATCAGCGTGATATTTTGGGGTGTATCCCTTTCTCATTGGTTCACAATTGGCGTCTTCTTATTGGCTGAATTTGATAGACAGCGTTTTCAGCCAATCAGTAGCCGCCATTGCCAATTTTATTCTGGAACACTCCGTAGGAAGCTCATTAGCGTCGGAGACATCCGCCAGGGCGGATGTGTGTATTTTTTTTTTTTTTAAAAGCGCGGATGCTTCCGGAGAAGACGAGGAGGCCGGAGACATCGCGGGGAGGTAAGTATAATGTAGATTGTGTTTATTTTACTTTGTTTCATGTTTATGTATGTGTGCTAATGTAATGTTTTTTTTTTAACAGGGGCCGCAGAAGCAAAGATGGAGGACGTGACATGCTGGGACGGGGCATGCTGGAAAGGTGAGTATAATATTTAGAATATTTAGAATGTTTAGTTATTTTATGTAAACGTGTTGTATTATTTTTTTTAATCTTTTTTTACCCTAGGTTGGTAATCTGAAGAAACATCTCAAAGGTAAGTGGTCTTAATTATTTTATTGTAGCTTAGAATTAGGGTTGCTATATAGAGATAGCATGTATTGTATATTAGATAGATAGGGGGATGTATAGTACATAGATAGTATTTATTGTATATTAGATAGATAGGGGGATGTATATTACATAGGGGGATGTATATTACATAGGGGGATGTATATTGGATAGGGGTGTATTGTATTGTATGTATTATATGTATTGTATTGTATGTATTTCCTTTTCAGGTGTGAATTTTTTTTATTACTGTAGTGGGGTGGGGGCTTGTAATGTATTTTTTTATTTTCTGTAATGTTCCTTTTTTATTTTTTGTGACTTAGGTTTTTTTTTTTCTGTAATGTACATTTTTTATTTTTGGTAATTTTAGTTTTTTTTATTTTATGTAATGTAGATTTTTGATTTTTTATGACTTTAGATTTTTGGATTTCTGTAATTACAGTGGTGGGGAGGGGGTTATTAGGGGGTAGGTTGGTAGTGTAGGTGTTAATAGGTTAGTGTAGAGGGTGTTTAGTTGATATTTAATGTTTTATTGGGGGGTATAGTGCAGTGTAGTGTTTATACTTAGTGTCATGATGGTCCTTGAGGACCGTCATGGCACTTATGTGGTTAATGTTGGGTTGTAACAGGCCCATAATGGTCATAATATACCCTTATGGGACTGATGGAGTTAAATAGAGGCTTATGAGGGTCGGGATAGACCGCCATAAGTGACCGGGTTAAAATGGTGTAGTGCTTACACTTTGGGTCATGAGGGTCCTGGATGACCCTGATGGCACTTATAGTGTTATTACATGCGTTCATTAGTGTGTTAGAGGGGTCTATATAGTTGAGGCACACAGTACACTCACATTGTGTGACAAACAGCATTTCAACACTTTCTTTTATTGACCGTCATTTTTTGACTGGCAAGTCGCTAGTAATAATAATAATAATAATAATAATAATAATAATAAGTACTAAGTTTCTACTTTTACTAAACAAATCATTCCAGTTTAGGTCTAGTATTTGCCAAATGAAGCCGGATTGTGATTCGTGTACGAAGGAGGTGAAATGTGAGCTATTTAATAAGATATGAGCCAATCCTGCATTAGTGCCGCCATGTTCAGAGGCCGAGTCCCCAGGCAGACGCCGCTCCTCAGGATGCAAGAACTTGACGCGGACAAAGAGAGAAGAATCGTTTCAAGAGCGAGTTCAATGACTCATCAACGCTTCTCTAAACATGTTTTTTCACTTAACTCCCAATGAGCTTGTTAATTACACAGAAACCCCCCAAACCTCTGACTGGAACGTGTGACATGGATAAGGAGCTTGGACATTTGTGTTATCAATGCAGGGACTTTATCAGTCATTTAAATTCAATTGTATTTAACAGCATTTTTTATGTTTTGACCACCTAAGACATGGAGCCACATTTAATTCCAAGCCAGTAACTTGATCGCAGACAGCCAGATGTCTGCAGGTGTTTTGCGGGCTCCCGTTCGTCTCCAATTGCGATGCTATTCAATTGATCAAGCCCACAAGTTACTGGCCCAACATGCACTGGTTTGTAGCAGTTCAGGGCGGGAACATGATCAATTAAGCAAGCCCGTAACCGCCCATTTCGAATCAGCCAATAGAAAATGAGACTGTCATTATTACGGCAGTAAAACATGGAGGTTACATGTCAATCAATTGGGTTCAGGGGTCCGATATGCGATCAGACTCACAAACTACAGAATTATGAAAATGAATGCCAATACTGTTCTAGTCCATGTGGGTGGTCTGATATGTATTGACTCATTGATACCCGAGATCGATTTAACCCCGAAATGATACATGAAAATAATTTTTATTTCATGGAAATTTGCGAGCTTGGGACTGTTGTGCAATTAATTCTAATGTCTAGCATCTCTTTCCCGTTATTTACAGTATAGTATTAATTTTATATTTGCATTTACCGTGCTACGAATAGGATTTTCTCCTTCATTTGCCGTTTACGGGTGTGGATACGTTTGCGTCCTTGGGGAAATTCAGCAATTGAATAGCGATTATAGCCATTGTAACAGGACAGGAAGGATCAAAGGCTTCTGGAGGCTGCAAGTTACACGTTTAACCATTTCCATTTTTTCAAGCTCACAACTCAGAAGCCGTTCCAAACCCGCAAAAAAGACGCCAATTAAATAGCAAATTAGCTTGTGACCTCACTTATGGGCCTCCGGATCTCCCGAAACTTAAATTGAATGGGGCTCAAAGATTGGTAACTATACAAGTCAGGTAAAGGGAAGAGTTAGATTTTGTAATGCTATGGGATGAAGACTAAGGTATGGAGTAGTGTAATGATATGAGTAGAGTCTGGAGTAGAGTAATGATATGGGTAGAGTCTGGAGTAGAGTAATGATATGAGTAGAGTCTGGAGTAGAGTATTGGTATGAGTAGAGTTTGGAGTAGAGTAATGATATGAGTAGAGTCTGGAGTAGAGTAATGATATGGGTAGAGTCTGGAGTAGAGTATTGGTATGAGTAGAGTCTGGAGTAGAGTAATGATATGAGTGGAGTCTGGAGTAGAGTAATGATATGGGTAGAGTCTGGAGTAGAGTATTGGTATGAGTAGAGTCTGGAGTAGAGTATTGGTATGAGTAGAGTCTGAAGTAGAGTAATGATATGAGTAGAGTCTGGAGTAGAGTATTGGTATGAGTAGAGTCTGGAGTAGAGTAATGGTATGAGTAGAGTCTGGAGTAGAGTAATGATATGAGTAGAGTCTGGAGTAGAGTATTGGTATGAGTAGAGTTTGGAGTAGAGTAATGATATGAGTAGAGTCTGGAGTAGAGTAATGATATGGGTAGAGTCTGGAGTAGAGTATTGGTATGAGTAGAGTCTGGAGTAGAGTAATGATATGAGTGGAGTCTGGAGTAGAGTAATGATATGGGTAGAGTCTGGAGTAGAGTATTGGTATGAGTAGAGTCTGGAGTAGAGTATTGGTATGAGTAGAGTCTGAAGTAGAGTAATGATATGAGTAGAGTCTGGAGTAGAGTATTGGTATGAGTAGAGTCTGGAGTAGAGTAATGATATGAGTAGAGTCTGGAGTAGAGTAATGGTATGAGTAGAGTCTGGAGTAGAGTAATGATATGAGTAGAGTTTGGAGTAGAGTAATGGTATGAGTAGAGTCTGGAGTAGAGTAATGATATGAGTAAAGTCTGGAGTAGAGTATTGGTATGAGTAGAGTCTGGAGTAGAGTATTGGTATGAGTAGAGTCTGGAGTAGAGTATTGGTATGAGTAGAGTCTGGAGTAGAGTAATGATATGAGTAGTGTTTGGAGTAGAGTATTAGTATGAGTAGAGTCTGGAGTAGAGTAATGATATGAGTAGAGTTTGGAGTAGAGTAATGGTATGAGTAGAGTCTGGAGTAGAGTAATGATATGAGTAGAGTTTGGAGTAGAGTAATGGTATGAGTAGAGTCTGGAGTAGAGTAATGATATGAGTAGAGTCTGGAGTAGAGTATTGGTATGAGTAGAGTCTGGAGTAGAGTAATGATATGAGTAGAGTCTGGAGTAGAGTATTGGTATGAGTAGAGTCTGGAGTAGAGTATTGGTATGAGTAGAGTCTGGAGTAGAGTAATGATATGAGTAGTGTTTGGAGTAGAGTAATGATATGAGTAGAGTCTGGAGTAGAGTAATGGTACGAGTAGAGTCTGGAGTAGAGTAATGATATGAGTAGAGTTTGGAGTAGAGTATTGGTATGAGTAGAGTCTGGAGTAGAGTATTGGTATGAGTAGAGTCTGGAGTAGAGTAATGATATGAGTAGAGTTTGGAGTAGAGTAATGATATGAGTAGAGTCTGGAGTAGAGTAATGGTACGAGTAGAGTCTGGAGTAGAGTAATGATATGGGTAGAGTCTGTATTAGACTAATTGTATGACCGGAGTCTGGATTACCTAACGGTATGAGTAGAGTCTGGATTACCTAACGGTATGAGTAGAGTCTGGATTAGCTAACGGTATGAGTAGAGTCTGTATTAGACTAATTGTATGACGGAGTCTGGATTAGAGTTATAGTATGAGCATGGTTAGATGTCCCATTAGGCAGACAAGGCAGTTGCCCCAAGGAGTGCCTGTTACTAGGGGGAACCATGTCACTCGAGGCTTGTTTTCTTTACACAGAGTTACTTACAGATTTTGTTTGCCTTAGTGACACGAGTTTAAATATTGATGTGCACATACATGGGGTATGCATAGGGGCACCATGACGTTCACAGCCTACTGGCACCAAAAATGTAAAGTTGGACCTGTGTATGGGTACGCTACTTATCAGATAAGTTGTATGTGTAGAGTATGGATTAGAGTAATGGCATAAATAGAGTATGGGTTAGAGTTACATATGAGTATGGTATGGATAAGAGTAATGTTATGAGTGGAGTATGGGTCAGAGTAATGGCATGAATAGATTATGGGTTAGAGTTACATATGATTATGGTATGGATGTAATGTTATGAGAGGAGTATGGGTCAGAGTAATGGCATGAATAGAGTATGGGTTAGAGTTACCTATGAGTATGGTATGGATGTAATGTTATGAGAGGAGTATGGGTCAGAGTAATGGCATGAATAGAGTATGGGTTAGGGTAATGCTATGAGCAGGTTAGGGACTAAAGTAAGGCTAGAAAATACTCCAAATACTCCAATTAACTACATAATTAGCCATATAGAAACAAAAGAAAATGCTCTGGGGTTAACCTTTCACGGACCAGATGTGGACAAAGACCTCCACATCACCCTAATACGCCAAAAGTGAAGCGAGGAGACGTTATATTATATTATAATATTGCTGAAATATAACAGCAAGTTGCGCATGTAATGTCCATGTGTACCAGGTGTAGTTTTTACATCTTTGTTTTTTTACCAAACCTCTCTCTGATTGGCTGATACCGTCCAATGGACTTGGTTACTGCTGTGGGTGCGATTGATCTAACACCAAGCGAGGCCAGATATGGACGGACAGAATTCTCACTATTTACCATTTCATGCGGCTCCTAGCTCTGCGAGTTACTTGCTTATTACGGGCTTCTCAAAGATAAGAGTAAAGATGACAAATTATATATGTAAATGTGGGCAAAAGTCATTGGTTTAGGTAAAAGTAAGAGTAAGGTTGGGGAATATTATGCGCAGAATAATAACCGGGTCATTATATGATTAGGGTAAAGACTAAAGTGTAATGGTATAGGCATAGTAACATAGTAACATAAGAGCTGGGTAATAGTATAAATAGAGTAACATAATAGTAAGGCTGGATAAAGATAAGTATATGGGAGTAGGAGTCTAAAATAATCTGGGGGGATAATTCAACTCTACTCTCAGGATAGGAAGAAGGGGCGGATCTACAACCTGGGCAATGCACTGGGGCCCCGCTCGGGGGCGCATCATTACAGTGCCCCTCAAAAATTTCCTTTTTCATTTCTTTTTTAAAATTTTCAATACCCCCCAATATATATAAATATATATATTCACCAACCTATTATGTATGTATGTATATACTGTATATATATATATATATATATTAAATTATGTAAATTATGGGTCAAAGCTTTCATGGTAAAGACATACTGCTCAATAGTAACATTATATTAAGGCTTGATAATGATAAGGATAGCATAAATGGGACAGTACAGTGGGGTAATAGTATTGGTAGAGTAACATAATAGTAAGGTTGAATAATGATAAGGATATGATATAGATAACAGTAGAGCCGGGTAAAAGTATAGGTAGAATAACAGAAGAGTAAGGTTGGATAATGCTTTGTAATCGCATAGGCAGAATAACATATCAGTAAGAACTGGGTAACAATAAGGATAGGATACATATATCAGTACGGCTGGTAATAGTAACTAAGTAACATAAGTGCAAGACGCGATAATGATAAAGATATTATTAGAGCATGGAATGGATCTTGTGAAGATACAAGTGAGATGGATAATGGTTTCTTTAGCATATACTTAAGATAAGGCTTGGTGATTATATCAGTAATATAAGCATAAATGGAAGACTTAGTAATGGTATGAGTAGGGTGCAAATAAAAGTAATGCTGAGTAGGGTAAAACAGAAGTAAAAATATGAAAATTGTTAATTGCTTTTTATTGCTACAGGAAACAAAAAAAATACAAAATATTGTTTTAAATATCGTCTTATACATGAAAAAATACGGTAAGTGTGGAAAGCTGCTACACTGACCTCTGGAGAGATCATTTTGAAAATGAACTATGTTATGGTAAACGAGAGACTGTCCCATGTCCTGCAGAACACGGTCCCCCTATTCCAAAATATTCGGACTCCATGGCTGACCTCGGCCTACAGCATTAAGGATGGGATATGACTAGGACAGTAAGGGATGAAGCTATTGCCGAAGGATGGCGGTCGTGAGGGAGCTCGGATGACCATTCATACCAGTAGAATCTCAACTGGCGCGGCACTGGAAGAGTATGCCAGGTATTTACTACCCCCACCCCTTTTATTTTTTACCCCTATAAGTTGACATAGTTGATGTTAATATTTTTCAGTTTCTGTACACTTATTACCTGATAAGAGATAGACAATAAAAAAAAAACACAAAAAAAAAACAGGTTTGAAGACATAGAGGGATAGGCAAGGCACAGGATAATAATGAAGTCAGGAAGATCATTATGCAAATTGCATGCAGTTTCCTTGATAAGATGCTGGGGAATGATGTTACTGTAAAACCTGACTGCCCTGTTTTCTTTCTTCGATTACTCTATGCAATGTTATTTTGTTAACTTGTCTTCAATAATAAAAAGAATGGATAAAAAAAAAAAACGTCAACCACAGTGATTAAACCTGTGATCATACATTCCAGATGTCTCATGGAGAAATCACCTATTTTGGTTATTTTATTTATTTATATTCAGTTTACACTCTGGCCCATGTATTATAGTGTGGGTGGTAATACAATTACTCAAAGACATAGACTGGGAGTGGGATTGGCGGCAATGACCAGAGGTATAACTGGAGACTGATGGAGGAGCATGGGGTATCACGATTGATATGGTTTATGGGTAGATCATGGGCTACGTTGGCTGGAGCCCCCAGTGTTCTTGAATATATGGAAAGGTTTATTTAATCTATAATATTAATACCAAAGAACCCAGAAAAGTAAGGTAATGATGATCATATGTTAGATACTGGGGTTGGTTGGTCCCAGTGAGTATAGTTGGCCCTAAGGAATGTCCTGATGTGGTACCGGCCCACTGGAAGGTTCTCAGCTCTTGCACAGACAATTGTTCTATTAATTGTTAAAACGTGTGTTACGTGCAGGGCCGTGTGTTCTACGTGCAGGGGCCGTGTGTAACGTGCAGGAGCCGTGTGTAACGTGCACGAGTCATGTGTAACGCACAGGGTCCGTGTGTTACGTGCAGGGGCCGTGTGTAACGTGCAGGGGCCGTGTGTAACGTGCACGAGTCATGTGTAACGCACAGGGTCCATGTGTTACGTGCAGGGGCCATGTGTAACGTGCACGAGTCATGTGTAACGCACAGGGTCCATGTGTTACGTGCAGGGGCCATGTGTAACGTGCACGAGTCATGTGTAACGCACAGGGTCCGTGTGTTACGTGCAGGGGCCGTGTGTAACGTGCAGGGGCCGTGTGTAACGTGCACGAGTCATGTGTAACGCACAGGGTCCGTGTGTTACGTGCAGGGGCCGTGTGTAACGTGCACGAGTCATGTGTAACGCACAGGGTCCATGTGTTACGTGCAGGGGCCATGTGTAATGGGCAGGAGTCATGTGTAACGCACAGGGGCCGTGTGTTAAGTGCAGGGGCCATGTGTAACGTGCACGAGTCATGTGTAACGCACAGGGTCCGTGTGTTACGTGCAGGGGCCGTGTGTAACGTGCAGGGGCCGTGTGTAACGTGCACGAGTCATGTGTAACGCACAGGGTCCGTGTGTTACGTGCAGGGGCCGTGTGTAACGTGCACGAGTCGTGTGTAACGCACAGGGTCCATGTGTTACGTGCAGGGGCCATGTGTAATGGGCAGGAGTCATGTGTAACGCACAGGGGCCGTGTGTAACGTGCAGGGTCCGTGTGTTACGTGCAGGGTCCGTGTGTTACGTGCAGGGCCGTGTGTTACGTGCAGGGGGCGTGTGTTACGTGCAGGAGTCATGTGTAATGGGCAGGAGTCATGTGTAACGCACAGGGGCCGTATGTAACGTGCAGGGTCCGTGTGTAACGTGCAGGGTCCGTGTGTTACGTGCAGGGCCGTGTGTTACGTGCAGGGCCGTGTGTTCTACGTGCAGGGGGGCGTGTGTTACGTGCAGGAGTCATGTGTAATGGGCAGGAGTCATGTGTAACGCACAGGGGCCGTATGTAACGTGCAGGGTCCGTGTGTAACGTGCAGGGTCCGTGTGTTACGTGCAGGGCCGTGTGTTACGTGCAGGGCCGTGTGTTCTACGTGCAGGGGGCGTGTGTTACGTGCAGGAGTCATGTGTTACGTGCAGGGGGCGTGTGTTACGTGCAGGGCCGTGTGTTCTACGTGCAGGGGGTGTGTGTTACGTGCAGGGTCCGTGTGTTACGTGCAGGAGTCATGTGTAACGCACAGGGGGCGTGTGTTACGTGCAGGGTCCGTGTGTTACGTGCAGGAGTCATGTGTAACGCACGGGGGGCGTGTGTTACGTGCAGGGTCCGTGTGTTACGTGCAGGAGTCATGTGTAACGCACAGGGTACGTGTGTTACGTGCAGAAGTCGTGTGTTACGTGCAGGGTCCGTGTGTTACGTGCAGGGGCCGCGTGTAACGTGCACGAGTCATGTGTAACGCACAGGGTCCGTGTGTTACGTGCAGGGGCCATGTGTAATGGGCAGGAGTCATGTGTAACGCACAGGGTCCGTGTGTTACGTGCAGGGGCCGTGTGTAACGTGCACGAGTCATGTGTAACGCACAGGGTCCGTGTGTTACGTGCAGGGGCCGTGTGTAACGTGCACGAGTCATGTGTAACGCACAGGGGCCGTGTGTAACGTGCACGAGTCATGTGTAACGCACAGGGTCCGTGTGTTACGTGCAGGGTCCGTGTGTTACGCGCAGGGGCCGTGTGTAACGGGCAGGGTCCGTGTGTTACGTGCAGGGCCGTGTGTTCTACGTGCAGGGGCCGTGTGTAACGTGCACGAGTCATGTGTAACGCACAGGGTCCATGTGTTACGTGCAGGGGCCATGTGTAATGGGCAGGAGTCATGTGTAACGCACAGGGGCCGTGTGTTAAGTGCAGGGGCCATGTGTAACGTGCACGAGTCATGTGTAACGCACAGGGTCCGTGTGTTACGTGCAGGGGCCGTGTGTAACGTGCAGGGGCCGTGTGTAACGTGCACGAGTCATGTGTAACGCACAGGGTCCGTGTGTTACGTGCAGGGGCCGTGTGTAACGTGCACGAGTCATGTGTAACGCACAGGGTCCATGTGTTACGTGCAGGGGCCATGTGTAATGGGCAGGAGTCATGTGTAACGCACAGGGGCCGTATGTAACGTGCAGGGTCCGTGTGTTACGTGCAGGGTCCGTGTGTTACGTGCAGGGCCGTGTGTTACGTGCAGGGCCGTGTGTTCTACGTGCAGGGGGCGTGTGTTACGTGCAGGAGTCATGTGTTACGTGCAGGGGGCGTGTGTTACGTGCAGGGCCGTGTGTTCTACGTGCAGGGGGTGTGTGTTACGTGCAGGGTCCGTGTGTTACGTGCAGGAGTCATGTGTAACGCACAGGGGGCGTGTGTTACGTGCAGGGTCCGTGTGTTACGTGCAGGAGTCATGTGTAACGCACAGGGGGCGTGTGTTACGTGCAGGGTCCGTGTGTTACGTGCAGGAGTCATGTGTAACGCACAGGGTACGTGTGTTACGTGCAGAAGTCGTGTGTTACGTGCAGGGTCCGTGTGTTACGTGCAGGGGCCACGTGTAACGTGCACGAGTCATGTGTAACGCACAGGGTCCGTGTGTTACGTGCAGGGGCCATGTGTAATGGGCAGGAGTCATGTGTAACGCACAGGGTCCGTGTGTTACGTGCAGGGGCCGTGTGTAACGTGCACGAGTCATGTGTAATGCACAGGGTCCGTGTGTTACGTGCAGGGGCCGTGTGTAACGTGCACGAGTCATGTGTAACGCACAGGGTCCGTGTGTTACGTGCAGGGGCCATGTGTAATGGGCAGGAGTCATGTGTAACGCACAGGGGCCGTGTGTAACGTGCACGAGTCATGTGTAACGCACAGGGTCCGTGTGTTACGTGCAGGGTCTGTGTGTTACGCGCAGGGGCCGTGTGTAACGGGCAGGGTCCGTGTGTTACGTGCAGGGCCGTGTGTAATGGGCAGGAGTCATGTGTAACGCACAGGGGCCGTGTGTAACGTGCACGAGTCATGTGTAACGCACAGGGTCCGTGTGTTACGTGCAGGGTCCGTGTGTTACGCGCAGGGGCCGTGTGTAACGGGCAGGGTCCGTGTGTTACGTGCAGGGCCGTGTGTTCTACGTGCAGGGGCCGTGTGTAACGGGCAGGGTCCGTGTGTAACGTGCAGGGCCGTGTGTTCTACGTGCAGGGGGCGTGTGTAACGTGCACGAGTCATGTGTAACGCACAGGGGCCGTGTGTAACGGGCAGGGTCCGTGTGTTACGTGCAGGGCCGTGTGTTCTACGTGCAGGGGCCGTGTGTAACGGGCAGGGTCCGTGTGTTACGTGCAGGGCCGTGTGTTACGTGCAGGGGCCGTGTGTAACGTGCAGGGTCCGTGTGTTACGTGCAGGGTCCGTGTGTTACGTGCAGGGCTGTGTGTAACGTGCAGGGTCCGTGTGTTACGTGCAGGGCCGTGTGTTACGTGCAGGGCCGTGTGTTCTACGTGCAGGGGGCGTGTGTTACGTGCAGGAGTCATGTGTTACGTGCAGGAGTCATGTGTAACGCACAGGGGGCGTGTGTTACGTGCAGGGTCCGTGTGTTACGTGCAGGAGTCATGTGTAACGCACAGGGGGCGTGTGTTACGTGCAGGGCCGTGTGTTCTACGTGCAGGGGGTGTGTGTTACGTGCAGGGTCCGTGTGTTACGTGCAGGAGTCATGTGTAACGCACAGGGTACGTGTGTTACGTGCAGAAGTCGTGTGTTACGTGCAGGGTCCGTGTGTTACGTGCAGGAGTCATGTGTAATGCACAGGGTCCGTGTCTTACGTGCAGGGGCCGCGTGTAACGTGCAGGGTCCGTGTGTTACGTGCAGGGTCCGTGTGTTACGTGCAGGGTCCGTGTGTTACGTTCAGGGTCCTTGTGTAACGTGCAGGGGTCGTGTGTTACGTGCAGGAGGCGTGTGTTACGTGCAGGGTTCGTGTGTTACGTGCAGGCGTTAAAATACAGTGAGCATGGCGTATATAACATATATAGTTCTCAGCAGCGCGGGCTGGCCAAAAAACGTTGGTAACGCAACGGTAAAACTGAGGAGCGAGGCCAGGCAAGGACATATATAGGATTCATACCTACGAATCGCGGGACCACAGATCAACAAAAGCTCAATTACACAATTCACAGAGCGAGACCCGTAGCACTTCGAAAAAATCGCCTACAAAAATTACGGCCTGTAACACTTTGGAAAGAAAAACGCACTTAAAAAAATAAATAACGAAGTTAACGGCCGAAACGCGCACGTGGAAAAACACGAAAAACACACACAAAAAACATACAAAAAACATCACACACCACGGGGTACAGCCAGGACGTCTGGGAGTGAGGTTGCACGAGAATTTAAGTGGAATTTGCAGAGTTTCGGCACTCGAAAATCGCCTAAGGGAGAAAAAAATGGCTGCCGAGAAAAACAAAAACGGGGTTTCATGACCCCTAACCACGCAAAACACCGCTAAGCACATACGACTTTTACCCACGAACGTACGAGGTACAAAATACACTATTAGGAAGGACAGAAAATGCTCCAGACCCGCGTAACAAATACACACTCGCCGCCATTTTACAACACTACCTTCAAACTAATAACACTACTATTATATAATGCTGCTTTACACAACTATACAAACGGTTTGACCTTGCGCGCACGCAGCCTATTTACACTGCACACTTGGCACATGCTGACACTTACACCTCAGGTCACCAACAGTCAAAATGTACGTTGTATGCGGCAAGAAAATAGCAGCGATTGTTAGCTTTTCAGCATATTGATATATTAATTACGAATAGATAAATTATATTCATTTAGTATATCATTAATTAATTAATTCTTAATTTAATAAAAAAAAAAATATATATATATATATATATAAAACAAATACAAATAGCAGAGGAGAGGCTCGCAATGAGCGCCGAAGGTACTCAGAGGACCAAAAGCCCATTGTGTGGCAAACAGCGTTGCTTGGCGTACAACTTTCTTGCCGTAATGTTTGATGGGCAAGTCGCTAGTGTTATTATAAAATGTGGAGCCTTCTTCCTTTTTGTCAAGTTTAGAATGAGTTCACTTTGCTTTAGTACAATAGTTCTTCTGGTCAGTTGGACACTTTTGTTGGTTCCATGGAGTTGGCTTTGGTTTCATTACAGAGGATGTATCTGCTAAAATGGCCTCAGTTTATTGTGCGTAGACCCCAGAGTCTCCCATTATTAGTAACTCTCCTGAAGACAACGTATTCGCCGTTGGACGAGTGATTGACATCTGTCCGGCGTCTGATGGCTCTGCCAGTTCCTCTCACTCCTCGCCGGCACTGGAGGCCTCGGGTGACCCAGCTCAGCCCAATGATCTGACTCTGTCTATAGTTTCCAGACACGTGTTTCTCTTTGCGCCTCCATCTTTTCCATGGACACAACAAACGTATCAAACATAGAACATATATAATTACTGTAAATGACATCACCGTGATGTATTACCTTCCCTCCCATCACATTTTTGGGCAGTTACAGAGTCATTTCTATTTTATTCTCATTTAATAATATTCATTAATGTTGTTGTTTACCAAGTTAATCAGTTTGATAAACCTATAAACAAAAATAACAACAAAGGGAGAGATCTATTTCTGTATCTTTTGATCCCACAATAAACTCGATTCTCCAACGTGATTTATCGGAGGGCTCCGGTCAAAAGCTTTTTTCTAGGCTGTGATGGAAAGTGCTGCGACCGTCCCTGCTGAGAAAGACTAGCAATGCCTCTGAGATAAAGGACGGCTGTCCATGCTTATTAGCGCAACATTGATACACACAACTCGCACTCCTCACTCATTAGCACGTAATGTCATTAGGACAGGCCTGCAGCGGTCGGACAGGCTGGATGGACAACCTCTTTGACGTCAGGCCGTGAGCTCCTCTCTCTTGTACTCTTCATGATGTACTGTAGAGAAATCCATGTCAGGAGCATGAAAGGGATCCGGCTGTCTGGCGTGGACAGATGGCTGCTCTCGAGATCTCATTATCGTGATTATTAGGATGTTTTACATGAGCACTCACTAGTCAGAAATGAAACGATAAAAATAAGACGAAATCGAAAATAGTCCTTACTTTAATATTAATAATACATTTTATTCAAAAACACAGAACACACAACATAGAAAATGCTTCAAATGCATGGCCCATAAATAACACATACCCCATACAGACCTGCGCTGTGACGCAGGAACATCCGACATTCTCGGAGCCATACTAAATCCCTACCCCCAATACTCCATCTAACCCTACCAACCCCCTGATATTCCCTACCAGTCTTCTGGGGTAAGATGGACCTCCATATTCTATTAGTGGTGGCTAGTAGCCTAAGAGGGGGGCTCTTGCCCTCTATGCCCAGTCCTAGACCATCAATTAAGCAGTCAGAAAAGTGGGGGGTAGTCTTCTCTGATTCATTAATATTAACCAATCAATTAATATTTTAGTTGCTTTGATCTGAAATGGGATTCACAGCTTTAGCCATTCAGACGTGTAGAAAGTCCGTATATATGGGGCCGGCGCAAGGACCATTTGCGTCATGTATCACTGGGAGCTCCCCATAGGAAGAGCACATGTTAGTTTATATGTTTTTTTCTTTTCTTTTTTTTTAGAGAGGTGGGATTTTTGGACTGAGTTTTTTCTACGGCCTCAAAGAGAGGGAACACGGCCATGGCGAGCAGCATTGAGGTGCCCGTATACCAGGACTGAAGAGAGGATCAAGGGATTTCAGAAAACCTTGTTATTTTGTTAAAATCCATACATCCCTCTATGATAAGTGCTAAATACATGAATGATTTCCAAGATGTCCGATAGGTGTGTTGGATTATTATGATATCTTGGATTGTAAGATTTATCCCCAAAACCTGAAACTGAATGAAGCCAAACTGGTTCATGCCACTCTCCTCAACAGATTATACAAATATAACTTAACAAAAGCAAATCTACTTATCATAAGGTGGACCTGGAGACGTGGACCTCAAAACAACAGATTTCATCTTCAAGAGTTGATTGAATGGATGACATGTTCTGCAGCAAATAACAAGCCCCCGACTGTATGTGATGTTTTAGAGTGGAGTTAATGTCCTAATCTGGATTAAATAGTCTAAGGGTAATACTGTAGGGCAAATAAATACTAGGATCAAAACGTACTGCCCCCCCCCCCCCCCAAAAAAAAGGATAATTTAAAAATCACGATGGTCTTGATTGGTCACTTGGATATTGCTGAGGATTTGTGAGGACCACTCAATGGCTCTTCTGATGGACCACTAGTGAGATCTGCCCATCACAGTTTGGGGACCTCTGGTTTACAGTGAATTAAACCGATTGTCAAATCTATTTATACGGACACTAGACAGAATGAGAAAAATGGCAAGTAGAGATGGGCTGGATCTTGAGCTACCATTGAGGGAGCTTTATAATATAACACATTTATATTATATATATATTAAAATACTCCTGTTGTTATGTATGCAAGCTGTTGTTTGTCGTTCAGCTGTGTCCAATTCTCCATGACCCTGTGGACAATAGCACACCAGGAACATCTATTGTGAAACTGCGAATGTCTCTGGTTGTGGCTATAAGGTTCTCTAGGCAGATACTTAAATGGGTTGCTGTAACAGCTGTAACATCACTGTGTTACCCTGTTTTATGATTATTATGGTTAAAATATGATCCTACTATTATACTGCATGTATGTTGGTTTATGCTCTGCAGAATATTGGCCCAGACTAGTGCAGACCTTGGCATGGGAGATAATACTGTTACAGAGACTCCGCATAAAGATAAGGACGTCTATTATATAAAGTGTTTTCATTCTCAGCCATAAGAACAAAGAAGTGTAATTGAATCAATGTCTGATTGTATCAAAGTTGCCAGGTAGCCTCGGGGAGGTGTGACCACACCTATTGTTCTCTTTATGTGTATTGTGTGGCCAAATATGGGCATGTGTATTGCCTGTGGGAAGAGATGTGTATAAATATTTCTGCACAACAAAATAAAGTCAGTTCACTACTTGACCCTTCAAAACGTAGCCTTGTCTCGTTCTTGAAGGGGATTGCTATATCACACTGGGGATTGCTATGCTTTGGCATACTCCCTTGAGCTGTAACTACTGAACCCTTGTTCCTGATGTACTATCCTTGGAGTCTGTGGTGGTTTTGGTGTCCGGTGCAGTGCTTGTAGTCCTCAACGCAAACTAGGATGCGTCCATCAACGGAGGTACCCGGTCGGGGTGCCAGTAGATCCGTTACATTGGCTGGCAGTGGTGGGATGGCGTCCTAGTAAGAGGAAAAGCAGCATGGAGACACCGGTAACGTTTGGAGTTACAAATTGAGGGCAACGCTAGTATCCGTACAGCGCCCCTGGCTACAGCAGGATGGAACCGGCTAGTTTTCGGACAGAGTTCCATGATGAGGAGGAGGAGGCGGCCGCGGACTATAGGGATGCAGACAGAAAGGAACTCTGGTATGATGCCCTGGAAGATGCCCAATGGCGGCGAGGTGAGAGTCTCCCCAGTGATGAGCAGCGGCTACAGAATGTGTGGCAATGCGGATGTATCTATTGGGAGAGCAGCCCCTGGATGAGTGGGTGACAAGACTAGAGACCCTGGTACGGCGAGAGATCTGGCTAGACAACGCATACCAGGCCCTCTGGTGGTATACCGTTCGACTTACCCCCTGGACGGCTGAACATGACTTACCGGAGGGGGATGATTATGATGGCCCGGGTTTATTATGGGATGCCTTGGAGGATGACATTGATCTTGGCAGCACGGAGGGGTCTAGGTTTTGGGACATCTACGACTACCGGATGGGCATGTATGTCTGGGATGACGAAGGCGAGGTGAGCAAAGACATGACCCACCTGGTAACGAGAGAGTGGGAGCTGGAGCAGGACTACCAATACCTGCTCAGCTTTGTGCAGCCCCAACCTACTCGACAAGCAGAACCAGACCTCATTGACTGGTCCTGGGATGACCTCCAGATGGCAGGTAGAGATGGGACCGAGGTCTCTCTACCGGCCCTACAGGCGGCAGAAGGTGTCGTCCTTCCTCCCCAGCGGCAGTGTGAACCCCAGGGGGCTGAAGGTGTTGTCCTTCCCCCCCAGCGGCAGTGTGAACCCCAGGGGGCAGAAGGTGTCATCCTTCCCCCCCAGAAGCAGTGTGAACCCCAGGGGGCAGAAGGTGTCGTCCTTCCCCCCCCAGCGGCAGTGTGAACGCCAGGGGGCAGAAGGTGTCGTCCTTACCCCTCAGCGGCAGTGTGAACCCCAGGGGGCAGAAGGTGTCGTCCTTCCCCCCCAGCGGCAGTGTGAACCCCAGGGGGCAGAAGGTGTCGTCCTTCCTCCCCAGCGACAGTTTACCCTGACAAGGGGAGACACCAATCTCCAAGACGGCGCAGATGGGACCATGGTCTCTGCACCCACAGCCTGTCCAGATCCCCAACTACCCTCACTGGGACAACCGGAGGAGGGGGTAAGTACAAATTCCCTTCCCCAGCTAACGTCTAATGTGGCCCCAGGGTTAACAGAGGAAATGTTAACCCCCACTGACCCCCACGTTTCCCTGGCTACTGAGCCGGAATATGTCCCAAGTACCCCAGCAGAAGAGCTGACAGCGGGGCAGAGTACAGTCGGCCTCTGCCCTCCCTTTGTCCCTTGTACAGAGCAGGATGTCCTGCAGGTTATACCAGCAGAAGAGCTGGCATCAGGGCAGAGTGCCGCTGGCCTCTGCCCCTCAAGTCCCCTCAGCGTGTTGCCCCATCACCACAGCGAAATATCCAGTTGCAGTAACGGTTTGTTGTGGGTGGGCTGCTCTTGCACTTTGTTGTTGTGGGGTGGTTGCTCTAGCACTGGTTTATTGTGGGTTGGTGGATCGTCTAACGGAGGCACTGACCGGCAGAAGGTCAGGTGCCCGGTTAGACTTCCCCCCAAAGGGGAGATGTGTGACGAAGTGTCCTTCGCCACTTTGTCTTGGAGAGGACTGTTTGCCAGCCTCCTGCCCTGCGACTATGGCCCTAGGACATATTGCCCTTCAAACACAGTTTTCAGCCATACCAGAGTATATGTCACTCATTCTGGCCCTTTACATACAGGGGGGGTCATTCGGTACTTGCCCTGTGGGAGCGGTGATACCCCAGATAACTATGCCATGGAGCCCATTCATATAATGAAAGACTATGGGAAGGACTTTAGTTACATGGCAATTGAACTGTGTGAATAGGATCTGAGCGCTATTCGGTAGTTTTGTGCGCTCAGATCCCAGCTATCTGGGGATATGTGAAATGTGAGTAAATGTGAATTGCAGTAATGCTGATGGGTTGTCAAACTAGAGAATTGACCAACAAATACTTTTGTCCGGACATCCCCAGGCCGTTCCGTTGGGATCAGACCGCGTATGCCGGCTTATGGTCACGGGGGAGGTGTGTAACGGAACCCATCACTGTGTTACCCTGTTTTATGATTATTATGGTTAAAATATGATCCTACTATTATACTGCATGTATGTTGGTTTATGCTCTGCAGAATATTGGCCCAGACTAGTGCAGACCTTGGCATGGGAGATAATCCTGTTACAGAGACTCCGCATAAAGATAAGGACGTCTATTGTATAAAGTGTTTTCATTCTCAGCCATAAGAACAAAGAAGTGTAATTGAATCAATGTCTGATTGTATCAAAGATGCCAGGTAGCCTCGGGGAGGTGTGACCACACCTATTGTTCTCTTTATGTGTATTGTGTGGCCAAATATGGGCATGTGTATTGCCTGTGGGAAGAGATGTGTATAAATATTTCTGCACAACAAAATAAAGTCAGTTCACTACTTGACCCTTCAAAACGTAGCCTTGTCTCGTTCTTGAAGGGGATTGCTATATCACACTGGGTATTGCTATGCTTTGGCATACTCCCTTGAGCTGTAACTACTGAACCCTTGTTCCTGATGTACTATCCTTGGAGTCTGTGGTGGTTTTAATGTCCGGTGCGGTGCTTGTAGTCCTCAACGCAAACTAGGATGCGTCCATCAACGGAGGTACCCGGTCGTGGTGCCAGTAGATCCGTTACAGTTGCCATTTGACGCATCTCTTTAAAGAAGCGTATCACCTTCCACCCTAACACGCTCATCACTGCTCTCTCCCTCCTTTACCACTCAGTATACCTTTAGGTTGTAAGTCTGAGAGTTTCTATCCGGCAGGGTGCTTTGAGAATGCACCATGGACACTGGATTCGAGGCTCAAAGACAGGGCCCTCCTTTCTTTGCTATGTGTTAATTTGTATTTATCTTTATCTGAACTTAACTTATGTACAGCGCTACGGAATATGTTGGCACATTATAAATAAACGATGATGGAATTGTTATAAAGTTGCAAATTTAGATCCCTAATCCAATCTGGTGCTCAAAGTTAGGGCAATGCCGAAAATCTGTTGTGGGAGCGTTTTTCCCTAAATTCTACACTAATGTAAATCATTCCCACCCCCAGATTACAGCACTCAGTGCACAAATCCTGCTTTATATGCAACAGATGTCTGTGCAGGGAGCAGCCAAACCAAGCTGTACGGATGAGACGGCACTAGTAGCCAATAGGAAATGCGAACGTCATGAATATTATAATGCGCGGTATGTAACTAGCTACAGCAAGGAAACACATATATATATATATATATATATATATATATATATATATATATAGTAAATAAATAGTACATCTGTGTTCACATTTGCATGACTAAAGCATGTTAAAAAAATCTGCTTCCAGCTCAGAATTCCGAGAAAAACTGTGATTACACTGCATTCTGGGAAGCTGAGCTGGAACATGCAAATGTGCCCAAAATTCATTGCTCTTCAATCCATAGCTATTTTCAAACATGGCTTCCTTTAAGCTTATGCCTGCTGTATTACACAGATTTAATGCAAAACCAAGGCTGGATTTTACACAAACTGAGAATCCTATCCATGTACAGCTGTTTCAAGCTTACTGGCTTTCATCAGCATGGAGTGGGATATATATGTATAAAGTAATCATTTTTTATTTATTAATATATTTGATATTCAAAAGATGTGACAATTGTATTTATAGCTTCAATAAATAAAGATGTGTTTATTTTGTGTTAAAATATGATCTATTTATAGACAATGTAATAGAGTGTTTGTCCCCAGGCAATGTAGTTTTGTGATGTGTATTAGCCCATTGAGTACTGTGTTGTGTGTTACCCTGGATTTTGCATCATAAAATGGGCTTAATACTAACATATCATGTTTTTTAATTGGTAATATGTTTATATCGGATTGTTAAGTGTCAAATAATGTTGAAGTTTCATCAGTTTGTAGTGCTTTGTGTGCTATAATATCACTTTAAATGCTTCTGGGGGGGACAGCAAAAGTTTTAAAACCAGTTATCTGGTACACATCAATCTTTCTTCTGCTTTTTGCATTTAAGGCAGTGCCCTGATTTGCGAGTGATCCGTAAAATCTTATTACCATATGGTTTGTGTGTCAGGGAGTAACTCGTAATTTTTGTCAATGGAGATTTATGCCTTGCTTTTTGTCTGTGTCGGGAAGTTCACTTGGAGCAGTGACCTGTAGGAGTTTTCTCGCAATGTTTTAGGGATGGGTGATTAACATGTAGGATTAACTCTGCAGTTAGGGCACTCATACATACTTTTTCAAGGATTAGCATAGGGCCCTTATTTGTCAGCATATTTTGTCACAATTCATTTTTAATTTATGTTTTACCATTTTATTCACAGCCACAGAATTATTTCATGGCTCAGATATAAGAAAACTGTCAAGTTAATTGTTTTTCCAGAGGTTGCTCTATCCATGACCTTATCTTTCTGGTCAAGTAAGAAGGAACCTTGTACACTGAGGACATCTCAATAATTGTGTATTAAATCATAGTGCCTATCTCTGCACATTGTAATACAGAACATTTTGTGTGTCTGTCTGGTAAAGCAGGAAAGAAACCTGGAAAGTGGAATTTAGCAACTAATATCCTCATTAGATCAAATGTTTTAAAAATAGTTTAATATTCTACTTAAAAAAAACTATATTCATAGACACTTGGTAATATCTACCAAATATCTGTGTTTATCAAGCCCTAACTTCAGTAACATTCAATGGAGCTTATTCAAAATGACCAAATATTATACTGATGTTCAATGAAGTTTAAAGAATAAAACAGACATTGTTATATCTATCTCAAAGAAACATCACTTTTATGATAAATGTACATGAAAACACTTTTTCTTCGTGGTATCTGAAGGAGGATACTTCTGGTACGTAATGCTGCTTATACCACCGCACGTATCTTACATAACATTGTAACAGTTCTGAAGCTCCGCGGTCCCCCTGGGCGCGACACAACATACACGTTAAGTCCATATTTCCACTACGGTATTTAAGCTCGATAATGGGCTAAATGTTTTTAGAAGGTAAACAAATTAGATACATTTTTCATTTATGGACTGTTATATACGATTACGCTTTATTGGGGTAACCATTATTTTCTGGACACTGAGTTGCCACATGAGAGGGGAAGAGAAATGTAAATAAGATTTCCATCAAGAAACAACTTAAAATAAGAGCACTTGGCACCCTGTCTGATACGGTGCCCCCTCACATGTGATAAACCAAATAAGCAAATAAAGACACTGAGTATTTATGGACTTTCCTGACAATAACGGCAGAAGGTTTCCCATATAAAAGGGAAAAGAGGAACTGATATATTATTATTATTATTATTATTATTATTATTATTATTTATTATTATTATTAATTATTTACTTATTATTATTATTAACTATTTACTTATTATTATTATTATTATTATTATTATTATTATTATTATTAATAATAATTATTTACTTTGCCTGAAATGTTTAATATGCTGAAAAGATATACATATGGACTGGATCAGAATACCCATCAGGACATGGAGGCCATCGGGGTAGAGTCACAAAGTTATCACAAGTTCTGTGAATGGACGCAATGTACCCCAGAGGAAAGAGGCGCTGCAGCCTCCGGTGACCTGCTTGGTAGCCCCGTCGATGCTTAGTGAAAGAGGCGCTGCAGCCTCCGGTGACCTGCTTGGTAGCCCCGTCGATGCTTAGTGAAAGAGGCGCTGCAGCCTCCAGTGACCTGCTTGGTAGCCCCGTCGATGCTTAGTGAAAGAGGCGCTGCAGCCTCCGGTGACCTGCTTGGTAGCCCCGTCGATGCTTAGTGACAGAGGCGCTGCAGCCTCCGGTGACCTGCTTGGTAGCCCCGTCGATGCTTAGTGAAAGAGGCGCTGCAGCCTCCGGTGACCTGCTTGGTAGCCCCGTCGATGCTTAGTGACAGAGGCGCTGCAGCCTCCGGTGACCTGCTTGGTAGCCCCGTCGATGCTTAGTGAAAGAGGCGCTGCAGCCTCCGGTGACCTGCTTGGTAGCCCCGTCGATGCTTAGTGAAAGAGGCGCTGCAGCCTCCAGTGACCTGCTTGGTAGTCCCATCGATGCTTAGTGAAAGAGGCGCTGCAGCCTCCGGTGACCTGCTTGGTAGCCCCGTCGATGCTTAGTGAAAGAGGCGCTGCAGCCTCCGGTGACCTGCTTGGTAGCCCCGTCGATGCTTAGTGAAAGAGGCGCTGCAGCCTCCGGTGACCTGCTTGGTAGCCCCCTCGATGCTTAGTGAAAGAGGCGCTGCAGCCTCCGGTGACCTGCTTGGTAGCCCCGTCGATGCTTAGTGAAAGAGGCGCTGCAGCCTCCGGTGACCTGCTTGGTAGCCCCGTCGATGCTTAGTGAAAGAGGCGCCGCAGCCTCCGGTGACCTGCTTGGTAGCCCCATCGATGCTTAGTGAAAGAGGCGCTGCAGCCTCCGGTGACCTGCTTGGTAGCCCCGTCGATGCTTAGTGAAAGAGGCGCTGCAGACTCTGGTGACCTGCTTGGTAGCCCCGTCGATGCTTAGTGAAAGAGGCGCTGCAGCCTCCGGTGACCTGCTTGGTAGCCCCGTCGATGCTTAGTGAAAGAGGCGCTGCAGCCTTCGGTGACCTGCTTGGTAGCCCCGTCGATGCTTAGTGAAAGAGGCGCTGCAGCCTCCGGTGACCTGCTTGGTAGCCCCGTCGATGCTTAGTGAAAGAGGCGCTGCAGCCTCCGGTGACCTGCTTGGTAGCCCCGTCGATGCTTAGAGACAGAGGCGCTGCAGACTCTGGTGACCTGCTTGGTAGCCCCGTCGATGCTTAGTGAAAGAGGCGCTGCAGCCTCCGGTGACCTGCTTGGTAGCCCCGTCGATGCTTAGTGAAAGAGGCGCTGCAGCCTCCGGTGACCTGCTTGGTAGCCCCGCCGATGCGTAGTGACAGAGGCGCTGCAGCCTCCGGTGACCTGCTTGGTAGCCCCGTCGATGCTTAGTGAAAGAGGCGCTGCAGCCTCCGGTGACCTGCTTGGTAGCCCCGTCGATGCTTAGTGACAGAGGCGCTGCAGCCTCCGGTGACCTGCTTGGTAGCCCCGTCGATGCTTAGTGAAAGAGGCGCTGCAGCCTCCAGTGACCTGCTTGGTAGTCCCGTCGATGCTTAGTGAAAGAGGCGCTGCAGCCTCCGGTGACCTGCTTGGTAGCCCCGTCGATGCTTAGTGAAAGAGGCGCTGCAGCCTCCGGTGACCTGCTTGGTAGCCCCGTCGATGCTTAGTGACAGAGGCGCTGCAGCCTCCAGTGACCTGCTTGGTAGCCCCGTCGATGCTTAGTGAAAGAGGCGCTGCAGCCTCCGGTGACCTGCTTGGTAGCCCCGTCGATGCTTAGTGACAGAGGCGCTGCAGCCTCCGGTGACCTGCTTGGTAGCCCCGTCGATGCTTAGTGAAAGAGGCGCTGCAGCCTCCAGTGACCTGCTTGGTAGCCCCGTCAATGCTTAGTGAAAGAGGCGCTGCAGCCTCCGGTGACCTGCTTGGTAGACCCGTCGATGCTTAGTGACAGAGGCGCTGCAGCCTCCGGTGACCTGCTTGGTAGCCCCGTCGATGCTTAGTGACAGAGGCGCTGCAGCCTCCGGTGACCTGCTTGGTAGCCCCGTCGATGCTTAGTGAAAGAGGCGCTGCAGCCTCCAGTGACCTGCTTGGTAGCCCCGTCGATGCTTAGTGAAAGAGGCGCTGCAGCCTCCAGTGACCTGCTTGGTAGCCCCGTCGATGCTTAGTGACAGAGGCGCTGCAGCCTCCGGTGACCTGCTTGGTAGCCCCGTCGATGCTTAGTGAAAGAGGCGCTGCAGCCTCCGGTGACCTGCTTGGTAGCCCCGTCGATGCTTAGTGACAGAGGCGCTGCAGCCTCCGGTGACCTGCTTTGTAGCCCCGTCGATGCTTAGTGAAAGAGGCGCTGCAGCCTCCGGTGACCTGCTTGGTAGCCCCGTCGATGCTTAGTGAAAGAGGCGCTGCAGCCTCCAGTGACCTGCTTGGTAGCCCCGTCGATGCTTAGTGAAAGAGGCGCTAATTATTGACATTCCTTATATATTTTAGCAAAGTACATCTGGGCAAAGAAGCCAACACCTCTAAAATGTTGTGGTTGTTGTTCAGTGGTGTCCGACTCTCTTTGACCCTATGGATTGCAGAACACCAGGCACATCTGTCAGCCGCTGCTCCTCTGAGCTCCTTCAAGCTCATGCTCATTGCTTCAGTGACCTCATCTATCCATCTCCGCCTCCTCTTCTCCGTGTGCCTTCATTCTCTCCCCGTCTTCTCTAGGGAATCTTGTCTTCTCGTGATATGGACACAATATATTTGAGCTTTAGCCTCAGATCCAAATATTTTCAATATCAGTTATGTCAGCTGATGAATTACCTGATCCCGCTCATTATCTAAGCCCTGTCACTAAATCCATCAGCAGCAGATTACATTAATATATTGTACTAATAAATAAAACAAGAGAAATGGGAAAAGCGCTGACACCTGCAGAGGAGCGCTGAGTATACTATAAGATTGTTACATTACGCAGACCTGAGCTGAGCATTATGGGTAATCCACAAACATAACTGGAGTTGTATAAATAATATGCATGAGATACATCAGGAACTTATAATATAATTAGGAAGTCATCTCCTTATTTCAGATACAATGTTGCAGTTTAATTCATTTATCTAAGAAATGAAATCAAATGAGAATTGTTGGTGTTTTTTTATATTTTTCCCTATAAATACCTTTCTTTGGATAATGTTTATTATGATATACAGCCCAAAGGTAATAAAAGCAGAAGTTTCTCACTGTTATTGATTGTTCTCGTTGTCACATGAGATCTAATCACATAGGCTCAAGCGCCGGCTCCCAGTGACGCACGGACTGGATGAGCAATTAAAATGAAGCTGGAAGCCAAAATGCAATTGAACAGAAGCGCGGGGTCTTGTGGGCCCTCCAGGAGCAGGCACCATTGGAGTTACGTTATAGAGAGGAGCTGCCTCTTATATACATATAGATTTATATATACTGTATACTATACACCTGGCAATGCACCATGGATTCAGGGCTCGCCTCGCTTTGCTATTGGTTGGTTTGTATTTATCTTTGTCTGAGCTTGACTTGCGTACAGCGCTACGGAATATGTCAGCGCTTTATAAATGAACTATAATAATAAATAATAATAATAATATATTATTATTATGCATTCTTTATTTATAAAAGGAGAATAATTAGTTTTATCTCTTTCAATATATAATATTAATTAGTGGGAATTATTTATGTCATTATTTATAAAATAAACAAATGACCTATAAGTCCTGGAGTCGTAGTATAGGCAGATAAGCCAGAGGATTATACACCGGGCCGGGGGCCATCAGGACCAAGGAACACAGAGGAAGTAGGAAAAGGAGCAAGAAATACTGGGAGCCGGAGATACTACAATGTCTTATGGAATGTCTTATCTGTGGGAATGCACTCGATACCTGGCTCCTAAACATCCTGCCTGGCTCCTAACAGCTCTTTTGTTTTATATATTTTGGGCACCCTTTATGTGTTATTTACTATTATTATCCTTTATTTGTAACGCGCCGTCCTATTCCATAGCAAATAAGAAATAAAGATCATAAAAGGACAATGTAAGATTGTAATTATACATTGATCATTAATAAAATTCATATTTAATGATTTTGAATAGAAATATTTAATACTAAATTCACTAAATTCGAAGATTAGAATATCAGGCTCCAGTTGAGTACTTTGTCTCCACCCTGATAAGGCCATAAAGGTAGATAAGAGACTGGACTAAAGCATTTTAAGAATAATCTGATTGGATAAGAGGCCATACAATCATTCATAGACTGCCCCACAGCAAAGTTAGTTAGTAAGGGAAACCACTTTAACACTGCATATGTGGTAGACAAGGAAGCTTCCTCCCGTTAAACCTATATAGTCTGAACGTAAAAAGTAAGATTAATGATGAACACTGGATTTTTAAGTATAATTCAATATGAACGGTATTAATGATCAGTTACATCATCTAGTTCCTGTTGTTTGGGAATTACAATGGATCTTTAAATGCAATCACAATGGATGTATTGTTTATTTATGAACATTGTGGATACATTTGTTGTTGTTGTTTAGTCATTCAGTTGTGTCCGACTCTCTGTGCCCCTATGGACTCAGCACACCAAGCATATCTAACATTATGTCTTTGGTTGTGCTTATCCATAAGAGTCCCTTGTAGAGTCCGTCATATTCCCTGTAGAGCCCACCATATATCCCTGTAGAGTCTGCCATATTCCGTGTAGAGTCCGTCATATTCCCTGTAGAGTCCATCATATTCCCTGTAGAGTCCGCCATATTCCATGTAGAGTCCATCATATTCCCTGTAGAGTCCGCCATATTCCCTGTAGAGACTGCCATATTCCCTGTAGAGTCCGTCATATTCCCTGTAGAGTCCGCCATATTCCCTGTAGAGTCTGCCATATTCCCTGTAGAGTCCGTCATATTCCCTGTAGAGTCCGCCATATTCCCTGTAGAGTCTGCCATATTCCCTGTAGAGTCCGTCATATTCCCTGTAGAGTCCGCCATATTCCGTGTAGAGTCCGTTATATGTGGTTGTGACAGACAAGCCCGATGGTGTCCATGGCAGTATCCTTTATTTCTAATACATCTGGCCATGAGGTTCTCACGATGGAGCTTATTCTGGTAGCCGTAGGGTTGTTAGATGCCCAATGGTAACCTTGCTTTGTGAGTTCTGTTACTGTAACTCTTTACGTTGGAGTGGCAAGGACTAATTGTATTGGAATGTTAAAGGGTTAATCCATATTGCTTTTGTTAAATAGTCTCCAAGGCCATTTGACTAAAATATTTTATGGAGACCCTTATTAGAGAAAGAGTGACACATCCCAGAGGCTCTCCAGCCAAAGGGTAAAAGGTTTCCCCTTGGCCTTATCATGTCCTAAATCTTTAAACCTCCTTGTATTAATACCCTCCTTAATAAGCATCTTATTGCATTTAGAGAGACATAAAAGCATGTAATGATCTCTTCTCAGAAGTAAACGTGTGAATTAGAATCAATTAAAAGATGTTGACTGACAGACGAGTGTGACAAACCCAGTAACGCCTGCGCTCGACGCTTGCAAATTATACCGACAAGGTAAACATCGACTTCATTATTTTATAATTCAGGGATAATATATTTAAATAGTGTAAAATTATAGCTTTCATATGTTATCGGATCGGAGTCATTACAGAACGTGATCATTTAGCAACTAATCACATGCCTATTATCATATGCTTGTTTTAATTAAATCCTTGCCTGGGTTGGTGGCCATCGCTTCTTGGTCATAGACAAAGCTCTCTGATGGCTGTAGGGGTGCACGTTAGAGCTTGAAAAACAATGAGTACCGACCCAAAACCCGATATCAGGGTCATGTTCTGAAATATTGTACTCTGGCCCAGAACGGGTTCTTGAAACTAGTTCCCCAAGAAGTTCTGAAGCTTATAACATGAACCCCGTCTTGTCTTGTGTGTCTGGGGAATTTTGTATTTTAGTAGCCTGTATAGCCCCATGAGTGATGGGGTCAATTAGAATAGTAACGCAGGTCCTTTAATGTCCTTTAAGGACCTGCGGCAGTAAATTAGATTTTTTAAATGCTGTGGGGGGACCCAGCATCATGGGGGTCTAGTTTAGGAGTGGGGGGTAGAAGCAGTGTGGATATTTACGGGGAGCATACGTAAGGGCTTTCTAAGCCCTTGCGAGTCCTCCTTGGTACCAGTAACTTGTGGTTAGATTGTTAGATTTGCGGGCTTGACAGAGTGGTTAGGAAGGGGGAATCGGAGCAATTGCTTAGCGATTTGCAATTTAAGCCTTGCAAAAGTGACAGATCAAAGGCTTCTGGAGGGTGTAAATTACGACTTTGACGGACGTAATATTTTCAAGCCCGTCACTTGCAACTGGATCGGAGGCCGAAAAGATGCCAATTAATTAGCATATTTGCTTGCGACCTCACGTACGGCCTACCCGATCTCTAAATCAGTCAAATGAATGAGGCCCACAATGTTTCATGGCGTATGTCTCCCATATCACGTCTGAAGCAATAATGATCGTTAGAAGAGTGTTTAGGCATAAAATCTAGCACAGCAATAAAAATATGTAAGATTGTAAGTCTGCGAGTTTCTATCCTGCGCAGTGCTTTAGGGAAAGCGCTATGGACCCCGGATTCCAAGCTCAAAGACAGGGCCATCCATTCATTGCAATGTGTGAATCTTGTCTGTAACTTAACTTATGTACAGCGCTACGGAATATGTTGTCGCGTTACAAATAAACAATAATAATAATAATAATGGCCAGATTTACATCTCAGGCGCACCTAGGCACAGCTTTCTTAGACACATTAGAGGGTTTTCAATACTTTGCACACAAATATGTGTATACATAAATAAATAAATAAATATATATATATACAATGAGGAGGTTGGGGTTGTAAATCACTGGGGTGGTTGTGGTGGCGTGATAACTGGCATGTGCCCACGCACACGCACACGCATACATTTTGATATCATGTTTTCTCACAGGTGACATTGAATCCTTTTCTTGACATGTACATTGTTTAGTTTGTGACTAATTTTGGAACTTGCCGCAACCTCATTGAAGTAAATAATTCTGAACGTTCCCAGAGGCCGGAAGGAAGCGATGGATTAGGAATGATGGGCCGACGTACGGGAATTTCTCACAGATTTCCATGTGGTTGTTTGAGCCCCCCCCCCTCCTCCGAGACACCCCTCAGAAACTATAAATCTTCTTAAAGTCCCAGTCCCTGTATGAACGCCGCTGATGTCTATCTGAGACATATAATGGGCCAGTATGTTTAATGCTTGTTATTTTCTTTTTATCGGCTCGGTTGATCTTGAAAGTAAATATAAACTAGACGTCTGAAGCTGTTTAACATCCTCAGCACCATCCTATAATCCGCCGGTCATTATTGTATATAAATCCAGCCATGTTTCCTGAAGAGAAAATCTTAATTGCACGACCTTGAGAATCCCACCGCGCCTCGGGCCGATCTGTGTGAGAAACATGTTCACTGGGCCATCGAAAATGTGAGAGATTGTACATCATGAGATGATTTCTGGCAGTGACATGACGGGCCGGCTCCCAGAACTAGGTAAAGATATTCTTGGATCTGTCAGCGGAAAGTGCCGGAATCAGCGGAAAGTGGCGAAACCGGCGTGATGATGAATTCAACGCAACTGAGCCAGACACAAAATGCCAGGGATTATTGGGTTAATTTCCAATAGGAGTGAATTAGTGTATCGTGTAATACAATGTATCAATCCGGTGTGTGTAACAGGAAGACACACAATTGTCATAAACACACCCGAGTATTTATACACAACAATCTCTGCAGGTCTGACACAAGTGACTGTGATACACTGCTGAGTAACATATAGGTAACAAAATGGCATGGACACACACGTGGCACAAACATACTATACAAACAGATACTACACAAAAAGATACTACACAAACACACACATGTCACAAAGATACTACACAAACACACACATGTCACAAAGATACTACACAAATACACACGTGGCACAAAGATACTACACAAATACACACGTGGCACAAACATACTACACAAAAAGTTACTACACAAAAAGATACTACACAAACATACACGGCACAAAGATACTACACAAACACACACAGCACATAGATACTACACAAATACACACAGCACATAGATACTACACAAATAAACACAGCACAAACATACTACACAAAAAGATACTACACAAAAAGATACTACACAAACACACGTGGCACAAAGATACTACACAAACACACACGGCACAAAGATACTACACAAACAGCACAAAGATACTACACAAACACACGTGGCACAAAGATACTACACAAACACACACGGCACAATACTACACAAACACACACGGCACAAAGATACTACACAAACACACGGCACAAAGATACTACACAAACACACACGGCACAAAGATACTACACAAACACACACGGCACAAAGATACTACACAAATACACACGGCACAAAGATACTACACAAATACACACATAGCACAAAGATACTACACAAACAGCACAAAGATACTACACAAACACACGTGGCACAAAGATACTACACAAACACACACGGCACAAAGATACTACACAAATACACACGGCACAATACTACACAAACACACACGGCACAAAGATACTACACAAACACACACGGCACAAAGATACTACACAAATACACACGGCACAAAGATACTACACAAATACACACAGCACAAAGATACTACACAAACAGCACAAACATACTACACAAAAAGATACTACACAAAAAGATACTACACAAACACACGTGGCACAAAGATACTACACAAATACACACGGCACAACTATACTACACAAACACACACGGCACAAAGATACTACACAAACACACACGGCACAAAGATACTACACAAATACACACGGCACAACTATACTACACAAACACACACGGCACAAAGATACTACACAAACACACACGGCACAAAGATACTACACAAACACACACGGCACAAAGATACTACACAAACACACACGGCACAAAGATACTACACAAATACACACGGCACAATACTACACAAACACACACGGCACAAAGATACTACACAAACACACGGCACAAAGATACTACACAAACACACACGGCACAAAGATACTACACAAACACACACGGCACAAAGATACTACACAAATACACACGGCACAAAGATACTACACAAATACACACAGCACAAAGATACTACACAAACAGCACAAACATACTACACAAAAAGATACTACACAAAAAGATACTACACAAACACACACGGCACAAAGATACTACACAAACACACACGGCACAAAGATACTACACAAATACACACGGCACAACTATACTACACAAACACACACGGCACAAAGATACTACACAAACACACACGGCACAAAGATACTACACAAACACACACGGCACAAAGATACTACACAAACACACACGGCACAAAGATACTACACAAACACACACAGCACAAAGATACTACACAAATACACACGGCACAACTATACTACACAAACACACACGGCACAAAGATACTACACAAACACACACGGCACAAAGATACTACACAAACACACACGGCACAAAGATACTACACAAATACACACGGCACAATACTACACAAACACACACGGCACAAAGATACTACACAAACACACGGCACAAAGATACTACACAAACACACACGGCACAAAGATACTACACAAATACACACATAGCACAAAGATACTACACAAATACACACGGCACAAAGATACTACACAAATACACACAGCACAAAGATACTACACAAATACACACAGCACAAAGATACTACACAAACAGCACAAACATACTACACAAAAAGATACTACACAAAAAGATACTACACAAACACACGTGGCACAAAGATACTACACAAATACACACGGCACAACTATACTACACAAACACACACGGCACAAAGATACTACACAAACACACACGGCACAAAGATACTACACAAATACACACGGCACAAAGATACTACACAAATACACACATAGCACAAAGATACTACACAAACAGCACAAAGATACTACACAAACACACGTGGCACAAAGATACTACACAAATACACACAGCACAAAGATACTACACAAACAGCACAAACATACTACACAAAAAGATACTACACAAAAAGATACTACACAAACACACGTGGCACAAAGATACTACACAAATACACACGGCACAACTATACTACACAAACACACACGGCACAAAGATACTACACAAACACACACGGCACAAAGATACTACACAAATACACACGGCACAACTATACTACACAAACACACACGGCACAAAGATACTACACAAACACACACGGCACAAAGATACTACACAAACACACACGGCACAAAGATACTACACAAATACACACGGCACAAAGATACTACACAAATACACACATGGCACAACTATACTACACAAATACACACATGGCACAACGATACTACACAAATACACTTATGTCACAAATATACTACACAAACACACACATGGCACAAATAGATAAACTACACAAACACACACATGGCACAAATAGATAAACTACACAAACACACACATGGCACAAATAGATAAACTACACAAACACACCACACAGACTACATGGACACAAACACACGCACCACACACTACATGGATATAAACACATACATACACTATACAGACTACATGGACACACACCACACACTACATGGACACAGACACACAAACACACAATGAATAGACATGGACACATAATAAGATAGTTTGGTGAAGGTTGTTTGTGAGGTGTTTACATATCTTGAGGGCCGGGTCTTGCACTTATTGGTGAGTGCTAGCTCCTTCTGGGTATATGTAGGGGAGGTGGTGGGTGTCAAACGCTTTTATGCTCATGCCTTAAAGAGCTGTTAATCTTGTTATTTTGTTACATATTCCACAAACAAGTCCAGATTTCCATGAACTACAGAGATCCTGTGATTGTTACATCACTAATATAATGATGCCATACAAAATAACGCAATGTGCTGCGATACTCAGCGTCGCACAATGCGATATTATTACTAGATGTTACTGCAGTACTCCGAGTGTCACACAACAGAACAAAGGACGTTATACAGGCACATCCAGGGAAGGGTTATTGCCACTTTTTATGAGCGATTGTTATGAATGGGTCATTTTATAAGAATATATGAATGTAAACAGTGGAAGACGCCACTTACGGAGATGATGCAATGTCGTATTACTAGGCGTATTGTGAGTCGTGTAAAGCGCCGGTGATTGTATAATATAATATTATATATAATATATTAATAACCTTTATTTATAAAGTGCCAGCACTACATATAAGGGAAAGACACTGAATACAGAGGGTGTGTGATAGCACGTGGTCCTGAGAGCTTGCAATCTAATTGTTCCGTGTCTGATAATAAGGACAGTTATGACCCAGCGCTGCCGTCAGGATCTGTAAGTTCAGTATTATCCCTGGATTTTTCTTTTTAGTTCATTTCACCACTGGGAGCAATTATCACACAGAGAGCCGAGCACAGCTGCTCCCGAGAGGACCTCGAGCGCCGGGGCCTTCCCTGCGCTGCTGTCTCCCTCTGCTGTCCAAAAAATATTCTAGAATCACCTGAGCAGAAATCAGTGGAGTCTCTGCAGGTGGAGTCGATCTGTGTATGAGCCAAGATCTGGGTGACACCAACCAAATAATCCTTGTAGGGACAGAGCATCGCACCCAAGTCACCCCGTGCTGAGATACACAATACACAGGGCTCTCACTGCACACATGTAACATGACAGCCCACATGTAACATGGCAGCCCACATGTAATATCACAGCACACATGTAACATCACAGCACACATGTAATATCACAGCACACATGTAACATGACAGCCCACATGTAATATCACAGCACACATGTAATATCACAGCACACATGTAACATCACAGCACACATGTAATATCATAGCACACATGTAATATCAAAGCACACATGTAACATGACAGCCCACATGTAATATCACAGCACACATGTAATATCACAGCACACATGTAACATCACAGCACACATGTAATATCATAGCACACATGTAATATCACAGCACACATGTAACATCACAGCCCACATGTAATATCACAGCACACATGTAACATGACAGCCCACATGTAATATCACAGCACACATGTAACATGACAGCCCACATGTAATATCACAGCACACATGTAATATCACAGCACACATGTAATATCATAGCACACATGTAACATGACAGCCCACATGTAATATCACAGCACACATGTAACATGACAGCCCACATGTAATATCACAGCAGACATGTAATATCACGGCACACATGTAATATCACAGCACACATGTAATATCATAGCACACATGTAACATGACAGCCCACATGTAACATGACAGCACACATGTAATATCATAGCACACATGTAACATGACAGCCCACATGTAATATCACAGAACACATGTAATATTACTGCCCACATGTAATATCACAGCCCACATATAATATCACTGCACACATGTAATATCACAGCACACATGTAACATGACAGCCCACATGTAATATCGCAGCACACATGTAACATGACAGCCCACATGTAATATCACCACCCACATGTAATATCACAGCACACATATAACATGACAGCCCACATGTAATATCACAGCACACATGTAACATGACAGCCCGCATGTAATATCACAGCACACATGTAATATCACGGCACATGTAATATCACTGCCCGCATGTAATATCACAGCCCACATGTAATATCACAACACACATGTAATATCACGGCACATGTAAAATCACAGCACACATGTAATATCACCACCCACATGTAACATCACAGCCCACATGTAATATCTCAGCACACATGTAATATCACCACCCACATGTAACATCACAGCCCACATGTATTATCACCGCACACATGTAACATGACAGCACACATGTAATATCACAGCCCACATGTAATATCACCACCCACATGTAATATCACAGCACACATGTAATATTACAGCCCACATGTAATATCACAGCACACATGTAATATCACAGCACACATGTAACATCACCACACACATGTAATATCACAGCACACATGTAATATCACTGCATGCATGTAATATCTCAGCCCACATGTAATATCCCAGCACATGTAATATCACTGCATGCATGTAATATCACAGCCAACATGTAATATCCCAGCACACATGTAATAGCACCACCCACATTTAAAATCCCAGCACGCATGTAATATCACTGCCCGAATGTAATATCACAGCCCAGATGTAACATGACAGCCCACATGTAATATCACAGCCCACATGTAATATCACAGCCCACATGTAACATCACAGCACACATGTAATATCACGGCACATGTAATATCACAGCACACATGTAATATCACAGCAAACAAGTAACATCACAGCCCAAATGTAACATCACAGCCCACATGTAATATCACAGCACACATGTAATATCACAGCACATGTAATATCACAGCACAAATTTAACATCACAGCCCACATATAACATCACTGCACACATGTAATATCACTGCATGCATGTAATATCACAGCACACATGTAATATCACTGCATGCATGTAATATCTCAGCCCACATGTAATATCCCAGCACATGTAATATCACTGCATGCATGTAATATCACAGCCAACATGTAATATCCCAGCACACATGTAATATCACTGCCCGCATGTAATATCACAGCACACATGTAACATGACAGCCCACATGTAATATCACAGCCCACATGTAACATCACAGCCCACATGTAATATCACAGCACACATGTAATATCACGGCACATGTAATATCACAGCACACATGTAATATCACTGCCCGCATGTAATATCACAGCACACAAGTAACATCACAGCACACATGTAATATCACAGCCCAAATGTAACATCACAGCCCACATGTAATATCACAGCACACATGTAATATCACAGCACATGTAATATCACTGCCCACATGTAATATAACCACCCACATGTAATATCACGGCACACATGTAATATCCCAGCACAAATGTAACATGACAGCACACATGTAATATCACCACCCACATGTAATATCACAGCACACATGTAATATCACAGCCCACATGTAACATCACCCCACACATGTAATATTACTGCATGCATGTAATATCACAGCACACATGTAATATCACAGCACATGTAATATTACCGCATGCATGTAATATCACAGCCCACATGTAATATCCCAGCACACATGTAATATCACCACCCACATGTAATATCAGAGCACACATGTAATATCCCATCACACATGTAATATCACCACCCACATGTAATATCACAGCAAACATGTAATATCACAGCCCACATATAACATCACTCCACACATGTAATATCACAGCACACATGTAATATCACCACTCACATGTAATATCAAAGCACACAAGTAAAATCACTGCACACATGTAATATCAAAGCCCACATGTAATATCACAGCACATGTAATATCACTGCCCGCATGTAATATCCCCGCCCACATGTAATATCACATCCCATATGTAATATCACCACACATATGTAATATCACAGCACATATGTAATATCAAAGCACACATGTAATATGACAGCCCACATGTAATATCACCACACACATGAAATATCACAGCACATGTAATATAACAGCACATGTAATATCACTGTCCGCATGTAATATCACCGCCCTGCATGTATTATCACCGCCCACATGTAATATCACAGCCCACATGTAATATCACAGCACACATGTAATATCACTGCACACCTGTCATATCACAGCACACCTGTCATATCACAGCACACATGTAATATCGCAGCCCACATGTTATATCACAGCCCACAGGTAATATCACCTCTCACATGTAATATCACAGCACACATGTAATATCATATCCCACATGTAATATCACTGCACACATGTATTATCACAGCTTCACATGTAATATCACATCCCACATGTAATATCACCACCCACATGTAAAATCATAGCACACATGTAATATCACTACTCACATGTAATATCACAGCACACATGTAATATCACCGCCCACATGTAATATCACAGCACACATGTAATATCACAGCACACATGTAATATGACAGCCCACATGTAATATCACAGCACACATGTAATATCACAGCACACATGTAATATGACAGCCCACATGTAATAACACCACACACAAGAAATATCACAGCACAGATATATTATCACAACACACATGTAATATCATAGCCCACATGTAATATAACAGCACACATGTAATATCACTGCCCCCATGTAATATCACAGCCCACATATAATATCACTGCACACATGTAATTTCACAGCACACATGTAATATCACCTCTCACATGTAATATCACAGCACACATGTAATATCACAGCTCACATGTAATATCACAGCACACATGTAATATCACAGCACACATGTAATATCACCTCTCACATGTAATATCATAGCACACATGTAATATCACAGCACACATGTAATATCACAGCCCACATGTAATATCACAGCACACATGTAATATCACAGTCTACATGTAATATCACAGCTCACATGTAATATCACAGTCTACATGTAATATCACAGCTCACATGTAATATCACAGCCCACATGTAATATCACAGCTCACATGTAATATCACCTCTCACATGTAATATCACAGCACACATGTAATATCCCAGCACACATGTAATATCAAAGTCTACATGTAATATCACAGCCCACATGTAATATCACAGCACACATGTAATATCACATCCCACATGTAATATCACAGTCTACATGTAATATCACAGCTCACATGTAATATCACAGCACACATGTAATATCACAGTCTACATGTAATATCACAGCCCACATGTAATATCACAGCACACATGTATTATCACAGTCTACATGTAACATCACAGCACACATGTAATATCATAGAACACATGTAATATCACAGCACACATGTAACATCACAGCCCACATGTAATATCACAGCACACATGTAACATGACAGCCCACATGTAATATCACAGCACACATGTAACATGACAGCCCACATGTAATATCACAGCACACATGTAATATCACAGCACACATGTAATATCATAGCACACATGTAACATGACAGCCCACATGTAATATCACAGCACACATGTAACATGACAGCCCACATGTAATATCACAGCAGACATGTAATATCACGGCACACATGTAATATCACAGCACACATGTAATATCATAGCACACATGTAACATGACAGCCCACATGTAACATGACAGCACACATGTAATATCATAGCACACATGTAACATGACAGCCCACATGTAATATCACAGAACACATGTAATATTACTGCCCACATGTAATATCACAGCCCACATATAATATCACTGCACACATGTAATATCACAGCACACATGTAACATGACAGCCCACATGTAATATCGCAGCACACATGTAACATGACAGCCCACATGTAATATCACCACCCACATGTAATATCACAGCACACATATAACATGACAGCCCACATGTAATATCACAGCACACATGTAACATGACAGCCCGCATGTAATATCACAGCACACATGTAATATCACAGCACACATGCAATATCACAGCACACATGTAATATCACGGCACATGTAATATCACTGCCCGCATGTAATATCACAGCCCACATGTAATATCACAACACACATGTAATATCACGGCACATGTAAAATCACAGCACACATGTAATATCACCACCCACATGTAACATCACAGCCCACATGTAATATCTCAGCACACATGTAATATCACCACCCACATGTAACATCACAGCCCACATGTATTATCACCGCACACATGTAACATGACAGCACACATGTAATATCACAGCCCACATGTAATATCACCACCCACATGTAATATCACAGCACACATGTAATATTACAGCCCACATGTAATATCACAGCACACATGTAATATCACAGCACACATGTAACATCACCACACACATGTAATATCACAGCACACATGTAATATCACTGCATGCATGTAATATCTCAGCCCACATGTAATATCCCAGCACATGTAATATCACTGCATGCATGTAATATCACAGCCAACATGTAATATCCCAGCACACATGTAATAGCACCACCCACATTTAAAATCCCAGCACGCATGTAATATCACTGCCCGAATGTAATATCACAGCCCAGATGTAACATGACAGCCCACATGTAATATCACAGCCCACATGTAATATCACAGCCCACATGTAACATCACAGCCCAGATGTAATATCACAGCCCACATGTAATATCACAGCACACATGTAATATCACGGCACATGTAATATCACAGCACACATGTAATATCACAGCAAACAAGTAACATCACAGCCCAAATGTAACATCACAGCCCACATGTAATATCACAGCACACATGTAATATCACAGCACATGTAATATCACAGCACAAATTTAACATCACAGCCCACATATAACATCACTGCACACATGTAATATCACTGCATGCATGTAATATCACAGCACACATGTAATATCACTGCATGCATGTAATATCTCAGCCCACATGTAATATCCCAGCACATGTAATATCACTGCATGCATGTAATATCACAGCCAACATGTAATATCCCAGCACACATGTAATATCACTGCCCGCATGTAATATCACAGCACACATGTAACATGACAGCCCACATGTAATATCACAGCCCACATGTAACATCACAGCCCACATGTAATATCACAGCACACATGTAATATCACGGCACATGTAATATCACAGCACACATGTAATATCACTGCCCGCATGTAATATCACAGCACACAAGTAACATCACAGCACACATGTAATATCACAGCCCAAATGTAACATCACAGCCCACATGTAATATCACAGCACACATGTAATATCACAGCACATGTAATATCACTGCCCACATGTAATATAACCACCCACATGTAATATCACGGCACACATGTAATATCCCAGCACAAATGTAACATGACAGCACACATGTAATATCACCACCCACATGTAATATCACAGCACACATGTAATATCACAGCCCACATGTAACATCACCCCACACATGTAATATTACTGCATGCATGTAATATCACAGCACACATGTAATATCACAGCACATGTAATATTACCGCATGCATGTAATATCACAGCCCACATGTAATATCCCAGCACACATGTAATATCACCACCCACATGTAATATCAGAGCACACATGTAATATCCCATCACACATGTAATATCACAGCACACATGTAATATCACAGCCCACATATAACATCACTCCACACATGTAATATCACAGCACACATGTAATATCACCACTCACATGTAATATCAAAGCACACAAGTAAAATCACTGCACACATGTAATATCAAAGCCCACATGTAATATCACAGCACATGTAATATCACTGCCCGCATGTAATATCCCCGCCCACATGTAATATCACATCCCATATGTAATATCACCACACATATGTAATATCACAGCACATATGTAATATCAAAGCACACATGTAATATGACAGCCCACATGTAATATCACCACACACATGAAATATCACAGCACATGTAATATAACAGCACATGTAATATCACTGTCCGCATGTAATATCACCGCCCTGCATGTAATATCACCGCCCACATGTAATATCACAGCCCACATGTAATATCACAGCACACATGTAATATCACTGCACACATGTAATATCACAGCCCACATGTAATATCACAGCCCACATGTAATATCACAGCACACCTGTCATATCACAGCACACATGTAATATCGCAGCCCACATGTTATATCACAGCCCACAGGTAATATCACCTCTCACATGTAATATCACAGCACACATGTAATATCATATCCCACATGTAATATCACTGCACACATGTATTATCACAGCTTCACATTTAATATCACATCCCACATGTAATATCACCACCCACATGTAAAATCATAGCACACATGTAATATCACTACTCACATGTAATATCACAGCACACATGTAATATCACCGCCCACATGTAATATCACAGCACACATGTAATATCACAGCACACATGTAATATGACAGCCCACATGTAATATCACAGCACACATGTAATATCACAGCACACATGTAATATGACAGCCCACATGTAATAACACCACACACAAGAAATATCACAGCACAGATATATTATCACAACACACATGTAATATCATAGCCCACATGTAATATAACAGCACACATGTAATATCACTGCCCCCATGTAATATCACAGCCCACATATAATATCACTGCACACATGTAATTTCACAGCACACATGTAATATCACCTCTCACATGTAATATCACAGCACACATGTAATATCACAGCTCACATGTAATATCACAGCACACATGTAATATCACAGCACACATGTAATATCACCTCTCACATGTAATATCATAGCACACATGTAATATCACAGCACACATGTAATATCACAGCCCACATGTAATATCACAGCACACATGTAATATCACAGTCTACATGTAATATCACAGCTCACATGTAATATCACAGTCTACATGTAATATCACAGCTCACATGTAATATCACAGCCCACATGTAATATCACAGCTCACATGTAATATCACCTCTCACATGTAATATCACAGCACACATGTAATATCCCAGCACACATGTAATATCAAAGTCTACATGTAATATCACAGCCCACATGTAATATCACAGCACACATGTAATATCACATCCCACATGTAATATCACAGTCTACATGTAATATCACAGCTCACATGTAATATCACAGCACACATGTAATATCACAGTCTACATGTAATATCACAGCCCACATGTAATATCACAGCACACATGTATTATCACAGTCTACATGTAATATCACAGCCCACATGTAATATCACAGCACACATGTAATATCAAAGTCTACATGTAATATCACAGCCCACATGTAATATCACAGCACACATGTAATATCACAGCCCACATGTAATATCACAGCACACATGTAATATCACAGCTCACATGTAATATCACAGCACACATGTAATATCACAGTCTACATGTAATATCACGGCACACATGTAATATCACAGCACACATGTAATATCACAGTCTACATGTAATATCACAGCCCACATGTAATATCACAGCTCACATGTAATATCACAGCACACATGTAATATCACAGTCTACATGTAATATCACAGCCCACATGTAATATCACAGCTCACATGTAATATCACAGCCCACATGTAATATCACAGTCTACATGTAATATCACAGCTCACATGTAATATCACAGTCTACATGTAATATCACAGTCTACATGTAATATCACAGCTCACATGTAATATCACAGCACACATGTAATATCACCTCTCACATGTAATATCACAGCTCACATGTAATATCACAGAACACATGTAATATCACAGTCTACATGTAATATCACAGCCCACATGTAATATCACAACTCACATGTAATATCACAGCCCACATGTAATATCACAGTCTACATGTAATATCACAGCTCACATGTAATATCACAGCACACATGTAATATCACAGTCTACATGTAATATCACAGCTCACATGTAATATCACAGCACACATGTAATATCACCTCTCACATGTAATATCACAGCCTACATGTAATATCACAGCTCACATGTAATTTAACAGCACACATGTAATAACATATCCCACATGTAATATCACTGCACACATGTATTATCACAGCCTACATGTAATATCACAGCTCACATGTAATATCACAGCCCACATGTAATATCACAGCCCACATGTAATATCACAGCTCACATGTAAAATCACAGCACACATGTAATATCACAGTCTACATGTAATATCACAGCTCACATGTAATATCACAGTCTACATGTAATATCACAGCTCACATGTAATATCACAGCCCACATGTAATATCACAGCTCACATGTAATATTACCTCTCACATGTAATATCACAGCACACATGTAATATCCCAGCACACATGTAATATCACAGTCTACATGTAATATCACAGCCCACATGTAATATCACAGCACACATGTAATATCACAGCTCACATGTAATATCACAGCTCACATGTAATATCCCAGTCTACATGTAATATCACAGCTCACATGTAATATCACAGCACACATGTAATATCACAGTCTACATGTAATATCACAGCCCACATGTAATATCACAGCACACATGTAATATCACAGCACACATGTAATATCACAGCACACATGTAATATCACAGCCCACATGTTATATCACAGCACACATGTAATATCACAGCTCACATGTAATATCACAGCACACATGTATTATCACAGTCTACATGTAATATCACAGCCCACATGTAATATCACAGCACACATGTAATATCACAGTCTACATGTAATATCACAGCCCACATGTAATATCACAGCACACATGTAATATCACAGCCCACATGTAATATCACAGCACACATGTAATATCACAGTCTACATGTAATATCACAGCTCACATGTAATATCACAGCACACATGTATTATCACAGTCTACATGTAATATCACAGCCCACATGTAATATCACAGCACACATGTAATATCACAGTCTACATGTAATATCACAGCCCACATGTAATATCACAGCACACATGTAATATCACAGCCCACATGTAATATCACAGCACACATGTAATATCACAGCCCACATGTAATATCACAGTCTACATGTAATATCACAGCTCACATGTAATATCACAGCACACATGTAATATCACCTCTCACATGTAATATCACAGCTCACATGTAATATCACCTCTCACATGTAATATCACAGCTCACATGTAATATCACAGCACACATGTAATATCACAGCCCACATGTAATATCACAGTCTACATGTAATATCACAGCTCACATGTAATATCACAGCACACATGTAATATCACCTCTCACATGTAATATCACAGCTCACATGTAATATCACAGAACACATGTAATATCACCTCTCACATGTAATATCACAGCTCACATGTAATATCACAGCACACATGTAATATCACAGTCTACATGTAAAATCACAGCTCACATGTAATATCACAGCACACATGTAATATCACAGTCTACATGTAATATCACAGCTCACATGTAATATCACAGCACACATGTAATATCACAGCCCACATGTAATATCACAGCTCACATGTAATATCACAGTCTACATGTAATATCACAGCTCACATGTAATATCACAGTCTACATGTAATATCACAGCTCACATGTAATATCACAGCCCACATGTAATATCACAGCACACATGTAATATCACTGCCCACATGTAATATCACAGCACACATGTAATATCACAGCCCACATGTAATATCACAGCACACATGTAATATCACAGCACACATGTAATATCCCAGTCTACATGCAATATCACAGCACACATGTAATATCACAGCCCACATGTAATATCACAGCACACATGTAATATCACAGCTCACATGTAATATCACAGCACACATGTATTATCACAGTCTACATGAAATATCACAGCCCACATGTAATATCACAGCACACATGTAATATCACAGTCTACATGTAATATCACAGCACACATGTAATATCACAGCTCACATGTAATATCACAGCACACATGTAATATCACAGTCTACATGTAATATCACAGCACACGTGTAATATCACAGTCTACATGTAATATCACAGCCCACATGTAATATCACAGCACACATGTAATATCACAGCCCACATGTAATATCACAGTCTACATGTAATATCACAGCTCACATGTAATATCACAGCACACATGTAATATCACCTCTCACATGTAATATCACAGCACACATGTAATATCACAGCTCACATGTAATATCAGCACAACATGTACACAGCACATGTAATATCACCTCTCACATGTAATATCACAGCACACATGTAATATCACAGCACACATGTAATATCACAGCCCACATGTAATATCACAGCACACATGTAATATCACAGTCTACATGTAATATCACAGCTCACATGTAATATCACAGTCTACATGTAATATCACAGCTCACATGTAATATCAACAGCCCACATGTAATATCACAGCTCACATGTAATATCACCTCTCACATGTAATATCACAGCACACATGTAATATCCCAGCACACATGTAATATCAAAGTCTACATGTAATATCACAGCCCACATGTAATATCACAGCACACATGTAATATCACATCCCACATGTAATATCACAGTCTACATGTAATATCACAGCTCACATGTAATATCACAGCACACATGTAATATCACAGTCTACATGTAATATCACAGCCCACATGTAATATCACAGCACACATGTATTATCACAGTCTACATGTAATATCACAGCCCACATGTAATATCACAGCACACATGTAATATCAAAGTCTACATGTAATATCACAGCCCACATGTAATATCACAGCACACATGTAATATCACAGCCCACATGTAATATCACAGCACACATGTAATATCACAGCTCACATGTAATATCACAGCACACATGTAATATCACAGTCTACATGTAATATCACGGCACACATGTAATATCACAGCACACATGTAATATCACAGTCTACATGTAATATCACAGCCCACATGTAATATCACAGCTCACATGTAATATCACAGCACACATGTAATATCACAGTCTACATGTAATATCACAGCCCACATGTAATATCACAGCTCACATGTAATATCACAGCCCACATGTAATATCACAGTCTACATGTAATATCACAGCTCACATGTAATATGACAGTCTACATGTAATATCACAGTCTACATGTAATATCACAGCTCACATGTAATATCACAGCACACATGTAATATCACCTCTCACATGTAATATCACAGCTCACATGTAATATCACAGAACACATGTAATATCACAGTCTACATGTAATATCACAGCCCACATGTAATATCACAACTCACATGTAATATCACAGCCCACATGTAATATCACAGTCTACATGTAATATCACAGCTCACATGTAATATCACAGCACACATGTAATATCACAGTCTACATGTAATATCACAGCTCACATGTAATATCACAGCACACATGTAATATCACCTCTCACATGTAATATCACAGCCTACATGTAATATCACAGCTCACATGTAATTTAACAGCACACATGTAATAACATATCCCACATGTAATATCACTGCACACATGTATTATCACAGCCTACATGTAATATCACAGCTCACATGTAATATCACAGCCCACATGTAATATCACAGCCCACATGTAATATCACAGCTCACATGTAAAATCACAGCACACATGTAATATCACAGTCTACATGTAATATCACAGCTCACATGTAATATCACAGTCTACATGTAATATCACAGCTCACATGTAATATCACAGCCCACATGTAATATCACAGCTCACATGTAATATTACCTCTCACATGTAATATCACAGCACACATGTAATATCCCAGCACACATGTAATATCACAGTCTACATGTAATATCACAGCCCACATGTAATATCACAGCACACATGTAATATCACAGCTCACATGTAATATCACAGCTCACATGTAATATCCCAGTCTACATGTAATATCACAGCTCACATGTAATATCACAGCACACATGTAATATCACAGTCTACATGTAATATCACAGCCCACATGTAATATCACAGCACACATGTAATATCACAGCACACATGTAATATCACAGCACACATGTAATATCACAGCCCACATGTAATATCACAGCACACATGTAATATCACAGCTCACATGTAATATCACAGCACACATGTATTATCACAGTCTACATGTAATATCACAGCCCACATGTAATATCACAGCACACATGTAATATCACAGTCTACATGTAATATCACAGCCCACATGTAATATCACAGCACACATGTAATATCACAGCCCACATGTAATATCACAGCACACATGTAATATCACAGTCTACATGTAATATCACAGCTCACATGTAATATCACAGCACACATGTATTATCACAGTCTACATGTAATATCACAGCCCACATGTAATATCACAGCACACATGTAATATCACAGTCTACATGTAATATCACAGCCCACATGTAATATCACAGCACACATGTAATATCACAGCCCACATGTAATATCACAGCACACATGTAATATCACAGCCCACATGTAATATCACAGTCTACATGTAATATCACAGCTCACATGTAATATCACAGCACACATGTAATATCACCTCTCACATGTAATATCACAGCTCACATGTAATATCACCTCTCACATGTAATATCACAGCTCACATGTAATATCACAGCACACATGTAATATCACAGCCCACATGTAATATCACAGTCTACATGTAATATCACAGCTCACATGTAATATCACAGCACACATGTAATATCACCTCTCACATGTAATATCACAGCTCACATGTAATATCACAGAACACATGTAATATCACCTCTCACATGTAATATCACAGCTCACATGTAATATCACAGCACACATGTAATATCACAGTCTACATGTAAAATCACAGCTCACATGTAATATCACAGCACACATGTAATATCACAGTCTACATGTAATATCACAGCTCACATGTAATATCACAGCACACATGTAATATCACAGCCCACATGTAATATCACAGCTCACATGTAATATCACAGTCTACATGTAATATCACAGCTCACATGTAATATCACAGTCTACATGTAATATCACAGCTCACATGTAATATCACAGCCCACATGTAATATCACAGCACACATGTAATATCACTGCCCACATGTAATATCACAGCACACATGTAATATCACAGCACACATGTAATATCACAGCACACATGTAATATCACAGCACACATGTAATATCCCAGTCTACATGCAATATCACAGCACACATGTAATATCACAGCCCACATGTAATATCACAGCACACATGTAATATCACAGCTCACATGTAATATCACAGCACACATGTATTATCACAGTCTACATGAAATATCACAGCCCACATGTAATATCACAGCACACATGTAATATCACAGTCTACATGTAATATCACAGCACACATGTAATATCACAGCTCACATGTAATATCACAGCACACATGTAATATCACAGTCTACATGTAATATCACAGCACACGTGTAATATCACAGTCTACATGTAATATCACAGCCCACATGTAATATCACAGCACACATGTAATATCACAGCCCACATGTAATATCACAGTCTACATGTAATATCACAGCTCACATGTAATATCACAGCACACATGTAATATCACCTCTCACATGTAATATCACAGCTCACATGTAATATCACAGCACACATGTAATATCACCTCTCACATGTAATATCACAGCTCACATGTAATATCACCTCTCACATGTAATATCACAGCTCACATGTAATATCACAGCACACATGTAATATCACAGCACACATGTAATATCACAGTCTACATGTAATATCACAGCTCACATGTAATATCACAGCACACATGTAATATCACCTCTCACATGTAATATCACAGCTCACATGTAATATCACAGCACACATGTAATATCACAGTCTACATGTAATATCACAGCTCACATGTAATATCACAGCACACATGTAATATCACCTCTCACATGTAATATCACAGCTCACATGTAATATCACAGCACACATGTAATATCACCTCTCACATGTAATATCACAGCTCACATGTAATATCACAGCACACATGTAATATCACCTCTCACATGTAATATCACAGCTCACATGTAATATCACCTCTCACATGTAATATCACAGCTCACATGTAATATCACAGCACACATGTAATATCACAGTCTACATGTAATATCACAGCACACATGTAATATCACCTCTCACATGTAATATCACAGCTCACATGTAATATCACAGCACACATGTAATATCACCTCTCACATGTAATATCACAGCCTACTTGTAATATCACAGCTCACATGTAATATCACAGCACACATGTAATATCACAGTCTACATGTAATATCAAAGCACACATGTAATATCACCTCTCACATGTAATATCACCTCTCACATGTAATATCACAGCCCACATGTAATATCACAGCACACATGTAATATCACCTCTCACATGTAATATCACAGCTCACATGTAATATCACCTCTCACATGTAATATCACAGCTCACATGTAATATCACAGCACACATGTAATATCACAGCACACATGTAATATCACAGTCTACATGTAATATCAAAGCTCACATGTAATATCACAGCACACATGTAATATCACCTCTCACATGTAATATCACAGCACACATGTAATATCACCTCTCACATGTAATATCACAGCTCACATGTAATATCACAGCACACATGTAATATCACCTCTCACATGTAATATCACAGTCTACATGTAATATCACAGCTCACATGTAATATCACAGCACACATGTAATATCACCTCTCACATGTAATATCACAGCTCACATGTAATATCACAGCACACATGTAATATCACCTCTCACATGTAATATCACAGCTCACATGTAATATCACCTCTCACATGTAATATCACAGCTCACATGTAATATCACAGCACACATGTAATATCACCTCTCACATGTAATATCACAGCTCACATGTAATATCACCTCTCACATGTAATATCACAGCTCACATGTAATATCACAGCACACATGTAATATCACAGTCTACATGTAATATCACAGCACACATGTAATATCACCTCTCACATGTAATATCACAGCTCACATGTAATATCACAGCACACATGTAATATCACCTCTCACATGTAATATCACAGCTCACATGTAATATCACAGCACACATGTAATATCACAGTACACATGTAATATCACAGTCTACATGTAATATCACAGCACACATGTAATATCACCTCTCACATGTAATATCACAGCTCACATATAATATCACAGCACACATGTAATATCACAGCCTACATGTAATATCACAGCACACATGTAATATCACAGCCTACATGTAATATCACAGCTCACATGTAATATCACAGCTCACATGTAATATCACAGCACACATGTAATATCACAGTCTACATGTAATATCACAGCACACATGTAATATCACAGTCTACATGTAATATCACAGCACACATGTAATATCACAGCCCACATGTAATATCACAGCACACATGTAATATCACTGCCCACATGTAATATCACTGCCCACATGTAATATCACAGCACACATGTAATATCACAGCTCACATGTAATATCACAGCACACATGTAATATCACAGCACACATGTAATATCACAGTCTACATGTAATATCACTGCCCACATGTAATATCACAGCTCACATGTAATATCACAGCACACATGTAATATCACTGCTCACATGTAATATCACAGCACACATGTAATATCACTGCTCACATGTAATATCACAGCACACATGTAATATCACAGCACACATGTAATATCACAGTCTACATGTAATATCACTGCCCACATGTAATATCACAGCTCACATGTAATATCACAGTCTACATGTAATATCACTGCCCACATGTAATATCACAGCTCACATGTAATATCACAGTCTACATGTAATATCACAGCTCACATGTAATATCACAGCACACATGTAATATCACTGCTCACATGTAATATCAGAGCACACATGTAATATCACTGCTCACATGTAATATCACAGCACACATGTAATATCACTGCCCACATGTAATATCACAGCTCACATGTAATATCACAGCACACATGTAATATCACTGCTCACATGTAATATCACAGCACACATGTAATATCACAGCACACATGTAATATCACAGCTCACATGTAATATCACTGCCCACATGTAATATCACAGCACACATGTAATATCACTGCTCACATGTAATATCACCTCTCACATGTAATATCACAGCTCACATGTAATATCACCACTCACATGTAATATCACAGGCTGAGGATTGGTGAGATCCTAATTTAGTGAATTTAGACCTAAAAGCAAACATAAGAACTAGAGAGTGCACCCCCCCCCCAGCTCTCTCATCAAACTCTACCTTAAAATGTTAATAACATTGATGTATGCACGCACTCAGATTTGTTAGCCATATATAACATGGTATTGGATTAAACAGTGAAAATGCATTGGGGGTCAATTTGCATGTCCCCACCCAGTTTCCCATAGTGCAGTGCAATAACTATATTTCTGGTAATTCTGAGCAGAAAATATGTTTTTTAACTTATTTTTAGACACTGAAATGTAAACACACATGTGCTCTCTATCTCCTGTACTCTGCGCAGTGGAGGCGTCCATTCTCGCTTGCCAACTATGAGCTAAATGATGTTATGGTTAGTGGCCGTCCCACAAAATCCATAGCACGGAACCAGCCCCACACTGGTGAGAGCCATTTAAGATTGAAACATCTGTCTGTGATTACGGTAGGTCTCCTGACTAGTGCGTAGTCCATCCTATGTTATGCCTAAAGCTGTGTAATACAGAGAGTATATGCCCTATATGTACTCTTAGCATGTGATAATTGGCCTGCTAGGCATGTATTGGGGTCCTGGTCACACTGAGTGCAGGGGGTCTCTCCTGATGTCGGTTACACATAACACAGAGCAGGTTTATTTGGCAGAAGAAAGCAACTGACAGCATAAGATACGAGCAGCATGAGACAGGACAGCATAAGATATGAGCAGCATGAGACAGGACAGCATAAGATATGAGCAGCATGAGACAGGACAGCATAAGATAAGAGCAGCATGAGACAGGACAGCATAAGATATGAGCAGCATGAGACAGGACAGCATTAGATAAGAGCAGCATGAGACAGGACAGCATAAGATATGAGCAGCATGAGACAGGACAGCATAAGATACGAGCAGCATGAGATAGGGCAGCATAAGATATGAGCAGCATAAGACAGGACAGCATAAGATACGAGCAGCATGAGACAGGACAGCATAAGATACGAGCAGCATGAGACAGGACAGCATAAAATACGAGCAGCATGAGATAGGGCAGCATAAGATATGAGCAGCATGAGACAGGACAGCATAAGATATGAGCAGCATGAGACAGAACAGCATAAGATACGAGCAGCATGAGACAGGACAGCATAAGATACGAGCAGCATGAGATAGGGCAGCATAAGATATGAGCAGCATGAGATAGGGCAGCATAAGATACGAGCAGCATGAGACAGGACAGCATAAGATACGAGCAGCATGAGATAGGGCAGCATAAGATACGAGCAGCATGAGACAGGACAGCATAAGATACGAGCAGCATGAGACAGGACAGCATAAGATACGAGCAGCATGAGACAGGACAGCATAAGATACGAGCAGCATGAGACAGGACAGCATAAGATACGAGCAGCATAAGATAGGGCAGCATAAGATACAAGCAGCATGAGACAGGACAGCATAAGATACGAGCAGCATGAGATAGGGCAGCATAAGATATGAGCAGCATGAAACAGGACAGCATAAGATACGAGCAGCATGAGACAGGACAGCATAAGATACGAGCAGCATGAGACAGGACAGCATAAGATACGAGCAGCATGAGATAGGGCAGCATAAGATACGAGCAGCATGAGACAGGACAGCATAAGATATGAGCAGCATGAGACAGGTTGATCTTACATAACCTCCTTGTAGCCAATTATCTTCCTTTAATTTCATTCCTCCACCTCGTAATCTTTCCCATTCTTTAATCCCTCTCCTCTTTTGTCCACTTCTTTCCTCTTAAAAAACTTCTCTCCTCTCATCCCCTTCTCTCTTCTCATCCCCTTCTCTCCTCTCATCCACTTCTCTCCTCTCATCCCCTTCTCTCTTCTCATCCCCTTCTCTCCTCTCATCCACTTCTCTCTTCTCATCCACTTCTCTCCTATCATCCACTTCTCTCCTCTCATCCCCTTCTCTCTTCTCATCCCCTTCTCTCCTCTCATCCCCTTCTCTCCTCTCATCCACTTCTCTCCTATCATCCCCTTCTCTCCTCTCATCCCCTTCTCTCCTCTCATCCCCTTCTCTCCTCTCATCCCCTTCTCTCCTCTCATCCACTTCTCTCCTCTCATCCCCTTCTCTCCCCTCATCCACTTCTCTCCTCTCATCCCCTTCTCTCCTCTTATCCACTTCTCTCCTCTCATCCCCTTCTCTCCCCTCATCCACTTCTCTCCTCTCATCCACTTCTCTCTTCTCATCCACTTCTCTCCTCTTATCCACTTCTCTCCTCTCATCCACTTCTCTCTTCTCATCCCCTTCTTTCCTCTCATCCACTTCTCTCCTCTTATCCACTTCTCTCCTCTCATCCCCTTCTCTCCTCTCATCCACTTCTCTCTTCTCATCCTCTTCTCTCTTCTCATCCCCTTCTCTCCTCTCATCCCCTTCTCTCCTCTCATCCCCTTCTCTCCTCTTATCCACTTCTCTCCTCTCATCCACTTCTCTCTTCTCATCCCCTTCTCTCCTCTTATCCACTTCTCTTCTCTCATCCACTTCTCTCTTCTCATCCCCTTCTCTCTTCTCATCCCCTTCTCTCCTCTTATCCACTTCTCTCCTCTCACCCACTTCTCTCTTCTCATCCCCTTCTCTCCTTTTATCCACTTCTCTCCTCTCATCCACTTCTCTCTTCTCATCCCCTTCTCTCCTCTCATCCCCTTCTCTCCTATCATCCATTTCTCTCCTCTCATCCACTTCTCTCTTCTCATCCACTTCTCTCCTCTTATCCACTTCTCTCCTCTCATCCACTTCTCTCTTCTCATCCCCTTCTCTCTTCTCATCCCCTTCTCTCTTCTCATCCCCTTCTCTCTTCTCATCCCCTTCTCTCTTCTCATCCCCTTCTCTCCTCTCATCCCCTTCTCTCCCCTCATCCACTTCTCTCCTCTCATCCCCTTCTCTCCTCTTATCCACTTCTCTTCTCTCATCCCCTTCTCTCCCCTCATCCACTTCTCTCCTCTCATCCACTTCTCTCCTCTTATCCACTTCTCTCCTCTTATCCACTTCTCTCCTCTCATCCACTTCTCTCTTCTCATCCCCTTCTCTCCTCTTATCCACTTCTCTCCTCTCATCCACTTCTCTCTTCTCATCCCCTTCTCTCCTCTCATCCACTTCTCTCTTCTCATCCCCTTCTCTCCTCTTATCCACTTCTCTCCTCTTATCCACTTCTCTCCTCTCATCCACTTCTCTCTTCGCATCCCCTTCTCTCTTCTCAACCCCTTCTCTCCTCTCATCCACTTCTCTCCTCTCATCCACTTCTCTCCTCTCATCCCCTTCTCTCTTCTCATCCCCTTCTCTCCTCTTGTCCACTTCTCTCCTCTCATCCACTTCTCTCTTCTCATCCCCTTCTCTCTTCTCATCCCCTTCTCTCCTCTCATCCACTTCTCTCTTCTCATCCCCTTCTCTCCTCTCATCCACTTCTCTCCTCTTATCCACTTCTCTCCTCTCATCCACTTCTCTCTTCTCATCCTCTTCTCTCTTCTCATCCCCTTCTCTCCTCTCATCCCCTTCTCTCCTCTTATCCACTTCTCTCCTCTCATCCCCTTCTCTCCTCTCATCCACTTCTCTCTTCTCATCCCCTTCTCTCCTCTCATCCACTTCTCTCCTATCATCCATTTATCTCCTCTCATCCACTTCTCTCTTCTCATCCCCTTCTCTCTTCTCATCCCCTTCTCTCTTCTCATCCCCTTCTCTCCCCTCATCCACTTCTCTCCTCTCATCCCCTTCTCTCCTCTTATCCACTTCTCTCCTCTTATCCACTTCTCTCCTCTCATCCACTTCTCTCTTCTCATCCCCTTCTCTCTTCTCATCCCCTTCTCTCCCCTCATCCACTTCTCTCCTCTTATCCACTTGTCTCCTCTCATCCCCTTCTCTCCTCTCATCCCCTTCTCTCCTCTCATCCACTTCTCTCCTCTTATCCACTTCTCTCCTCTCATCCCCTTCTCTCCTCTCATCCACTTCTCTCCTCTTATCCACTTCTCTCCTCTCATCCCCTTCTCTCCTCTCATCCCCTTCTCTCCTATCATCCCCTTCTCTCCTCTTATCCACTTCTCTCCTCTCATCCCTTTCTCTCCCCTCATCCACTTCTCTCCTCTTATCCACTTCTCTCCTCTCATCCCCTTCTCTCCTCTTATCCCCTTCTCTCCTCTCATCCCCTTCTCTTCTCTTATCCCCTTCTCTCCTCTCATCCCCTTCTCTCCTCTCATCCACTTCTCTCCTCTCACCCCCTTCTCTCCTCTCATCCATTTCTCTCCTCCTATCCACTTCTCTCCTCTCATTCCCTTCTCTCCTCTCATCCACTTCTCTCCTCTCATCCCCTTCTCTCCTCTCACCCCCTTCTCTCCTCTCATCCACTTCTCTCCTCTCATCCCCTTCTCTCCTCTTATCCACTTCTCTCCTCTCATCCACTTCTATCCTCTCATCCACTTCTCTCCTCTCATCCCCTTCTCTCTTCTCATCCCCTTCTCTCCTCTCATCCCCTTCTCTCTTCTCATCCCCTTCTCTCCTCTCACCCCCTTCTCTCATCTCATCCCCTTCTCTCCTCTCACCCCCTTCTCTCCTCTCATCCACTTCTCTCCTCTCATCCCCTTCTCTCCTCTTATCCACTTCTATCCTCTCATCCACTTCTCTCCTCTCATCCCCTTCTCTCCTCTCATCCCCTTCTCTCCTCTCATCCCCTTCTCTCCTCTTATCCACTTCTCTCCTCTCATCCACTTCTCTCCTCTTATCCACTTCTCTCTTCTCATCCCCTTCTCTCCTCTCATCCACTTCTCTCTTCTCATCCCCTTCTCTCCTCTTATCCATTTCTCTCCTCTCATCCCCTTCTCTCCTCTCATCCACTTCTCTCTTCTCATCCCCTTCTCTCCTCTCATCCCCTTCTCTCTTCTCATCCCCTTCTCTCCTATCATCCATTTCTCTCCTCTCATCCACTTCTCTCCTCTCATCCTCTTCTCTCTTCTCATCCCCTTCTCTCCTATCATCCATTTCTCTCCTCTCATCCCCTTCTCTCCTCTCATCCCCTTCTCTCCTCTTATCCACTTCTCTCCTCTCATCCCTTTCTCTCCCCTCATCCACTTCTCTCCTCTTATCCACTTCTCTCCTCTCATCCCCTTCTCTCCTCTTATCCCCTTCTCTCCTCTCATCCCCTTCTCTTCTCTTATCCCCTTCTCTCCTCTCATCCCCTTCTCTCCTCTCATCCACTTCTCTCCTCTCACCCCCTTCTCTCCTCTCATCCATTTCTCTCCTCCTATCCACTTCTCTCCTCTCATTCCCTTCTCTCCTCTCATCCACTTCTCTCCTCTCATCCCCTTCTCTCCTCTCACCCCCTTCTCTCCTCTCATCCACTTCTCTCCTCTCATCCCCTTCTCTCCTCTTATCCACTTCTCTCCTCTCATCCCCTTCTCTCCTCTCATCCCCTTCTCTCCTCCCATCCACTTCTCTCCTCTCATCTACTTCTCTCCTCTCATCCACTTCTCTCCTCTCATCCCCTTCTCTCCTCTCATCCCCTTCTCTCCTCTTATCCACTTCTCTCCTCTCATCCACTTCTATCCTCTCATCCACTTCTCTCCTCTCATCCCCTTCTCTCTTCTCATCCCCTTCTCTCCTCTCATCCCCTTCTCTCTTCTCATCCCCTTCTCTCCTCTCACCCCCTTCTCTCATCTCATCCCCTTCTCTCCTCTCACCCCCTTCTCTCCTCTCATCCACTTCTCTCCTCTCATCCCCTTCTCTCCTCTTATCCACTTCTATCCTCTCATCCACTTCTCTCCTCTCATCCCCTTCTCTCCTCTCATCCCCTTCTCTCCTCTCATCCCCTTCTCTCCTCTTATCCACTTCTCTCCTCTCATCCACTTCTCTCCTCTTATCCACTTCTCTCTTCTCATCCCCTTCTCTCCTCTCATCCACTTCTCTCTTCTCATCCCCTTCTCTCCTCTTATCCATTTCTCTCCTCTCATCCCCTTCTCTCCTCTCATCCACTTCTCTCTTCTCATCCCCTTCTCTCCTCTCATCCCCTTCTCTCTTCTCATCCCCTTCTCTCCTATCATCCATTTCTCTCCTCTCATCCACTTCTCTCCTCTCATCCTCTTCTCTCCTCTCATCCACTTCTCTCCTCTCATCCACTTCTCTCCTCTCATCCTCTTCTCTCTTCTCATCCCCTTCTCTCCTATCATCCATTTCTCTCCTCTCATCCACTTCTCTCTTCTCATCCCCTTCTCTCTTCTCATCCCCTTCTCTCTTCTCATCCCCTTCTCTCCCCTCATCCACTTCTCTCCTCTCATCCCCTTCTCTCCTCTTATCCACTTCTCTCCTCTTATCCACTTCTCTCCTCTCATCCACTTCTCTCTTCTCATCCCCTTCTCTCCTCTCATCCCCTTCTCTCCTCTCATCCACTTCTCTCTTCTCATCCCCTTCTCTCCTCTTATCCATTTCTCTCCTCTCATCCCCTTCTCTCCTCTCATCCACTTCTCTCTTCTCATCCCCTTCTCTCCTCTCATCCCCTTCTCTCCTATCATCCATTTCTCTCCTCTCATCCACTTCTCTCTTCTCATCCCCTTATCTCTTCTCATCCCCTTCTCTCTTCTCATCCCCTTCTCTCCCCTCATCCACTTCTCTCCTCTCATCCCCTTCTCTCCTCTTATCCCCTTCTCTCCTCTTATCCACTTCTCTCCTCTCATCCACTTCTCTCTTCTCATCCACTTCTCTCTTCTCATCCCCTTCTCTCCCCTCATCCACTTCTCTCCTCTTATCCACTTGTCTCCTCTCATCCCCTTCTCTCCTCCCATCCCCTTCTCTCCTCTCATCCACTTCTCTCCTCTCATCCACTTCTCTCTTCTCATCCCCTTCTCTCCTCTCATCCCCTTCTCTCCTCTCATCCCCTTCTCTCTTCTCATCCCCTTCTCTCCTCTCATCCCCTTCTCTCCTCTCATCCCCTTCTCTCCTAACATCCCCTTCTCTCCTCTTATCCACTTCTCTCCTCTCATCCCTTTCTCTCCCCTCATCCACTTCTCTCCTCTTATCCACTTCTCTCCTCTCATCCCCTTCTCTCCTCTTATCCACTTCTCTCCTCTCATCCCCTTCTCTTCTCTTATCCCCTTCTCTCCTCTCATCCCCTTCTCTCCTCTCATCCACTTCTCTCCTCTCACCCCCTTCTCTCCTCTCATCCATTTCTCTCCTCTTATCCACTTCTCTCCTCTCATCCCCTTCTCTCCTCTCATCCACTTCTCTCCTCTCATCCCCTTCTCTCCTCTCACCCCCTTCTCTCCTCTCATCCACTTCTCTCCTCTCATCCCCTTCTCTCCTCTTATCCACTTCTCTCCTCTCATCCCCTTCTCTCCTCTCATCCACTTCTCTCCTCTCATCCCCTTCTCTCCTCTCATCCCCTTCTCTCCTCCCATCCACTTCTCTCCTCTCATCTACTTCTCTCCTCTCATCCACTTCTCTCCTCTCATCCCCTTCTCTCCTCTCATCCCCTTCTCTCCTCTTATCCACTTCTCTTCTCTCATCCACTTCTATCCTCTCATCCACTTCTCTCCTCTCATCCCCTTCTCTCCTCTCACCCCCTTCTCTCCTCTCATCCCCTTCTCTCCTCTCACCCCCTTCTCTCCTCTCATCCACTTCTCTCCTCTCATCCACTTCTCTCCTCTCATCCACTTCTCTCCTCTCATCCCCTTCTCTCCTCTCATCCCCTTCTCTCCTCCCATCCACTTCTCTCCTCTCATCTACTTCTCTCCTCTCATCCCCTTCTCTCCTCTCATCCCCTTCTCTCCTCTTATCCACTTCTCTCCTCTCATCCACTTCTCTCCTCTTATCCACTTCTCTCCTCTCATCCACTTCTCTCTTCTCATCCCCTTCTCTCTTCTCATCCCCTTCTCTCCTCTCATCCCCTTCTCTCCCCTCATCCACTTCTCTCCTCTCATCCCCTTCTCTCCTCTTATCCACTACTCTTCTCTCATCCCCTTCTCTCCTCTCACCCCCTTCTCTCCTCTCATCCCCTTCTCTCCTCTCATCCCCTTCTCTCCTCTTATCCACTTCTCTCCTCTCATCCCTTTCTCTCCCCTCATCCACTTCTCTCCTCTTATCCACTTCTCTCCTCTCATCCCCTTCTCTCCTCTTATCCCCTTCTCTCCTCTCATCCCCTTCTCTTCTCTTATCCCCTTCTCTCCTCTCATCCCCTTCTCTCCTCCCATCCACTTATCTCCTCTCATCCCCTTCTCTCCTCTCATCCATTTCTCTCCTCTTATCCACTTCTCTAGTCTCATCCCCTTCTCTCCTCTCATCCACTTCTCTCTTCTCATCCCCTTCTCTCCTCTCATCCATTTCTCTCCTCTTATCCACTTCTCTAGTCTCATCCCCTTCTCTCCTCTCATCCACTTCTCTCCTCTCATCCCCTTCTCTCCTCTCATCCCCTTCTCTCCTCCCATCCACTTCTCTCCTCTCATCTACTTCTCTCCTCTCATCCCCTTCTCTCCTCTCATCCCCTTCTCTCCTCTCATCCACTCCTCTCATCTACTTCTCTCCTCTCATCCATTTCTCTCCTCTCATCCCCTTCTCTCCTCTCATCCCCTTCTCTCCTCTTATCCACTTCTCTCCTCTCATCCACTTCTATCCTCTCATCCACTTCTCTCCTCTCACCCCTTCTCTCCTCTCATCCACTTCTCTCCTCTTATCCACTTCTCTCCTCTCATCCACTTCTATCCTCTCATCCACTTCTCTCCTCTCACCCCCTTCTCTCCTCTCATCCACTTCTCTCCTCTTATCCACTTCTCTCCTCTCATCCACTTCTCTCCTCTCACCCCTTCTCTCCTCTCATCCATTTCTCTCCTCTTATCCACTTCTCTCCTCTCATCCCCTTCTCTACTCTCATCCCCTTCTCTCCTTTCATCCCCTTCTCTCCTCTCATCCCCTTCTCTCCTCTTATCCACTTCTATCCTCTCATCCACTTCTATCCTCTCATCCACTTCTATCCTCTCATCCACTTCTCTCCTCTCACCCCCTTCTCTCCTCTCATCCCCTTCTCTCCTCTTATCCACTTCTCTCCTCTCATCCACTTCTATCCTCTCATCCACTTCTCTCCTCTCACCCCCTTCTCTCCTCTCATCCACTTCTCTCCTCTTATCCACTTCTCTCCTCTCATCCACTTCTCTCCTCTCATGCCCTTCTCTCCTCTCATCCACTTCTCTCCTCTCACCCCCTTCTCTCCTCTCATCCACTTCTCTCCTCTTATCCACTTCTCTCCTCTCATCCACTTCTATCCTCTCATCCACTTCTCTCCTCTCATCCACTTCTCTTCTGTCACCCTCTCATGTTCGGTCCTTTCTTCCCCTTCTCTCCTCTTATCATCTTTTCTTCTCTTGTTCTCTACTCTCTTCACGAATACTCACTTCCTCTCCTCTTCTCCTCTCTCAGTGACTACTTCTCTCTCCTTTTCTCTCAGGCCATTCTCTCATCCTCCAACTTCCTCTTCTCTTATACACCTCTCTTTGTTGTGTCATCTCATCCTTGACTTTTCCCCACATTCCCTCTTGTTATAATTCATCCTATCATCTACACTCCTCCCATTTTCTTCACCTATCACATTTTCTATCAAGCCATCTTCACCTCTCCATTGTGCTCCCTTCAGTCTCTTCTCTTCTACTGTCCGGTAATCATTTGTTCTCTCCTTTCATCTTGCTTTCTGCTGCTTATCTGATAACTTGCAAGACTTCTTCTGTCATCCTGCACAGAAAGGAAATCCTGAAATGCAGGCTTGTTGGTGGCTCTCAAGGACCAGTCCTAGTGTCTTGTGACATCATTTCCTTTTCTTACTCTTCTGAAGATTCTCATTTCTGAGGATTAGGTGGGCTCGGTATCTCTGAGGGCTTTGTAGGCCACGGCCAGTCATGGAGGATATGGGACAACTGGAAAAGGATTGGCAGCAGGTGAGGAAGATGGACATTTCGGATAGCTTCCAAATGGGAGAGGCCAGCAAGTAGAAGGTAGAGAAGATACAGAAGTAAGATTGTTATTGTCTAAATAGTGGAAAAACTGAAAAAATATAAACATAAATGATCTACATATTGAACACATACAAACAGATTTTGATTACAGTTTTCCTTTTATGTTACAAATATAATTTGAGGGATTTTGTACTTTGGAATATGATTTTGTATTTTACATTTCTTGATATTTAAAATGTTATTATTATTTTATACTCTTAATTACAAACCCTTTGTATAAACCCTTGTGCTCCGACATATGTTATGGGAGATTTTCTATTGAATGAAATATTTTTCTTTAATGTTAAATACATAATTACTAATCTCGATCAATGACCAATGACCTGAGTCACGGGACACGGGAATCCTCTTGTTTTGGGGTCTCCTTACAGTTGTATCCAGATGGATTTGTTTAATTCCCATTGTATTCAATCTGCTCTTTATCTGCTGCACAAAGTCAGAGACATAGATAATAAGAATCCCATGATCCAAATGGTAACAACAACATTGGCCTTAATGATAAAATCATCACCCTCAGAAAGTACATTTTCCGTGAGGCTTCTGATATTTTTCCCATAGATTTCCATTAGCGCTGTGCGCCCTAATAATTATAGATCCAAAGACACATTACTGTGTATGGGGGCTGGATAACGTGTTCTACCAAATACTGTTGTCATTAAAGGAAGAATCCATATGTGTATATATACATACATACATACACACATACATACATATATACACACATACATACATACATACATACATACACACATACATACATATATACACACATACATACATACATACATACAAACACACATACATAAAAGCTCCACCCTGGTGAGATCCATTTAAGATCGAAACAGTGACTGTCTGTGGGTACGTTTCCTAACTTTTTTATAATCCAATGCCAAATAACCATGTATCAACTGATATTGGATTAAAGAGCGAGAATGCATAGTGGCTTTATTTGCATGTCCCCACCAAGTTTCCCAGAGTGCAGTGCAATCACTCTAATTGGCTCCAAGCATCTGTGCCTTCTGATTGGCTGATGTAACTGTCAATCGGATTGCAGCCAATCAGAAGGCGTAGGACAGGTAAGTGGATTATTAAGACTATTATTATATTACTTGTTGTATGTATTTGTGTATTAACTGTAATTTTTCTTTTTTTTAAGTGTGACCGGACCTGTGGACAGTTTTGGAGGGCCCTGTCTGGGACGAAGAACTGAAGACCAGGGCATCGCTGGACATCGCTGGAGGGGTATTTTAGCCAGGTCAGTGGTCAAATTAACCCTTTTCTATTTTCAGTAAGCCTGTTTTTATTGTAATCTAGGTTTTTTTTATTTTGTGTAATGTAGGTTTCTTTATTTTATGTAATGTAGGTTTTTTTGTAATGTAGGTTTTTTATTTTCAATAATATAGATTTTTTTAATTTTCAGTAATGTCGTTTTTTTTTATTTTGTGTAATGTAGGTTTTTTATTTTCTGTAAATAGTGGGGGTATTTATTTTCTGTAATTAGTGGGGTGTTGAGGGGTTTAGTAGGGGGTTAGCTAAGTAGTGTAGGGGTTAATAGGAAAGAATAGAGGGGGATTAATAGGATAGGGTAGAGGGGGTTAAGTCGTTAGCGGGGAGTAATTTAGATTTATTAGTTTACTAGCTACTTGCCCGTCAAAAAATGACGATCAATAAAAGAAAGTGTTGAAATGCTGTTTGTCACACAATGTGAGTGTACTGTGTGCCTCAAGTAACTAAATTCCTCAAAAAGCAGAAATCTACATTACATAAAATAAGAAAAACTAAAATCACCAAAAATAAAAAATGTACATTACAGAACCAAAAAAAAAACCTAAGTCACAGAAAATTAAAAAAGGAACATTACAGAAAATAAAAAAATACATTACAACCCCCCCTCACTACAAAATCTTTAAAAAAATTACACACCTGAAAATGAAATACATATAATACATACATATAATACAATACAATTAAATAAAATAAAATACAATACAATACAATTAAATAAAATACAATACAATTAAATAAAATAAAATACAATAAAATTAAATAAAATACAATACACCCCTATCTAATATACATGCCACTATGTAATATACATGCCACTATCTAATATACATGCCACTATGTAATATACATGCTACTATCTAATATACATGCCACTATCTAATATACATGCTACTATATAATGTAATATACATCCCACTATCTAATATCCAATACTATTTAATAATACATCCCCCTATCTATCTAATATACCATACATGCTATCTATATATATATAGCTCCCCTAATTGTAAGCTACAATAAAAAAATTAAGACCACTTACCTTTGAGATGTTTCTTGAGATCAGCAACCTAGGGTAAAAAAGATTCAAAAAATTAATACAACACGTTTACATGAAATACCTAAACATTCTAAATATTCTAAATATTATTCTCCCCTTTCCAACATGTCCTGTTCCAGCATGTCACGTCCTCCATGTTCCATCGTCCATCTTTGCGTCTTGTCCGCCGATACTCCTGTAAAAAAAAACATTACATTAGTAAACATAAACCAAATAAAAAAAAACACAAGCTACATTATACTTACCTTTCCGCGATGTCTCCGGTCTCCTCGCATGAAGGGGAAAAAAACAAAATAGAACCACACACATGCGCCCTGACGGATGTCTCAGATGCTAATGACCTTCCTATGGAGTGTTCCAGAATAAAATTGGCAATGGCGGCTTCTGATTAGCTGAAAAGGCTGTCTCTCAAATTCAGCCAATGAGAAGACCCCATTTGTGAACCAATGAAAAAAGTATACACCCCAAAATACAATGGTGATTGGATAACACACCTATCCATCTTTATTTGAACTAATCCTAAGGCTTTATTGCCATCAGCCAATCACAATGGAATATACCCCCACGTACTGATTGGTGAAGACATCTGCGCCTTCCCATTGGCTTTAATATTGATTGATATTAACAATAGCCAATGAGAATGCGCAAATCCTTCACCAATCAGTACATGAGGGTGTATTCCATTGTGATTGGCTATTGTCAGTGCAACCAATCAGAATGCGCAGAGGCTCCAACCAATCACCCTGTGGGGGTGTATTCCATTGTGATTGGCTGAAGGCATCTGCGCCTTGTGATCGGTTTAAATAAAGATTGATAGGTGCATTATACAATCAGAGTGGTATTTTAAGGTTTATCCGTTTGTGATTGGTTCACACATTGGCGCCTCCTGATTGGGTGAATTTGATAGACATCGTTTTCAACCAATCAGAAGGTGCCATTGCTTGTTTTCTTCCGGAAAAGTCTCCTGGAGCCTCATTAGCGTCTGGGATGTCCGGGAGTGCGGATGTAAGTATATATATTTTTTTTTTTCGCGGGGAGGTAAAAGTAGAATGTAGATTATGTTTCTTTTATTTTGATGTATGTCTATTAATGTTGTGTTTTTTTTAACAGGTGCCGCGCAGGAGAAGGATTTAAAGAATGCCGGACGGGACATGCCGGAAAGGTGAGTAGAATATTTAGAATGTATAGAATGTATAGAATGTTTATTTTAGATCTGTAAACGTGTTGCACTAATTTTTTTTTATTTTTTTTTTCATGGTGGCTGATCCCAATGGACATCTGCAAAGGTAAGTGGTCTTAATTATTTTATTTTAGCTTAGACTTAGATTAGTTAATATATAGATAGCATTTATTGTATGTTAGCTAGGGGTATGCGTTTTATATAGATAGCATAGGATGTATTGTATATTAAATGGTGTTATTTATTTAGATAGATTGGGTATGTATTATTATATAGATAGGATGTATATTAGATTATGCTATTTATTTAGATAGATTGTGTGATGTATATTAGATAGGGGTGTATTGTATTGTAATTGTATGTAATTGTATTGTAATTGTATGTATTTGTATTATATGTATTTCCTTTTCAGGTGTGTATTTTTTTATTTTGTGCAATGTAGTTTATTTTTTTTTGTGTTAGGTTTTTTATTTCATGTAATGTAGATATTTTTTTTGGTGTGACTTTAGGCTTTTTTCATTTTCTGTAATTAGAGTGGTGGGGTTATTAGGGGGTAGGTAGGTAGTGTAGCTAGGTAGTGTAGGTGTTAATAGGTTAGTGTAGAGGGTGTTTAGTTGATATTTAATGTTTAATTGGGGGGGTATAGTGCAGTGTAGTGTTTATACTTAGTGTCATGATGGCACTTATGTAATTATTGTTGGGTTGTAACAGGCCCATAATGGTGTTAATATACCCTTATGGGACTGATGGGGTTAAATAGAGGCTTATGGGGGTCTGTATTGACCCCCATGAGTTACAGGGTTAATAAAGGGCTTATGGGGGTCTGTATTGACCCCCATGAGTTACAGGGTTAATGAAGGTCTTATGGGGGTCTGTATTGACCCCATGAGTGACAGGGTTAATGAAGGGCTTATGGGGGTCTATATTGACCCCCATGAGTGACAGGGTTAATAAGGGTTTTATGGGGGTCTGTATTGACCCCCATGATTGACAGGCTTCATGAAGGGCTTATGGGGGTCTCTATTGACCTCCATGAGTGACAGGGTTAATGAGGGTTTTATGGGGGTCTGTATTGACCTCCATGATTGACAGGGTGACAGTGTATATTTTTTTCTTTTACAACGGTTCCTTTAAGGACCTGTAACGCGGGAATTTTGAATTTTGATTGCAGCGAGGGTCACCGATCGCGTGCAATCGGGACCCCCACTGCGATGGTTAATGTGGGGTTAATGCAGGGCTCTGAGCTTATCTCGGATCCCTTCTTGGGTAAGTTGTAGGTGGCTCGGCGTCCTGGGTCTTTGAGCCTCCTTTTCATTTTTTTCGGAGGCCATTTTTTCTGTCGCTTAGGGGATTTTCGTGTGTCTGAACTCGGGAATTTGGACTTCAATGGAGGTGTAACTTCCCTTTCAGAGGTCCCCCCCCCCTGCTATGGGTAAGCTTTTTATGTTGTTTTTGTGAGTATTTGGTGTGTTTTGACTGTTTTTAGGTGCGCGCAGTTCCGCCATTTTTCGTGCGTGCGGGTGTTTGTTACGTTAAGGTTGGTTCTGAGCTGGGTTTAACGGCTCGCCAGCAATGTGCGCCTGCGGCCCTCATTGCCTCATTCCCTAAGTGCTTTGCGAGGAGCCGCATTTGCGAAGACGTTGGGAGGTCTTCGGCGCTCCATGCCAGCAACTGAGGCCCTCGGCCGCGGTGTGTGTGTGTGTAACCGGGTGTGAGGCGACCTTTGAGATTTGTTTTGTTAAAAACTTGTGTGTGTGTGTGTATGTTAACACAGCCGACATTGGAGCCTGATCAGGGACCCCTGCAGCATGGGCATTTATTTAGGGAGCAGGGGGAGCTTCAGGGGCCGGAGGGAGGTTTGGGGGGTGGAGTGGTGGTTTCTTTTGCTGCTTTGGCAGCAAACATAAGGGCTGTTCAAGCCTTTGCGAGTCCTCCCAAGCACTCGTTGGGCTTTGGCCTCCATTTGTGTGTTACTGGCTAGCTCGTGGGGGACAATTTGGTTGCAATTTAATATCAAAATTAGAATGGAAGGGTTACGGGCTTGACAGATCAAAGGGTTGTGGACTGCGAAGTTCCACATTCTACGTCCATAAGCATTTTTTGTCCATCATGCATTTTTACCCACTAGTCATCGTTGGGACCTACTTTCTACAATACGGGCTACCTTTTAAAACGTAGCCCGAATTTAATGAGGCTGATAATGTTTACCGACAACTTTTTAATATCCCAGGTTTTACCTTATTTCATAAATATACCATAACCATCCCTTGATTTGCATCAGTTACATGGATGATAGACTGCACTGATTGTCATGACAAATGGTGACTACTGGACCAAGCCAATAACTCACAACATCAGCTTCCAGTGATACAAATAGGATACAATTTAAAACTATAAGTAATAATCAAATGACTTGTTTCTAGAGTAAATTAACATATAAGTTCAAAATGTTGTTACTTATCCACCTACAAACAGAGATTCAAAAATGTTGTTAATGAGAAATCATTGCCATTAATTACTGATTGTCCTGAAGTTGTGTATCGGTATCCCAGGCTCTACATAGAATTGTCACCTCATCCCTCTCCCACCAAAAGTCACAAGACATGCAATATGTGTACACAGAGAACCAATCAGAGCACAGAACAATATAAGAAGAGTCGTCCCCCATGAATCCAGCTCCGGCCTTTATGTTGGACACAAATTATCTGTCACGAATAAAAACTACAAATCCATGAAAATGAAAGTGCCAAGGTCTATAAAAGTAGATGTTATTCTGCTGCTCAGACTAGTCTGAAAAATTGATGGGAAATCAGATTGTAATTACAGGAAGTAATTAGAAGACAAGAAGATCTTCATCAGCCGCTCCCAGCCACAATAAGGATGGTCACAGAAAAGGCAACAATTGGAATAATTCTTCTTAATCAAAGACTAATGATTAATTATTCATGAAGATACCGAATAATGTTGTTGTTTTAAAGGCAAGTCAGAAAATGGGAATTAAATAAATTATTTTTTTTACACTAAAAACAATAAGATTAAGATACCAAATTAATGACAAAACATTGTGTAATTGATACAATGGGAACTACGTCACAATCAGACAACACAAGGCCCTGGGAGAAGAAGCCTTTGGGTGGGTCAATCATTCATGAAATATATTTTAATGAAAAAAGGAAATACAAACCAAGTGGGTGCACTAGGAAAGTGCTTTAACCAGCTGAGACCATTATAACATGATATTGTTATGTCATTCAGTCATGTCTGACTCTCCATGACCCCATGGACTCAGCACACCAGGCACATTTATTGTTATGTGTCTCATTGTGCTTATCCATAAGGTTTTCTTAGCAAAGATATTGTAGTGGGTTACCAGTTCCTTCTCTAGGGGACTGTGATTTGTCTGACCTCTCTGCTGTGAGTGACCCTCCCTGGTATAGCCCACAACTTAATTGAGGTACACAAGCCCCTTCACTACTACAAGATAGCGATCCAGAAGGGGGATAACATGATAGTCCTTATCAAAATACAAGGGACACAGAAAATCTTAACATGAAACCTGAAGAAAAGCCAAGATTTGGGGAAATAAATGTGATTGGGCAGCATATAGGACTGGGCTTTATCTTCAACTCCACAGAAATTGTTCTGGCACTGCCTCTTATTCCTGGGTGGTGGCCATCAATCTTGAGTTATTTACCATACTGGGCCCCCAGAAAGTGAAGAAAATGAGATCCTTTTAGCACTTAGTAAGACTTGAACCTTCGAGATCTCTAAATCACATCTTGAAGCTTCATGTTACTTGTTTTCAGCATGAAAGAGAAGTCAGAAGATGCTTCCTGCCCAAGGGAGGTCCTCAGCAAGGCAGTTGGACGTTTATAGTGGAAGAGACTGGAAGAGACTGGAAGAGACCAAATCTGGAGATTGCAAATAAACAATAATAATAATCATAAACAAAGTGCCAACATATTCCGCTAATGTGAGACATGCGATGGGTTAATAAATGCTCAGACAAATAGTTCTGAAGATTTTATGTAATTAACAGACCGTGGGAAAAAAATAAACTCATTTTATTTTATTTTGTTTTAAAATCTCATATTTACAGCATGTTCCTATGGAAAGTGATCTAACTAATGGGCAAATGTTTCTAGATTGTAAAAAATAAATGTAATTGATCTATTCTATGGGTTTGTCTGCGATTCCTGGGTGGTCACCTGTGAGGGTCACACTATTATTAGTTGTTTTTGGCGTTCCAGTTTAGGTTATTATAACTTATGTTCCTTTTTATTAACACTTTACAATAGAACTGAATGGAGATGTTTCCTGTTCCAGGCGACAAATCATGTTAACAAATAAATAAAAAAACAATGGCTGCCCACAGTAATGCAGTAATGTACATTTATTTTGTTTTCAGTAAAGTCAAGTTGAGTAGATAAATGTGAGACTTGAGACATCCAGCTGTAGGACTTCATCTCTTCATTACATGGTGGTGAATAACATAGGCCCCACTATCTGACATAGGCGTTCACTCCATCTTTTCTCTCCACAGGATTCTCTACTTCCAGTTGGCAACGTCTTCTGTTGATATATTTCTTCTTATTTCTTGACTTCATGCTCGGCCAGTTGGAAGCGCCATCACTACATCTTGCAGCATTTAATTCTCTATACTCCACGAGAGTAACTCCATCTGAGTATCCCCCTCCGCCCCACTCCCTTGTGTTGGATCATCACCATCGTACTCTCTCAAACCATTTTTTTTTTAATTTCACAGAAATGTTCTCAAGTTTCCCCATAAAGGCCACAACCTTCCCATCTATGAAATTACAAATGAAGTGTTTGTTTAATGGATCTCAGGTTAGCACAGATCTGTTCTGCATCACTTGCAAACTTTTTTGCCTCTGTATCATCGCCCGAGCTAAACAAAATGTCACCGGCGCTCCAGTCCTTCCTGGGTCATTTTTTTCCCCTTATGTAAATGTTTGCTTTACTTCTCTCCCTTCCTTCATTTCCCTCTCTGGCCTGGCCTGGGTCAGTGTGATAATTACTGAGAAACACTACAAAGAATGCCAGCGCGAGGTGCCAAGCGCAAAGCCAGCGACATATTTGTGATTATATTCGCAGCTATCTGTAATGTTTATCCGTGGGCCGTGGCCTGGTGCCAACGCTGCTCTGTTGGTGAAACACGTCCAATAAAACTGTTGCTTCTGCTTTTCAAAGTGGGAAACTGCCTTCACATTTCTGATTTATTGCGTATTTGTCAGTGCCAAATATGTACATCGGGTAAAAGATTAGGTTAAAACTGGATTATCGAGATTTTTTTTCCCACCGTCAAAACTGTGTTTTATTTGGCAGCTCCGTCTATTTCTGGAGGAACAGTGATGTGTTTCTTTTTGGCCTCTCTATAATATGCTTAGAAGGAATTCAACAGTAACACGCTCTGCGCCAATCTGATCACATTTCTCAGGCAAGCAATTTTGAAATAAAATGGGATCTAACGTATTTGTTTCTTGGTTTCTTCCAGTTCCAGTGAATTTAGGTAATTTACATAACTGAGGATCCCGGCCAGTGGCCTTAAAATACCCCCTGCGGTGTGAGGGCGAAAGTGAATAAAGGGAAATGGTGGGGAGAGGGTGGCTTTAATCAAGAAAAAGGAGAGTAAAAAAAGGTGAAGTTGGGGTAGAAGGCAGTGGTAGAAATAGAGAATGGAGGGTCTTCATGCCAAAACAAGGGCCAGATTTACATTTGAAGGGACCACAGGCAAATACGTCTCAGGTTCATTCAGCAAAGACACAAACCCTGACATCTGAAGGGCGGCATGTCCTAGAAAATAAAATAACACCTGGATAAAACCTTCTTAAAAGTCTCTGTTCTTGTATGGAAAATAAATACTACTTTGCTATTTAGTAGTATTATCATATTGTGTTTTTGGAGCACTTGCAGATTGTGCTAGGAGCACAATAAGTGATGGACAGATATTTACATTCCTTAGAAGGCAGATAAAGACAAGACGGCACATTTGTACATGAGGAGATGATGGCACTGCTCTGGGAGAGCTTACAATCTAAGATAAATCTCTCATTAAAGACACTAATAACTTGCTCACTTCCAAGTTGATGGGCCACTTCTCTAATTCTTCTGCTGCCTTTGATACAGTTGACCACCCCCTACTAATCCGCATTATTCACTCCCTCTGCATCCATGACACTGTTCTCCCATTCAATTGAGGTTTCAGGAGATCCGTAATCCGAAGCCGGTAAATGAGCTTGCAAGCTACTTTGCTATTCAGTTGGCGTCTTTTTGCGGGCTCAGAAAGGCTTCTGAGTTATGGGCTTGAAAAAATGGTGATGGCTAACCTCGCAAAGCCTCCAGAAGCCTTTGATCTTTCACTTTCCCAAGGCTAAAATAGCAGATCACTAATCAATTGCTCAATTTCCACAAGCCTGCAAATGTTTTCACGTAAAAGTCAAATGAAGGATAAAATCAAACAAGTGCTTGAGAGGACCCGCAAGGGGTTAAACACATATTCGTAGCACTGTAAATGCAAATAAAAAATCACTACTGCGCTGTAAAAAAAGGGAAAGCGATGACAGACATTAGAATTAATTGCACAACAGTCTCAAGCCTGCAAATCGGCAGGAAATTAAAATGATTTTCATGTGTCATTTTGGGGTTAAATCGATCTCGGGTATCAATGAGCTAATACATATCAGGCCACCCACATGGACTAAAACAGCATTGGAATTTTTTTTTAGCATTCTGTATTTTCTATGTCTTCCAAGACTGATCGCATATCTAATTGATTGACATGTAACCTCCATGTTTTATGCCGTTATAATGACAGCCTCATTTTCTATTGGCTGAATCTATATGGGCGGTTACGGGCTTGCTGAATTGAACATGTTCCCGCCCTGGAGTGCTCCGAACCAGTGTACAGTTGTGGCTTGGGGCCGGTAACTTGCAGCTTTTAGCAATTGAAGAGCATCGCAAACGGAGACCAACAGGAGCCCGCAACACACCGCAGACTTCAGCTGTCTGCGATTGAGTTGCAGGCTTCTAATTGAATGAGGCCCTTAGTGTCTCCTTCTCTGATATCACTTCTTCTCCTTGACCTCCGTCTGTTGGTGTACCCCAGGGCTCAGCCCTAGGCCCCCGCCTTATCTCTAGCTATACATCCTCACTTGGTACCCTAATAAAATCCTTTGGGTTTCAGTATCATCTCTATGCAAATGACACTCAAATCTCCCTCTCTGCACCCGATCTATCCCTCTCTCTTCTAGCTCAAGTTGTCAACTGCCTCTCTAGCATATCCTCCTGGATGTCTGCCCGTCAACTCAAACTCAACATGTCTAAGACTGAACTCCTAATCTTTCCACCCTCTACTACAGCTTCCACTACTCATATGTCAGCTATGTCATCATTACCCCCACCTCACAGGCCCGCTGACATGGCGTGCTATTGGACCCTGTCCTCTCGTTCATTCCTCATATACAATCATTAACTAAATCTTGTCTTCCATCTTAAAAAAACATCTCCAGAATACGTTACTTCCGTACACGACACAACTGAAATCCTAATACACTCTATCATCATATCTCGCCTCAATTACTGCAACTCGCTCCTTGCTGGCCTCCCCATCTCTCGTCTCTCTCCCCTCCAATCCATAATGAACGCCTCCGCCAGACTCATCTTCCATACTCATGGCTCAGTATGTGCAGCCCCTCTCTGTCAATCTCTCCACCCATAAGCCCCAGAATACAATTTTAAATCATGTCCCTAACTTACAAAGCCCTCAACAACAATACACCCCCTTATATCTCCGCTCTCATCTCAAAATACTGCCTCACCCTCCCTCTTTGTTATGCTAACAACCTTTTTCTCTCCTCCTCTCTTATCACCTCTGCTCACTTTCACGTTCAGGACTTTTTTCATGCTGCCCCTATTCTCTGAAACTCCTTGCCTCACTCCACTAGACTATCTTCGTGCTTCAAAACCTTCAAAACCTCACTAAAAACACATCTGTTTTAAGAAGTCTATCACCTGCCACCTTAACATGCTCAAAACATCTTTCACCCTCCTGTACCTCACCCAACTCATTAGATGTAAGTTTGTGAGTTTTCAATCTCGTAAGGTGTTTCAGCAAAAGCTCCAGACTTAACCCTAAGGAATATGTCACATATGTAATAAATAAAGATAATATAATGCATAATAATAGGTGATAGGGGATAGAAGCATGATGTAAGAGGACGGATGGATGGATGGATGGATGGGTGGATGGATGGATGGATGGGTGGATGGATGGATGGATGGATGTTCAAGTGTAATAAGGGAGAGGTGCTAACAAGAACTGGTAACCTTATATAAAGTTGTGGACGATTGGGTTAAGTAGGTGGTACGCTTCTCTGAGCAGGTGGGTTCTCAGAGAATGTTTGAATATTTGAAGATGAGGGGAGAGTTTTATAGGTCGAGGAAGATAATTCCAAAGAATGGGGGATGTTCTTGAGAAGTTCTGCAGGCGAGCCTGTGAAGAGGCAATGATAGAGGATAAAAGGCACAAATCTTGGGCAAAGTGAGGAGCGTGGTTTGGAATGTACCTGGAGATAAATGTTGAGATGGTGGGATGGGCAGTGTTGTTTGTTGAGGGCTTTGTAAGTGAGACTAAATATTTTAATTATGTTCTTGAGGACATTGGGGGGGTCGCATATGATGAGTGAGGTGGATGTGTCCGGCCGAAGCATTCAGAGTGGGGACAGACAGGTCAGTGGAAGGTCAATTAAGACAGAGTTGCAATAGCCAAGGTGTGACATAATGATAGATTAATGTCTCAGAAGTAAACTTGGAGGAGGAAGGGACATGTTTTGTAGAGGTTTGTGTAGGTGAATGTGGCAGGATTTGATTAGTGATGTAATTTGGGATACAATTTAATCCCACCTATATTTCAGGGACCATATAAGTATCTTAAACACTGAATATCTAAAGTTATGTAGAGATAGAAGAACACTTATAGTCCCTATCTATAAGGACCACTAATAAACAATTAAACTTTATTTAAATGGTACAACAACAGCGTGATATAATTGTTAAAACTTAGATTAAGACGTGGTCTGAAAAAAGAGAACATGGACCACCATCTTCCTCCTACAGGGAATGTATTGATGCCAGGAATATTTATGTACATATGGTGCTTATGATACTGGTCCCAGTGTATTTTAGGCTATTCCACTAATAATGTCTTGAACACAATGGAAGTATATACTGACCTCACATAACTGGGGGTAAATTCCCTTACATTTATATCTATGTCCTCATTATTGTGCTTGTTCATAAGCCTCTATTATACTGGGAAACCACACACCCATCTAGATATATCTAGGCTCCAGTTTGGTCTTATCTTATTCCTTCATTATCCCGCTATATATAACTAAGTGAGACGGTGAGAGGATTAAGCTGTGAAGATGATCTATTTCCCCGACCTCTGGTGGGGTCACGAGCAGTAACCCTAATCTGTACCTTGGTCTGTATGTTGCCCATTGAGTATATGCCATAAACAAGGCATTAGTATATCTGATCTGTCCTCCTCTCACCGTCTCGTTGTTCCCCTGAAGGTCAGGATGGCGTGTGACGTCACTAAGACTAAAATGATGGCCCTACGCAGCGTTTCTCGCTCCTACTTCTAAGGGAGCCGACCATTATGGATTTGATTAGTGATAAAATATGGGGGATGAAGGAAAAGTCAAGTGTGACACCAAGACATCTAACTTGAGACTCAGGGGTCATTTTTGTCTTGTCTACTGTAAGAAAGATTTCAAGTATATATACAGGTGGAGGAGGAAGTGGGGATGGTTCATCTTGGAGTTGTTGAGTTTTAAATGCCAGAAGGCCAGGAGAAGATGTGTGTGAAAGAAATGTTGTGACGTGATTTAGAAGGAAGGGGATTGATCTGGATCTGCCTATCTATCTACTGTCAGCATGAAGGTAGTACTGAACCGTACAGGAGCTGGTAAGTTTACCAAGAGAGGAGGTGTAGAGAGTCTTAGGGTACTCCAATAGAGAGGGTTAGTAGAAGGGAGGAGGTGACATAGTAGGAAATGCCCAAGAACAGTTAAAGTGTTAAGATCCAATTCATAAGGAGGTTGTGCCTTGGAGGTCTAGTGATGGGAGTCCATGAAGGAGTGGGTGGTCAAAAGCAGCAGAGAGTTCAAGAAGTATTAAAAAAAGGAGAAGTGTAGCCAAGATTTAGCAGTTTCAGTTGCGTGTTGGAGATGAAAGGCAGATTGAACTGGGATGATTGAGGAATTGTTTCTTAAGTAGTTAGTAAGGTGGGTGTAGAGCAGCCATTCAAGTAGTTTAGAGGCTAGTGGGAGGAGAGAGGGGTGGAGGTAACGAGGCTGTGAGGTGGTGGGTAGAGATGCCAAGTCCAATTGTATAGATTTTTATGCTGTAAAGCTTGGCAATGGAGCAGGAGGTGAAGGGTTAAGGAGGGAGCTGGTGGTTTAAAAAAGCTGTGTAGGATTAAATGACAATGAACGTGATCAATTAGTCAAACCCGTAGTTTAGATGGAGCCAATGGCAATAGCGATGGTCATAATTACGTCACTGAATAATGGAGGTGGGATTTCAAAGTCTTACAGGTTTCAATTACAATCGGACCCACATTCCAGAAATAATGCCATATTGATAAAGCCGTAAATTGGATATTCTATTACAAGCGAGTTCCATTATCTGTATTAACACATTGTTTGCCAGGATTGATATAACATGGAAATTATATTAATTCTAATACCTAACATCACTTTCCCTGTTACTATATGTACAGTAGTGTGTGTATATTTGCATTTACAGTGCTATCGGATTAGACTTTTAGCCACTTGTGGGTCCTCTCTAGTACCCGTAGGCTTTTTGGCTCCATTTGTGGGTTATGGGCTTGAACGCCAGTGAATTTATTAATTAACAGTTACGGGCTTGAAAGAACAAAGGACTGGCGGGCGCACAAGTCAAATTCTCACATCCTGTAGGGTTTTCTCGCCCCTACCCTGCAAGTTGTTGGCAGGCTGCTTTACGAGGCCCATTTATTAGCCGTAAGTCTTGCGGGCTACATTAGGAGCTGCGGTTTTACACGTTAGGGGTGGAGTGGCCTCACACTGTATTGCAGATATAACTGGATGTGAGATGCTAAATGAGGAGACTAGTGAGAGAAGCTTGGAAGAGGACGGGCCATCTACATTGTGAATAGGAATGTTAAAGTCACCAAAAATCACATATATAGTTGTGAGCATGCGAGTTGTTGCTAACGCTTGCGGGCCCGCGTAGCAAAGCGAGGGCCGCGGCTCGCGAAGCGAGGGCACCCAAATAGCACGACACACACATTACGACTCGCAAACAACATACGACACACGTTCACACACATTACGGCCTCGCAACACTCAACTCACGAACATGAAAAAATTCAAAACACAATACATACACACAGCACATATATAAAAACGTTACCTACAGCAAGAGGGAGCACCCACGACTTAAAAAAATGCAACTTACACCTTCATTTCACTCAAAATAAAAGAGTTTGCACAATAAAAACTTTGATAAGCAAGAGAAAAAATGGCCGCCGAACAAAACGACAACGAGGCTACATACGCAAACACCATACGAGACACGTTACCAGACATTACGACTTCGCAAACATCGGACGCAACACGCCGACATACAAACATTTCAAACACAATAAATACACACAACACACACATAAAAAGCTTACCTACAGCAAGAGGAACCAGCCAGGACCTCAAAAAAACAAGTTACACCTACATTTAAATACAAATAAAACACTTTAGACACTAATACCATCGCTAAGCGAGAGAAAAAATGGCCGACGAACAAAACTAAAACGAGGCTACAGCACACTCAACACGTAAAACACCACAACACACTCGCAAAACACCACACGAAACTCGAAAAACACCACGAAGCACCGACGGATAATCCGCAAAGACGCATACCACAGATAACCCGCCATTTCACGACAATGCGGAAGTACACCACTACGCTAACGGTTTTGTCTCGCGCACGCACACTGTTACACTGCACACATTCATCACACTTACACAGCAGCTCCACACCACTAATGCTGCAGCAACATGAAAACAGATTGTCAGCTCTTCAACACAATGCTTCAAAATAGGTAAAGTATATTCATTTATTCATATATTATATATTTTACTATTACACACCAAACAGCATTAGCTACCTTACGATTTGATTGGCGTCATTTTTTGACGGGCAATTCGCTAGTGAGAATATAAATGCTAGAGGAGAGAAGTAGTGGAGCAATAAGGCAAAGTAGTTAAGGAATTTGGTGCTGATCCGGGGGGAGGTAGATGACAACAATACGTAGAGAGGGGTGCAAAGAGTCTAAGAGAGTGAACTTCAAAAGAGGGGAAGGACAGGTAAGGAATAAGGGGAATGGAATGATCTGGAAAATAAAGCTAGGAGAGGGAAGAATTCCCACACCACCGCTCAGTCTGTCACCTCTTGGGGAGTGACTAAAGTACAGACCACGACAGAACAGAGCAGCAGGGGGGCAATGTATGGTATCCTGGGATCTGGCAGGATTGTGGGATAGACAGGCTGGGAAGATAGTAGGAACTGGTGAGGGTCCAGCATTGGGGAAGATGTCACCAGCAGCCAGCGAGAGAGGAAGGAGATGGTAGTTGGGCAGGTAAAAGCACATGGGAACTGACCAGAGGTGAGTAGTGAGAGGGAGATAAACATGGGAAATTGGCCATATACTTCCATGGACAATCTTTCCTAATTCTTGTGATGTCCATTAAAACATTGCTAATCAGTGAAAATGAAAATCATTATCTTATTCCTCTAATGGAGTTTTTCTTAAAGAATTTGGTGCCCCTTCTGCCTAGCTCAGACACCACTTCCAGATCCTGTATGGGTGACACAAAGAAGCACACCATATAACAGGTATAAAGGACTTGAAAGTATATAATTAAACCTAATAGTCGGTACTAAGAGGCGGCAGGTGAGCTGCGAGACACCAAAGTAAGACGGAATTTACTTCCTACGAAGCTTGTTGTTTACACAGAGAGGTCATTCGCCAGTCCAGGTTATCAATGTCGCCATCAGCTATGGTTCCAAGACAACACATTTTCTTAATGAATGGAGCTCCTCTTTATTTGATACTATACATTGAAAAATTAATTTGCTAATAAATGTAAATGCTTGTTTTACAAAATGAAAGAATGTAATTTACCTGCTGTCTATTTGTTGTTGTTTAGTCGTTCGGTCATTTCCAACTCTAGGAACTGCAACTCCCTCAAGCTCAGGTTCATTGCTTTAATGATCTCATCTATCCATATCTGCCTCCGACCTTCCCTTATCTGTGGGCCTTCAATCTTTTCCAGCATAAGAGTCCTCTTTAGGGAATCCTGTCTGCTCATGATATGGCCAAAATATTGGACTCAGGATTTTACCTTCCAGTGAACAGTTCGACTTAATTAACACCACAATTCAAAGGCGTTGATTCTTCGGCGCTCAGACTTCTTTATGGTGCAGCTCTCACATCAGTATGTTACTACTAGGAATAACATAGATTTTACTATGCTGACATTTGTTTATAGTGATATATCTTTACTGTTTAATAGCTTATCCAGACTTGCCACAGCTTTCTTCCCTAGAAGCTAATGTATTTTAATTTAATGGCTGCAGTCACCATCTGAAGAGATCTTGGAGGCAGGAAAATAAAATCTGTCACTGCCTCCACTACTTCTCCATCTATTTGTTAGGAACTGAGATTGCCGTTTGCCATGTATACCTTACATATGATGTAAGTTGCATAAATAAGGTGACAATATACAACCTTGTCGCACTCCTTTTCTGACCATGAACCATTCTGTTGTCCCATGTTCGGTTCTGACAGTGGCTTCTTGGTCCACATATGGTCTGGTACTCCCGTCTCTTTAAGACACATTTTGTTGTGATCCACACAGTCAGAGGCTTTAGAATAGTCTATGAAGCAGAAGTAAATGCTTTTCTGGAATTCTCTTGCTGTCTCTACTATTGAGATCTTCACTACTGTTAAGATCCTTCCTGTACAGATCTTCTGTGTGTTCCTGCCAGCTCTTCTTTATCTTATCTGCTTCTGCCAAGTTCCTACATATTACACTCACTTTGGCATGAAAGATTCCCTCGAGATCCCCAATTACACTCTTCTCATAGAAAGTCTCCTTATCTCTTCTTGTGGAATTCTGCATTCAGTTGGACAAATCTTTTCGTATCTCCTGCTGAGTACATAATATTACGTCAGTGGTCTTATAAAGGGCACTCTAAAGGATAGTTAGAAAGGAAAAAATCCTTACCTTACCTAACTATTCTTTAGAGGGCCTTTTATAAGAGCACTAAAGTACCTCTGCAGTTCAAGAAAAAAGACACCTTTGTCAAACTAACAATATGTGTAAGGCAAGGCTCTATTTCTGAGTAGAGGAATCCATTTTGTGCTTGTTACATCAGAATCTGAGAGCTTCTCAAGGAGTTTTTTAAAATATGAAACTAGAGAAATCTTCACCAGCCTATCAGCCAGAATGGTTCCTATTCTTCTAATTTTCCTCTTTTTTTCTGAATGTCCCAGAGCTCTTCTGAAACTGAAGGCAGCTACTTCAACTTTCTTCTTAGTTTGGAGACAGGTTGGGGGCTTTCCATTGGTGCTGGTCTATTGGAGTCAACCCCTTCTGGATCGCTACTTTGTCATGGTAAAGTGGCCTGGGTACCTTAATGAAACTGTAAGTTATTCCATGTAGGGCTATAGGGTCATCCATGATGGGCAGATGATAGCAGAGAGGTCAGAGAGGACCAGGAAACCCTGGCCCACTGGAGAAGGAAAGGGCAACACACTCCAGTATCTTTGCCAAGAGAGAGTCATACATACCTGAACAACAACAACAAGAGGAAAGGGGAATTGATGTCTACATTTTTCTCTGAGCAAGCAATGTAAGAGGTATCAGGTGGTGACTGGTACTGTAAGATACACGGACATTGGAGTCAAACCAAGCCAAGGTAGTCTTTCTTCCAAGATTCAAAACGCTATCAGTGTTCAATGTGTGTTATACAATGGAATATGTATGTGTCCATTTTATCTAGAGACTTGATTAGAGGCTGCTAATCATTATTACAGCCAGAGGCACAGCATTGATCATGTAGTTTCCACATTAAACTATCAATCGGTCACACATTTAATGACCCACTTTATTGTAAACAGTTTGTCCTTCACGTTACGTGTAAATAAGTGAGAGGCTGGATCAGAAGTCAATGCGTGCGAATGATGTTAGTAATAAAATTAATTTTGTGTCCCAATACATCCTGTCCGACATGTTACTAACTCACATGTTACGAGAACGTCTACATGCGGCTCAAGGAGGCTCCGGGTCTGAGATGTCATATTCATTTCCAGCTCTTTAAATACCTAGGAATGAAGATTATTAAATACAACCCTAAACATGGAGTAAAATATTAAACATTTAACAACAATCAGTAGTTACCAACTGGGGAATGGACACCATTTGTTTTGAGAGCTGATGGGTTTGATTTTTTTCTTTTACTTTCAATTTTATTGAGTAAAGTACAGAAGAAGCAAATGATATGATAAAGGGATATCTCGCAACTAAAATACTGTATACAATGTCATATTTATACAAAAAGGAAAATCAGTGTATATGACATGTTAGTTATGTTTCAGAAAATTATTTCAAGAGAAAGAAAAGACTCAATATTGCCATCAAGAATTTATTCTACTGGGCAAGTAAATCTCTAGAAAGGCCACCTCTTAAAATGTAACTTAAAAAAAAAAAAAAGAAAAGAAAAGAAAGTATAAAATGTGAACAATTAAAAATACCAAAAATATATACACTGTCTCAAAAAATATAGCAGTATCACGTACAGTATTCAGTATTATAAATATTTTTGGTATTTTTAATCGTTTGTATTTTATACTTTATTTTAATTTTTTGTAATAAAAGTTACATTTAAGAGGTGGTCTTTCTAGAGATTTACTCGCACAGTATGAGAAATCCTTGGTGGCGATATTGGGTCTTTTCTTTCTCTTGAAATCATTTTCTGATACTTTACTACACTCGCCATTTAGATTGTCCTATTATGCTTTATTATTCTCTGCAATAATGATATATAATGGATATTTAATATAAAATAGGACTTTCTCCTTCGAGTCAGTGTTTCCAACTTATCTGTAATTATGTTAGCGATGTGTATTATAATCTAATACCCAGGTCTTTGGGTTTTTAAACTTTTAAGGTTTAAAATAGAGAAAAGTAAAAAATAACTGGAAAACAAGGAACTGGGGAAATGGAAAATAGAGTTGGAGAAATGATAGAGGTAATATGGGTAAAGAAGAATACTCATGGGGGTCTGATGATAGCTGTAACGGATCTCCTGGCACCCCAACCGGGTACCTCCGTTGATGGACGCGTCCTAGTTTGCTTCGAGGCCTACAAGCACTGCACCGGACACCACACTACCACAGACTCCACAACCGCCGTAGCTTAAAGCTCCCAGGGAGTATCAGAGCATAAACCAACATACATGCAGTATAATAGTAGGATCCTATTTTAACTATAATAATCATAAAACAGGGTAAAACAGTGATGGGTTCCGTTACACACCTCCCCCGTGACCATAAGCCGGCATACACGGTCTGATCCCAACGGATCGGCCTGGGGATGTCCGGACAAAAGTATTTGTTGGTCAATTCTCTAGTTTGACAACCCATCAGCATTACTGCAATTCACATTTACTCACATTTCACATATCCCCAGATAGCTGGGATCTGAGCGCACAAAACTACCGAATAGCGCTCAGATCCTATTCACAAAGTTCAATTGCCATGTAGCTAAAGTCTTTCCCATAGTCTTTCATTATATGAATGGGCTCCATGGCATAGCTATCTGTGGTATCATGGTTCACACAGGGCAAGTACCGAATGACCCCCCTGTATGTAAAGGGCCAGAATGAGTGACATACACTCTGGTATGGCCGAATACTGTGTTTAAAGGGCAATATGTCCCAGGGCCATAGTCGCAGGGCAGGAGGCTGGCAAACAGTCCTCTCCAAGCCAAAGTGGCGAAGGGCACTTCGTCACACATCTCCCCTTTGGGTGAAAGTCTAACCAGGAACCTGACCTTCTGCCGGTCAGTGCCTCCGTTAGACGATCCACCAACCCACAATAAACCAGTGCAAGAGCAGCCCCCTCACAACAACAAAGTGCAAGAGCAGCCCACCCACAACAAACCGTTACTGCAACTGGATATTTCGCTGTGGTGATGGGGCAACACACTGAGGGGACTTGAGGGGCAGAGGCCAGCGGCACTCTGCCCTGATGCCAGCTCTTCTGCTGGTATAACCTGCAGGACATCCTGCTCTGTACAAGGGACAAAGGGAGGGCAGAGGCCGACTGCACTCTGCCCCGCTGTCAGCTCTTCTGCTGGGGTACTTGGGACATATTCCGGCTCAGTAGCCAGGGAAACGTGGGGGTCAGTGGGGGTTAACATTTCCTCTGTTAACCCTGGGGCCACATTAGAAGTTAGCTGGGGAAGGGAATTTGTACTTACCCCCTCCTCCGGTTGTTCCAGTGAGAGTAGTTGGGGATCTGGACAGGCTGTGGGCGCAGAGACCACGGTCCCATCTGCGCCGTCTGGGAGATTGGTGTCTCCCCTTGTCAGGGTAAACTGTCGCTGGGGCGGAAGGACGACACCTTCTGCCCCCTGTGGTTCACACTGCCGCTGGGGGGGAAGGATGACAACTTCTGCCCCCTGGGGTTCACACTGCCGCTGGGGGGGAAGGACGACAACTTCTGCCCCCTGGGGTTCACACTGCCGCTGGGGGGGAAGGCCGACACCTTCTGCCCCCTGGGGTTCACACTGCCGCTGGGGGGGAAGGACGACACCTTCTGCCCCCTGGGGTTCACACTGCCGCTGGGGGGAAGGATGACACCTTCTGCCCCCTGGGGTTCACATTGCCGCTGGGGGGGAAGGACGACACCTTCTGCCCCCTGGGGTTCACACTGTCGCTGGGGGGGAAGGACGACACCTTCTGCCCCCTGGGATTCACACTGCCGCTGGGGGGGAAGGACGACACCTTCTGCCCCCTGGGGTTCACACTGCTGCTGGGGGGGGAAGGACTACACCTTCTGCCCCCTGTGGTTCACACTGCCGCTGGGGGGGAAGGACGACACCTTCTGCCCCCTGTGGTTCACACTGCCGCTGGAGGGGAAGGACGACACCTTCTGCGTCCTGTAGGGCCGGTAGAGAGACCTCGGTCCCATCTCTACCTGCCATCTGGAGGTCATCCCAGGACCAGTCAATGAAGTCTGGTTCTGCTTGTCGAGTAGGTTGGGGCTGCACGAAGCTGAGCAGGTGTTGGTAGTCCTGCTCCAGCTCCCACTCTCTCGTTACCAGGTGGGTCATGTCTTTGCTCACCTCACCTGCGTCATCCCAGACATACATGCCCATCCGGTAGTCGTACATGTCCCAAAACCTAGACCCCTCCGTGCTGCCAAGATCAATGTCGTCCTCCAAGGCATCCCATAATAAACCCGGGCCATCATAATCATTCCCCTCCGGTAAGTCGTGTTCAGACGTCCAGGGGGTAAGTCGAACGGTATGCCACCAGAGGGCCTGGTATGCGTTGTCTAGCCAGAGCTCTCGCCATACCAGGGTCTCTAGTCACCCACTCATGCAGGGGCTGCTCTCCCAATAGATACATCCGCATCGCCACACGCTTCTGTAGCCACTGCTCATCACTGGGGAGACTCTCACCTCGCCACCATTGGGCATCCAGGGCATCATACCAGAGTTCCTTTCTGTCTGCATCCCTGTAGTCCGCGGCCGCCTCCTCCTCCTCATCATGGAACGCTGTCCGAAAACTAGCCGGTTCCATCCTGCTGTAGCCAGGGGCGCTGTACAGATACTAGCGTTGCCCTCAATTTGTAACTCCAAACGTTACCGGTGTCTCCGTGCTGCTTTTCCTCTTACTAGGACGCCATCCCACCGCTGCCACCAATGTAAAGGATCTCCTGGCACGCCGACCGGGTACCTCCGTTGATGGACGCGTCCTAGTTTGCTTCGAGGCCTACAAGCACCGCAACGGACACCACACTACCACAGACTCCACAACCGCCGTAGCTTAAAGCTCCCAGGGAGTATGCAGCGCATAGCAATCCCCAGTATGATATAGCAATCCCCTCCAAGAACGAGACGAGGCTACGTTTTGAAGGGTCAAGTAGTCAACTTTAATGACAGGGGATCTCCTTTTATGCAATGGTGCCCTCTGAAGGGCTACACCCACATAATTATCACAACAGCTAATTATATACATGGTTCAACCCCCACGTCTCCTCTCCTCAGATAACAGGTAACACAATTAAAACAGACACAATTTTAACCACATTCTGGATGTACCCCAAAAACAGGGGGTACACCTTTAAGTCCAGCACCGTTCAATAGCTCTCACCCAGGGGAACAACATATTAAAAAATGGCATGAATCAGACCAGGGGTTCAAAAGTTAGTAAAAGTATCTTTTACACATAACACACAGACATTTCACATATCCCCCATAGTTGGCCACACAATACACATATAGGGACAATAGGTGAGTCACACCTCCCTGAGGCTACCTGGCAACTTGGATACAATCAGACATGAATTAGATCAGCCTTCTTTGTTCTTATCTGAGAATGAAAACACTTTATACAATAGACTTAACAGGATTATCTCCAATGCCAAGGTCTGCACTAGTCTGGGCCAATATTCTGCAGAGCATAAACCAACATACATGCATCATATTTTAACTATAATAATCATAAAACAGGGTAAAACAGTGATGGGTTCCGTTACAATAGCCAACACGCAATTAGCCACAAATATTTGTTTAATCAAGATGCCTATCAGCAATTACTATCACATATATAGTTGTGAGCATGCGGTTTGTTGCTAACGCTTGGGGGCTCGTGTAGCTAGGGCCGTAGTTTCTGGCAAGGAGTGCCAAAGGAGCCTGACAGATGTGCCTGGTGTTCTGCAATCCATAGGGTCAAAGAGAGTCGGACACCACTGAACAACAACCACAACATTGTAGAGGTGTTGGCTTCTTTGCCCAGATGTACTTTGCTAAAATATATAAGGAATGTCAATAATTAGCACATTTTTGAACATTATTACAAAAATAGTTTCATGGCGTGATCTACTCACTCCCCCAGATTGTTGCTAACGCTGCGAGGGCCTGCGAGGGCCTCAGTTGCTGGCATGGAGGGCCGAAGACACTCCTTGTCAGCAACTGTGGACCTCACAAAATTTACGGACTTACGAGAAACAAATACGAGACAACCTCGCAAAAATACGACCTTACCGCCCAAAACCTGTGCACATGAAAACATTAAAAACACAATAAATACACACAACAAATACATAAAAACCTTACCCACAGCAAGGGGGGGCACCCAGGACCTCTGCAAGTGAAGTTACACCTCCATTTAAGTCAAAATTCAAGAGTTTAGACACACGAAAATCCCCTAAGCGAGAGAAAAAATGGCCACCGAATAAAACGAAAACTAAGCTACAGGACCCTAAACACGCAAAACACCACCAAACACATACAGATTTTCTGAAAAAGCCATGGAGCACCGAAGGCGCTCCTTGGCAGCAACTGCGACCCTCGCAAACTTTACGTCGTAATGCAAACAAAATACGACCCATTACAACCTTGCAAAGAACGGCCGCAACACGCGCACATCAAAACATCAAAAATCCAACAAATACACACAACAAATACATAAAAAGCTTACCTACAGCAAGAGGGAGCATCCAGGACCTCGAAAACTAAAGTTACACCTCAATTTAACTCAAATTAAAGCAGTTTACACAGAGAAAAATGGGCCGCCGAAAAAAACGAAAACGAGGCTACAGCAGTCTAAAGACGCAAAACACCCCCAAACACCTACGTATTTGCCGAAAAAACACCTACGAAATTAGAAAACAAGGACGCAACCCGCGCAACCCCAAAAACATTACAAACACAACAAATACAAACAACAAACACATAAAAAGGTTACTCACAGCAAGGGGGGGCACCAAGGACCTCTGCAAGTGAAGTTACACGTCCATTTAACCACAAATTTCGGAGTTTAGAGACCCGAAAATCACCTAAGCGAGAGAAAAAATGGCCGCCGAACAAAACGAAAACAAGGCTAAAGGTCCCTAAACACGCAAAAAACCACCAAACAGCTATGTATATTCCGAAAAACTCGCCCCACATAGAAAACGAATATTACGAAAAACTAACACGACATAGAAAACGAACAACGCTATATCAGCCACTTTATATACACCAAACACCCTTAGATCACTTACAATTTCATTCCCGTAATGTTTTGACGGGCAATTCGCTAGTAGTGGTAATAACAGTGAGAACAATAATAAGAGCAGGCTTAAAGACGGTGACATTCAGATGCATAATGCAATATCACCAATATGTGATCCAGGTCAAAGCAATGGCCCATTAGATCCAAGAGCCTGGAGAGACAGTCCATTCAGCCAATATCCGCACTGATTACCCAATGTTCAGCCTGCAGGTTCCCATGTGAGTACCTGCAGAAATAGTGTAGCAAGGAACATCCGGGACTCCCATGATGAAGCGCGTAGTAAGTCTGCACAGCCAGTTGCATTGATTGATTCAAGTTAATGCTGAGGGCACATACAGACCCATTATATTTGGGCTACGCGTGAAAACATAGCTTGTAATGTAGCTCTTAAGAATTCCTGCTATTAAATTAGCCCGTAAAGCAGGCCACTGACGATCTGCGGTTTCCTGGGAAAAAAGCCTACAGGTTGAGCAACGTTAAACTTCACGGCCGTAAATCCTTTGATTTGTCAAGCCGTATTAAATTGCAGCAAAGTCACTCGTGAGCAAGCCCGTAACAAGCAAATGTAGCCCAAAGCCCATGAGTGCTGGAGAGGACTCACAAGGGGGGTAAAGTCCAATATGTAGCACTTGAAATGCAAATAAAAACACCCTACTGTACATTTATTATAAAGGAAAGTGATGTTAGGTCTTAGAATTAATAGCACAGCATTGTCAAGCCCGCAAATCGGCCCAGAAAAATACTTCATTTCATGTATAATTTTTGTGTTATATCGTTCCCGCAAATCAATGTGTTAATACATATACTGTAACTCGCATGTGACAGAATATCATATTTATGGCTTTATTAATATTGTATTATAACTGGAATGTGGGTCCGATTGTAAATTACAATTGAACCCCGAAAGACTTTGAACCTCCCCTTTTTCAGTGATGTAATGATGATGATCTCTTTTTCCATTGGCTCTGTCTAAACCCGTAACTACGGGTTTGACTAATTGATTACGTTCAAGCCCACAAATCCGACGGCGGATGAATGGTTTACGGGTTGCATCTCTAGCTCGTAGCTCGCAGCCTGTTTTGATTTTATAGCACAGTAACTCTGCCAAATTTCAAGCCCGCAGTCGTTGTGAGCTCCATGTTTGAGTTACTGGCTTTGAATTCAATGTGACTGTTGGTAAGCTGAGATTTAGGGACCCTCAAAGAACAAAGATGAACAAAGCTGTGGTTGCCACTTCTGCAGCTCATCCAGGAAATGAGGCGCTGAAGAATTATGTCTCCTGCCATGCTGGAAGAGATTAGCTAGGCCTCAGGCGTCTAGACCAGGACTGCCTTTTTGAAAAATACTGGTATGGATCAGTTTTACGCAGTGTCAGGAAATCTCCTGTCCCAATATTACGGCTAAATGGCTGAAATAGAAGCTGATTTTAACAGATTACAAGCAGTCCTCCTGGAGCTCAGTGGAAGCACAGCCTTACAGCATGGCAGTCGGCTCCACCCCCCAGGTTTGATTTTTTTTTTTATGTCAAATTAGTCAGATTTATTTTGGAAAATAACAAACAGTCTAAAGTATACAGCACGCCCCAAAAATGATACGTTCAAACCCTTTTTGTATAGCTAGGTTTATCTATCACATATAGTAATAGCATGGGAATATAGACATGGGAATAAATACATTAGTTAAGATTTTCCAGAACTTCCTTGTTAAAGTGATACAGCAGAGGTTCAAATGGTGTAATTTAAAACTATATGCAGGTGAGTTGCACTGAAAACAGTTGGTAAATACAAAGTTTGTAAAAGATCTAATAATTACAATAGCTAGAGAATACCTGAATATGTATTGTATTGTTATAATATTGCTACATTGTATATTATTCTTATATTACCAACATATTATTATTAATAATAATAATAATAATAATAATAATAATAATAATGTATATACATTAACAATAATGCTTATGTATGTATTAGATTATAGAGAATGGTTGAATGGGTATTCCCCCAGCTCTCTAGACACATAGTAGCATTCTGCTAGTTGCCATTTTATAATTTAAGATTAATTTATATCTAAAAAGGATTTGAATGCTGTAAAAGTGAAAAGTTCCAGATTTCAGGTCTATCAGTTAACATTGGCTGCTGATAAGACTTCTCCAAGAGTTGGGAATTCTAAGCTCACTGAAAATATCATTTTAAAGCCCCTTTTTTTTTTGTTTTAGCTCAGCACAAAAGACACATAACGTGCTGTGTAATCCTTGTCTAGCGCTCCGTTTTCTCTCCTTTCTTCCATTATATCTATTTCATCTTTTCTCTCCATCTTTTCTCTCCATCCCTCTCTTCTTCTGCTCTAGTTATCTCCACCATCTTTGCTTCCTCACATCTGTTGGACATCGTATCGCGCCTGTTTATCTGACCCCATGCATGTGTATTACTCACTTTTGCCAGTTTTTACAGGCAGGATGGGAAACATCTAGTGCACAAGTCTTCACATAATAATATATACGTATAATAATGTGTAATAAGGCTTCGATCAATCTCTGACAAAGGGTGAGGGATGTTGTGGAAAGCGCTGAAGGAAGCACAAGTGAGTATGGGAGGGAGGGTAAAGAAGTGAAGGAATGTTGAGGAAGAAAACAAGAAGGACAAAGGATAAGAAGGAACGCCAGGCAATAAGCCTGCTTAGGTGGTCACTCCATATGCTGATCATAGCTTCCTGTCCCTCGTTTCTCTGTGCTTTGTGAGGTATCTGCCCCACCCCTTTAAGAGCTTTACTCTACTGTCTTCTGAGATCGGCCTTGCCTTCTGCATGAAGGGAGGGAGGGATTAGAGAAGACGCAGCACATAAAAAGCACCATTTGTATTTATAGGCCTGCTTATCTCTGTCACTTCCATGGTGGGTGCATGCATGTGAATAGATTAGAAAACTTTGCTATATTACCAATAATGCTTTTATTTCAATAACAGTCCTTATAGGCATTCACATTCTTTTCATTCCATTAATTTCTCCATCAAAACTGAAAAAAACTGTTAATGTTTAAGTTAAAAACATCAAAACACAGGAAATCCTAGAATTAAGGTTGCTCTTGACTTTAATAATGCCCATCTATTCATTCAGGATATATATACATTAAAGTCCTCCAAAAGTGAATTGATTTTGCCCGGCAACTGAACAAGAAAACACATCAAGAGAAAGATTAATGTCTGAGGGGATTCTGTTACCCCCTACATTTCTGTAATAAGTGGTAATATAACATCACCAAACTCTAAATACTTGCCTTGGATTCTTGTGGTTATAAACTTGTCTTCAGTATTTACAGGGCTCTTATCTTCTCCCAAGCATCGCTCGGACTTACCATCCCAAAACTCCTGAAGGAACCACAATCCCAAACAAATCCGATTTTCAACCTCCAGAAGAGTCCTAGCAAAAAATTGGAAAATAAACCTTCCCACATTTGAAGAAGTTAAGAGAAAAATTCAATACATGCACAGGATGAGTACGATTTCAGCAGGACTAGATAAAAATTATAAAAAATGGGCATCCTGCTGGGACAAATGGACTGAAAAAAAGATACTGTTTACTGTTTTTAGTTCATACTTGTATCAGTATCGCTTTTTGACTTGATAAAGAGAGGCATTATCTCTCGAAAGCTCGTCGCTTTATTATGAATACGTTTGTCCAATAAAAAAGGTATCACTATTCACTGCAATACTCTCATTATTCAACTAGATTACTGGACATTCACGGCTACCTCACTCTTCATAACTATATATATACTAGCGAATTGCCCGTCAAAAAAGGACAGCAATGAAATTGTAAATGAGATAATGCTGTTTGGTGTATAATAATACATTAATAAATGAATATACTTTACTTATTTTGAAGTAATATATGCAGGAAGCATTGTGTTGAAGAGCTGACAATCTGTTTTGATGTTGCTGCAGCATTAGTAGTGTGGAGCTGCTGTGTAAGCGTGATGAATGTGTGCAGTGTAATAGTGTGCATGCGCGAGACCAAACCGTTAGCGTAGTTGTGTACTTCCGCATTGTTGTAAAAAGGTGGGTAATGTGTGGTATGTGTCTTTGCGGAATATCCGTAGGTCTTTTGTGGTGTTTTGCGAGTTTCTTGTGGTGTTTTGCGTGTTTAGAGTGCTGTAGCCTCGTTTTCGTTTTGTTCGGCGGCCATTTTTTCTCTCGCTTAGAGAATTTTTGAGTGTCTAAACTCTTTTGAGGTGTAACTTAATTTTTTGAGGTCCTGGATGCCCCCTCTTGCTGTAGGTAAGCTTTTTATGTATGTGTTGTGTGTATTTATTGTGTTTTTCATTTTTTCATGTTCGCGGGTTGCAGACGATTTTTGCGAGGTCGTAATGTGTGGTAACGTGTGTCGTATGTTGTTTGCGTTCCGATATAAAGTTTGCGAGGGTCGCAGTTGCTGGCATGGAGTGCCTTCGGCGCCATGTGTCGTATGTTGTTTGCGTTCCGACGTAAAGTTTGCGAGGGTCGCAGTTGCTGGCAAGGAGCGCCTTCGGCGCTCCTTGCCAGCAACTGGGGCCCTCGCTACGCGAACCCGCAAGCATTAGCAACAACTCGTATCCTCACAACTTATATAATAATTTACACATAGCAGGGAAAAAGTGCACGTATGCTTCAATATATAGTAATCCACCTTAAGTGAACAGAAGAGGAGAGAGGCAGGGGTGGGGCTTGTTCTGAATGCTGGTCACAGATGATACTGAATCTCTTACTACAGTAGCACTGCAGGAGATAATTTACACATAGCAGAGAAAAAGTGCATGTATGCTTCAATATATAGTGATCCACCTTAAGTGAATAGCAGAGGAGAGAGGCCCCTGCGTGATGTCATTAACATATGCCCGCCACTCACAGGAAGAAGACATGCTGCTAGGGAAAAGCAGCAGGAGGTGCTCGCATCAGAGTAAGGAGAGAGGGGAAAGGAGAGGGGGGGGGGAGAAGGAGGATAAGGGGGAGGGAGGAGGATGATGATAAGGGGTGAGGAGGAGGATGATGCGGGGAAGGAGGGAGGATGTTGTCAAACTGCGAGTTGTCATCCTGCAAGGCCGCAAGTGTGACGACAACTCGCAGTTAGACAATTATAATATGTGATATATATATATATATATATATATATATATATATATATATATATATGATATTTTACATACAAATAAATACATAGAGTAATTGAAGTCATAGAAAGTTAATAAAAATGATGATAATAATAACATATTAATACAAATAAAAATTATTAATAATAATATGTTAAAAGTATAACAACAATATAATAAACTTTTATACATTATAATATATTAAATATATATTATTATTTTATTATATTGTTAAGTTATTGTTACATTGTATATTATGGTTATATTATTAACAAATTAATATTTATAATAATATCTATTAACATAAATGATTATTTATGTATTAAACTATTAATATATTACTACTAGTATTTTTTTATGTGATTATAATTAGTATTATTATTATGGTTATTATAAATAACATTTACATTGTAAATTATTATTAATCCAATCATATTCCCATTATTTCTAACCTATACATAGTTACATAGTAATTGAGTTTGAAAAAATAATTTTAGTCCATTAAGTTCAACCTTTTTAGATCTCTCTGATCTGCAATATGGGGATTAATTGTTAATTATTAATTGATCCAGAGGAACAAACAGAAAAAAAGACTGAAATTTGCCAAATCCTTCCTGACCCCAGATACTGGCAATCGGATTCCTCCCTGGATCAATACTATGTCTCTAATTATCCTAAATGTCCTTTTTATTCAAAAAAATATCCATTCCCTTTTTAAAGCTATCTATCAAATCCACTACCACAACCTCCTTTGGTAGAGAATTCCACAGTTTAACCACCCTTACTGTGAAGAACGCTTTTCTTTCTTTGAGGTGGAATCTTTTTACTTCTAACCTCAAAGAATGTCCTCTTGTCAGCTGAAAACCTCTTGGCACAAAAAGTTCACTTGACAAAACCTTATATTGACTCTGGATGTATTTATATAAGGTAATTATATCTCCTCTTAGACGACTTTTTTCTAGAGAACATAACTTTAATTTGTATTTCTTCATAACTTAGCCCCTCCATTCCCCTTATTAGTTTTGTTGCCCAAAATTGTCCTCCATATTCCAAATGAGGGTGTACTAGACATTTGTATAGTATATAGTGGCAGAATTATATTTGCTTCCCTGGCTTCTATGCCCTTTCTTAATACATGCTAATATTGTATTTGCCTTTGCAGCTGCTGCTTGGCATTGAGCACTGTTACCTAGGTGGTTGTCCACAAGCTCCCAAATCCCTTTCAATATCTGATACACCTAGATTTGCTCCTTTAAGATTATAAATTGCATGGCTATTTTCCTTTCTAGATGCATAACTTTACATTTATTCTTATGAAAGCTCATCTGCCATTTAGTCGTCCATTTCTTTAATTTACCATTTTTTCTATTTAAATAAAGCAGCCTAAGAAAATAAATAGCACAAATGAATTAAAAAATATCTGCTGGTTATCAATATTCATACTTAAGCTATTTGTTAACCCTTTGTGCTGTTGAATTGGATGCAGTGTTTTCTATCATATTGGAAGGTGTAGTTGTATTTGCTATTTGATAATAGGGTATATTTTTGCCTGCCATAATGGATGGCATATTCCAATGCGTTGCTTGATAAATCTGGTTATATTCCACTAATGTAATAATATTACAAAACATATATCCATCCTACGCACATACATCTCCGCCAGTCTAATCAAGCTAATCCTCCTTTTATACATTACTTCCTTGCCATTTCCTTTCCACATCCAATTCTCTTTATGTGGGTTATCCTTAATTGCTAAATGTTAATATCATAATTTACATGTCTCCTGTCATACTATTTACTTTCAGCTTTCCAGCTAATGTGTAAAATTATTTGTGTGCAGATTCCGCTGAGATAAATTCACATTCCTCATGAGATTGATCCAGACCGGGCTCAGATATATGTCATAAAGTTCCTCTATGGACAAATGATGTAAATACTAGAGGTATAAACACAGTGGACAAGTGATGATCAGCTGCAGATGTTAATACAAGACCATCGTAATCCCACAGACTGTAGGAGGAAGTAAACAATGTGTTTAAAGACTATCCCTTTCACTTGATCATCTTACGGTTCTTTTATTCTTTTTGAAGCTGATAATTTACTATCAGTCAGACTAATTTACTTTTTTTTATTTTTTTTTATTCCAATCATTTTATTTTTGAAGACAATAAACAATAAGTAACAACAAATTGAATTGCAAAATATACGGAATCCACAATAGTATTAAATATACATGAATGCTATGTCAACCTTGGACTCTTAAACAGAAAAGAAAAACTAGCATTTGGCATTTCTATACAAAAACTTAAAATAAGGCCAAACTTAAGGAAAACTTGCATTCAGTCTGTGATTTATCCGTTGCCTTCTCACATTTTTTTACTATTTTTTGTGAATAACATAGAGAGGATTTCCCTCCTCAAGTCTTAACTTAAACTTTCCCGATATATGAAACCGGGAGCTTAGTAATAATCAAAAAAAAAAGATAAATAATTCTAAAAGAATATAAAAGACAAAAAAGAAGTGGGGATAAAAAAAAAAGGGGGAGATAAAATAAAAAGGAAGAAGGAAATGGCAAGTTACATTTGCTCCTGATCAACTTAGGTCTGGGGTCCCACTGGTCCCACCACCCCAACAGGACAAGGTCCAAGAAAAAGGAATATTTTACCTAATTGAATTGCTGTATTGGGACTCTAGTCACGGGCTCCGTGTTATCAAGAACTGGGGGTATAGATCTTCCAGAATACTGGACAGTCTCTCAGTAATCATAATGAAGTTAAATATTGGAGAGACGCCCATTTGTTAGACTATTTGATCTATCCATTATGTGATCAAAAGTTAAGTTTCCAGCAGGCCTGCGTTTCCTGGATCCTCAGAATACTTAGTAGAGATTTATGTGCAAATATGGTGGGAGCCTATATTTAGACTAGCGTAATAGGCTCATCGGGCACTGAGCCTTTTAGTATAATATAGTGCCCATGTTTATCCACCTTATTAGATTACAAATTAAAGGGGAATTCTTGTGGATAATTATTGAGGTGCCTGCTCTCCTAGTGGGTTGGGTCACTGAGAAATATACAGGATAGTCTTTGTGTACTGCATCAGATCTTGGGTTGCCCTTGGTACGCCTCTGATCCTCAAATTGTGGTGCCTCGAGTGGTTCTCTAAATCCTAAAACTTCTCCTCGAGGGTGGAGATGCGTGAAGAGTTCTGCCCAATTTCGGCTCTGTCTCTCTCTTGCGCTTCCACAATATGGTCGGAGGTTTCCTCGAGTGACTGGGTTCTCTGTCCCAGATCTCTAATGTCCATTTAAGAGAGTCTACCGTTATAGTTATGTGGTCCATAAACATTTTTTCCAATCAACGCCATTGATTCAGCATATGAGAGAAGCATATGTTGCTGAGGTGGGGCCACCAGTTGCCCCTCAGAGTCAGAAATATCTGATGTTCCCAAAGGAGAAGCATGAGGCGGGGTAGTCCTGGCTTTAGGAGGCCTGAAGTGATCTGTGATGATACGCTTTGCTTGCATACCTCTCTTATTTTTCCCTTTCATGTTTGCAGTGCTAGGGACTCAGCAGTAATTGATAGAATCAGTTGTAGAAAAGGATTGGGCTTGACAGGCTGTCGCTTGTTCTGAGTTATATCCTTTTTCCCAGTATGCCCTAGATGTATATGCTTACTCCAACAATTGCTGGAAGGCACTGTATATGGTATAGGAAGACCAGGAAAATGGCCATCTATCGGATCAGTCAAGTTTCTTGAGGGTATAGCTGCTTTTATTTACTGTAATTACAGGGCTGACATAGTGGGATCAAGACAAATGTAAGTTAGCCTTTTATTACTTTTTTGTAAACTGCAGTTATGTTGTAGATATTTACATTCTTTATATTTACATGTTGACTAAATTTTTGTGTTAGAAACATTTGGAGAAAGGAGTTAGAAGCTCTGAACAGTCATTTCTAAGGAAAAGCCAATTAAACCACATTGAACCTTGAATATCCTGCTTTTATGAAAGTGCTAGATTACCTGGAAGATTTAAATTCAATCCTAATCAGTTAGTCATTAAAAGGCAATCATCTCCCTAATTGTTTTCTGTAGTTCTAAGGCTCAGTTAAACATTGAACCAAATACTCGACACAAAAGAGGTGTAAATCCTATGAGATCCACAGATGATCGGGGAGATTTGGACATCAACATTATCCTTTTTATCGGAAGGATTCCCCTTAAGAAAGCCTTAAATAGTGATAAGTCTGTTATAGTTGCCATGGTCTTGAGGGTTACAATTTAGACATTAGCTGTCAGCATGAGACAACATCCTGGATAGAGTCAGCCACCTGCCATCTTTGCCAGGTCTATTCACCATTTGAACTGAGGCTTCTACTTCTAAACAGGGCTCGGTTTGTGACCCTGGGCATGTATCAATCAGCTGAACAGACTGCCATCTTTTCCAGCTCTATTCAACATTTGAACAGGCCCATCTACTTCTATATGGGGCTACACCAGTGAAACTGGGCACATATCATTGAGCTGCACAAAGTCACTTACCAACTGCCATCTTTGCCAGGTCTATCCACCATTTGAACTGAGACAGTCTCTTCTACAAAGGGCTCAGACAGTGACACTAGGCCCTTATCATTCAGCTGGCCAGAGTCTGTTACAACTGCCATTTTCCCAGATCCTAAAGCAAAGCTCTTTCCAGGGGAATCCCTAGCACTGATACACAGAAACTCACAGAGGAGAGGACCTAACAGGTGGATCCATTCAGTGGCTGGTCCAGCTTGTCCCTCCTCTTTACAAATAGATAGATCAACCATATCTTATACCTATGGGATAAACATAAAAATACATATACACTGACAAGACCATAATCTGACTTAATACCCATAGTTGAAAATAAAGATTTTGGCCCAGGGATGGGAACTAGGCCAGGGTATTTCAGCTTATTTCATATCATAAGAAATGGTGAATAGTGATGTCGCGAACATAAAATTTTCAGTTCGCGAACCGCGAACGCGAACCGCCCCAAATGTTCGCGAACCGGCGAACCCGGCAAACCGCCATAGATTTCAATGGGCAGGCGGATTTTAAAACCCACAGGGACTCTTTCTGGCCACAATAGTGATGGAAAAGTTGTTTTAATGGGACTAACACCTGGACTGTGGCATGCCGGAGGGGGATCCATGTCAAAACTCACACGAAAAATTACATAGTTGATGCAGAGTCTGGTTTTAATCCATAAAGGGCATAAATAAACTAACATCCCCCTCCATCATCATCCTCCCCTGTATCTCATTACCCCCTCCCTCATCATCCTCCCATGTGTCTCTTTCCCCCCTTCCTCATCACCCTCCCCTGTGTCTCATCCCCCCTCCCTCATCATCCTCCCGCCTCCCGCATCATCCTCCCCTGTATCTCTTTACCCCCTCCCTCATCATCCTCCCCTGTGTCTCTTCCCCCCTCCATCATCATCCTCCCCTGTGTCTCTTTCCCCCCTCCCTCATCATCCTCGCCTGTGTCTCTTTCCCCCTCCCTCATCATCTTCCCCTGTGTCTCTTCCCCCCCTCCCTCATCATCCTCCCCTGTGTCTCTTTCCCCCCTTCCTCATCACCCTCCCCTGTATCTCTTTACCCCCTCTCTCATCATCCTCCCCTGTGTCTGTTTCCCCCCTCCCTCATCATCCTCCCCTGTGTCTCTTTCCCCCTCCCTCATCATCCTCCACCCTCCCTTGATGATAAGGGGGGAAGAGACACAGGGATAAGTGTGAGGGGTGTTAGGGTAAGGGGTGTTAGGGATAATGGTGAGGGGGTTAGGTGTTAGGGTGAGGGGTGTTAGGGCTAAGTGTGAAGGGTGTTAGGGTGAGGGATGTTAGGGTTAGGGATAAGTGTGAGGGGTGTTAGGGTTAGGGTAAGGGGTGTTAGGGATAAGTGTGAGGGGTGTTAGGGTTAGGTGTTAGGGTAAGGGGTGTTAGGGATAAGTGTGAGGGGTGTTAGGGTTAGGGTAAGGGGTGTTAGGGATAAGTGTGAGGGGTGTTAGGGTTAGGTGTTAGGGTGAGGGGTGTTAGGGATAAGTGTGAGGGGTGTTAGGGTTAGGTGTAAGGGTGAGGGGTGTTAGGGATAAGTGTGATGGGTGTTAGGGTAAGGGATGTTTGGGTTAGGTGTTAGGGTAAGGGCTGTTAGGGATAAGTGTAAGGGGGTATTAGGGTTAGGTGTTAGGGTGAGGGGTGTTAGGGATAAGTGTGGGGGGTGTTAGGGTGAGGGATGTTAGGGTTAGGTGTTAGGGATAAGTGTGAGGGGTGTTAGGGTTAGGGCAAGGGGTGTTAGGGATAAGTGTGAGGGGTGTTAGGGTTAGGTGTTAGGGTGTGTTAGGGATAAGTGTGGGGGGTGTTAGGGTGAGGGATGTTAGTGTTAGGTGTTAGGGATAAGTGTGAGGGGTGTTAGGGTTAGGGTAAGGGGTGTTAGGGTTAGGGTGAGGGGTGTTAGGGATAAGTGTGAGGGGTGTTAGGGTAAGGGATGTTAGGGTTAGGTGTTAGGGTAAGGGCTGTTAGTGATAAGTGTGAGGGGGTATTAGGGTAAGGTGTTAGGGTGAGGGGTGTTAGGGATAAGTGTGGGGGGTGTTAGGGTGAGGGATGTTAGGGTTACTTGTTAGGGATACGTGTGAGGGGTGTTAGGGTTAGGGTAAGGGGTGTTAGGGATAAGTGTGAGGGGTGTCAGGGTTAGGTGTTAGGGTGAGGGGTGTTAGGGATAAGTGTGATGGGTGTTAGGGTAAGGGATGTTAAGGTTAGGTGTTAGGGTAAGGGGTGTTAGGGATAAGTGTGAGGGGGTATTAGGGTAAGGTGTTAGGGTGAGGGGTGTTAAGGATAAGTGTAAGGGGTGTTAGGGTGAGGCATGTTAGGAATAAGTGTGAGGGGTGTTAGGTCTTAGGGATAAGTGTGAGGGGTGTTAGGGTTAGGTGTTAGGCTGATGGGTGTTATGGATAAGTGTGAGGGTGTTAGGGTTGGGTGCTAAGGTGAGGGGAGGATGATGATAAGGGGGGGAAGAGACACAGGGGTGTCCTTGCAGCAGAGATCAAAAGAGTCCTTCAGGACTGTATTGCACACTGTGTACAGTAGCCTAGCTACGGTTTTCCCTATTGATGCAGTATCACCTACACTCAGCCTCCTCTCAGTAAGACTGCAAGTTAGTTATGATTCCTAAATGGCTGCTGTCCATGAGGTTAAATGGTCTGGAAGGCAGGGTATGATGCTGATTGGCTGGAATGTGTCTGCTGACTGTGAGTTGCAGGGTCAAAGTTTGCTCAATGATAAAGTATAGGGGGCGGATCGAACATTGCATATGTTCGCAGTTCGCTGCGAACAGGAACATGCTATGTTCGCCGGGAACAGTCCGCCGGCGAACTATTCGCGACACCTCTAGTTAGGTATAGTAAGCAGGTGGTGTTGATTAATCAGATGCAGGTAATTTGTGTGTCTCAATAAATTAAGAGTAACTAGGGGCGGGTGGGAGAGGGGCAGGGAAGAGTGGATTGCTTCAGGTGTGAGGCAGGAGTTTGTGTTTTAAAGTGAATCTGAATACAGAGAATTGTATGTTACAGAGGTTCAAGGGTTAAGAGTGGCGATAAAGAGAGAAGAAATAACACATAAGAATGTTTAGCTAGATAAAATAGCACTTACATCTTGGATTAACAGTATTTTCACAGACTAACAAAGAATAAAAACTATTTCAGTAAATATCAACCCCACCGTCTTTTTTCAAGAACACCATGTATTTCTAATGAAGGTACCTGTGGGTTTTTTCTTTGTATTCTGATCAATTCTTCTGGCAGTTGTGGCAGAAATCTTTCTTGGTCTACTTGACCTTAGCTTGGTATCAAGAGATCCCTGAATTTCCCACTTCTTAAAAATGGATTGGACAGTACAGAGACACTAATTGCAATTTAAAGAGCCACAGATGTGGGAAATTAAGCTTTAATTGGCATTTTAACCTGTGTGTGCCCCCTTGTGTGTCTGTACCAAAGGCCAAACATTCAAGGGTATGTAGACTTTTGATCAGGGCCATTTGGGTGATTTCTGTTATCATTATAATTTAAAAAGGAGCCAAACAACTATGTGATAATAAATGGCTTCATATGATCACCATCCTTCAACAAAATACTTTTTTTTCCATGATCAGTCAAAATAAATGCCAAATTTCACAATTTCTGCCAGGGTATGCAAACTTTTGAGAACAATTGTATATCTCTGTAATAATAGCTGGAAATGCCAGTGGTATCAGACACAGAGATGAATTGGAGACTGTCCCTTATTGTGCAAGGTCACACCATGCTATGAGATGAGGTTGGGGAGACAGGGGTGGATCTACAGGTGGTGCAGTGCACCAGGGCCCTCTTCTGGGTGGGCGGAGCTTGCTGTAAAATTAAAAAAACATTTTTGCATGAAAACATTTTCTGGGGCCTCCTACCCCACCCCAACCCACCAAGACCCCCCTTGTGACCCATTTGTGCCTCCTTGACCACACACACCCAGCCTGAATTTTGTGTGTGTGTCTGTTTAAATAAAGAGCATTTCTTGCGAATTTCCAACAGGTGGAAGTGTGGAGCAGTTCACCATGCTGGGGATGTGTATCAGGAAAGAAGGTAAGAGAGCATTGGCTGCAAAGTGGCAGCAATGTACTGGGGGATGGGTTCTGTGAACGAGGAACAAAGGATATAGGGATGGGTACTATGTGAGGTGGGTGCTTAGAGGTTTTGGATCCTATGAGGTGATGGCTACTGATGAGGGCTGGGTGCTATATAGGAATGTATGCGAAGAGAGGTGTGTTGGGGAAAAATATACAAATATCCTTACATTTTTAACATACAGTATATATATACAATTAGCACTCTTTCCAGTTAGTGTGATATTTGGCTGGGATATAATAATTAAACCAGTATTCTCCATTTTTAAAAGATATAAATTATGAAATAGTTAAGTCTACATGACCAATGACTTAGCAATTTCAGTTATAGACAAGTCCACAGCTCAGGACATAGCAAATATGTATTTTCACTCACCCCCAAGGTCTAATAAGTGTTATATACTGTGCACAAGTATATCATATAAAGTAGATGTACGCACAGATTTTACCAAAGTATGTGCTATATTCTTATTGGATATCATATATAAATAAACTGTCATGGGTTGCTAGTGGGTTATGCCATATAGCTAGATGGAAGAGGGGGGGGAATTGATTATTTCCTTGTCTTATGTAAACAAGTATAAAAGGCTGTGTCTGGATATATTTCAGTAGTAGCAGTTCAGTCATTCAGTCCGTAACAGACATTTTGGATATTCTCTTGTTGCTGACCACTTTTTGTTTTAATACATTTTAAAAACAATCAGAGGACTTTGTTTTTCGGTGTCATGCCTAGGTTTCGGAGTAAGAAGAGGTACGTGAGTATGATATTTTCCACAACAGGTGGCTGGTGTATATATATGTGTATATATGTGTATATATATATATATATATATATGCATACATATACTGTATATCCATAGAGGATGTTGCAGGAAAGTGGAGCGTGCGCGCCCCAGAGCTGTGCTGCAGGCAAAGGAGCTTCTCACAGCCATGAGCACTAAGGGCCTCATTCTATTATCGGCCGTAAAACGTCCGCAAGGCTGCGATTCCTTGCGGGGGTTCCGTTATCTTGCAATTCAATTATACGGCAAGGATCTCCCCTTACGGCCGGCCGTATATCTTGCAACCGGCCGTAAGCTCAGAAATCTTTAAACGCAAAAATAAATTCAAGCCTGCACTGTACAGCTCTGTAAATGCTAGGGATCATAATGGGGGACATGAGGATCAATAGTAACCCCCTCTCAAGCTTGCACATCAGCCCAAATCCGAGATTACATTAACTGTTTATTTTCCGGCCGCAGCGTGGGCGGGTCTGAGGTGCTCCAAGCCCTCTGGACTTTTTACATGGATATGTGACATAAATTTAAAAAAAAATTATTTACGGATTTGAGTGTAGGGGAATGTTGTGCTATTTTTGCTAACACCTACAATCACTTTATAGTCTCCTCAGAGTGCAGGATGGCTTTATTTCGTCTTTATAATGTGCTTTATTGGTGCTAGCGGGACCTTTTTGCTGCAAGTAAGCTGCGGCTCGGTTTTAGCCTTGCAGAGAGGGTTCCCGGAGCAATAGAATAGCAACCAGGCTTTTCTTGCGGCCGAAACTCTTGCGGCCGTTTTAGATCAAAGGCTTTCCTCCGGCGCGAGCGGCCGCAAGGGATAGCAAGGCGCCGGCCGCAAGCCTAACGGAATCCACGGCCGGAGGGGAATAGAATAGCCGAATAGCTTGCGGCCGGTCCTTGCGGCCCCGCAACTCCTATGGCCGATAATAGAATGAGGCCCTAAGTGATTTGGTCCCGGATGGGCCCAGCAATAAATTTTCTTTACAACCCCCCAAGGGAGGGCCCAATTTCCGCCACTGTGGGGAGAGTTGGATCTCAAGTCAGCAGCGTACAAGTTGAGGTCAGGCGCGCTCTATTGTAGTTTTGTGTATTTTGTTAAGGTTGTTAAGATTGTAGGTTTGCAAGTTTTCAATCTTTTATGGTGATTTGAGAAAAAAAACACCTCAACCATGGGCCTCATTCAATTGCGATATGGTCAATTGAATAGGGCTCTATTTAAGCACAGAGCATATATTTTACAGGCGTTTTTAGTTGGTGATCATCTATCCAAAAGCAAAGTCTTCACTAACTAAAAACTTCTGTAAAAACATATGCTCTGTGATTATATAGAGCCCTATTCAATTGGTAAAATCGCAATTGAATGAGGCCCCATGTATATAAGATTTTAAACTCAAGGACAGAGCCCTCTACTTTCTGCAATGTGTTTAATATTATATTTGTTTTCGCTTTGTAATTAACCCCTGTACAGCGCCACAGAATATGTTGGTGCTTTACAAAAAACTGTAATAATAATAATAATAACCACATTCTATACATTATTCTCAGAGCTGCACGCACACACCTCAGCAGGTATGGAGGAGACTATGGAAACTGCGCCATCCATGGAGCCAATATGTTTTATTAATATCACTACCGTATTCATGTTATTATATTGTGGCTGATAGAAATATTTCTGTTTGTTTTCAATTTCTAACCGTTTCCTATACCCTGCTTGGCTGTCCCCACCTTCCCCCATCCTTTCCCCATTTATGGCTGGCATAATTACCTCAACTCTCCTCCTCCTCCTCACATACCTTCATTCTAAGGTCTCTCTCCCATTCCTCTCTATCTCCCCAATATTCCTGTACTGTCCGTCCCCCAATCTATTCTTTCTATTTATTTCAGTGCAAATTCACTCTGCTTCAAGGCCTACTATGTCTGTGAGATTCTCAGAATATTGCCCTCCCTCCCTCCACCTCACCCACCCACCCCAACTCAGATTCAATTTATAGAGCCATGGAAAACACCTGACTTCCTACTTGCAGATATATCATCTTAACACTAGGGGTCAGCCAACATACTAGTCTTGCACCTCCGATCCCTCCCCTCTCCCTCTAACATAAAACTCTTTCTATCTTTCACTGTCTTCCTGACCATTGCTATTTTTATTTGTTACTCTTCCCCAGTTCTCTGCCCTTTAACTCCCTTTAGATTGTAAGTAGCGAGTTTCCGGTCTTGTAGGGTGCTTTGGGATAAAGCACTTTCTGCTAAGATTCTAAGCTCAAAAAAGGGCCCTTCATCTTTGGAATTTGTTAAACTTGTATTTCCCCTGTTCTTATCCCCTGGAATATGCTGGCGCGATACAAATAAAATATAATAATAATAATTATAGTAGTAGTTTAAAATTATTCTTAATCCTCCAACAACAGGCATACTAAAGGTTGTTGCTAAAAAGAGCTTAATATAATTTATGTAATATATCCTCAGTCATATTGAAAGGTGACCCATATTTATTTTTCCGTAGTAGCTTCTCTTAACATAGAGCCTCAAGTCACCGTTGACACATTGTAGCTGCTCCTTATTGCATGATTGCAAGGGCGACGTCCTATTTTGTCAAAGGTTGTGGTCCTTAAGCTCCATTAGGGTGGTCCACTGTGCATGTAGACTTACAAAAAGAAATACAATTACCAACATGAATACAAATGTACAGAAATCCATAATCAAAATGGTGTAAAAGTACATATGCTACATTCCAATAGTGCATGATTCATTATACTAATAAGGAAACAGAAAAATCATTATGGGTCCAAGAAGACCCTTAGCAGTAATCAAGTGGTCAACCAACCTCGAGCAACTATTACATTTTCCATCTGAAACATTTTTGATAACAGCTGATATCAATGTTTTTATTTATTTATAACACTGTGTATCAGCCTGAATAAAACGCGGTATCCCCTGGTGGGGTTTAATGGCTCCCGAATTGTAGATCGGTATCTAGAGCTAGGTCAGCAACTGCTATCTCTCATGGAAATTTATATCTTAATTTGCTGGTGGACGTCTTTATTGCCTCAGGAGCTATAAGGACCCGTGGGAGAGCCGGAGGGAGATTAAATGTGTTGCGCAATATATGCGAATGTGAAGACGCCTTCCAAACACATAGACCCCATTACACCATAGTCTAGTCCCATGTGAGACACAGAGAGGAGACGTCTGTCTGTACTAAACCCAACGAATGAAAGCCCATTATTATTATTATTATTATTATTAACTTTTACTTGTAACGCGCCAACATATTCAGTAGCGCTGTACAGGGTATTAAAACAAGAAAAGGACAATGTTAACAATGGACGGCAGTGGTTGCAGGATCAGAGAGGCCCAGTGTGGACACTGAAATAGAAGATGAGAAGGATGGGCAAGGTTATCTCACAGATAAGAGGCAATAAAACCAGGCTTTGGGGGGTAGGCAAGGAAGATAAGGGGGTTCAGACAAATGCATGGGTACAGATTGGTTTAGTGAAAATCTATATCACCTAAAATATCATATCAGGGAAACAGTCATAGAAATAATGATAGTGAGTTGCATTATATAAAAAAACTCTAATCACTACAAATGTGATTGAAACCTAACCGTAGTGCTGGGCCATTGCTGTCATTAAATATAAACTGCGCCTAATAGCTGAGCTCAAAGGATAAAGTATTTATAACTTAAACCAGATAGATGCACAAAGAGCCTGCATAGCGCAGCAAGTACGTCCGACAGAAAACAAGATTAAGACATAAATTCTATTAATCCATGTTTAAAAGCAAAAAACAGCCACATTTACATTAAATACAGTCCAACCTATTGGTGAAACCAGCGAGATAAATCATCCGTATTCAATCAAACAAAGGGGAAATGTCTGGATAAAATGAGAATGTCTCCGCGAGGCTCGCAGTGCAATGAGCGCTTTCGGCACTCATTGCCCCCAAAGTCCTGCGTGTCGGTGCTTTGTGGGGCTCGCAGTGCATTGAGCGCCTTTGCATGTCACATAGAGCGCCTTAGTCCCACATGTCACCTCGCAAAAATGTATCAGGTGTCAGAGCATAATAAAGTGATTCAAATATTTAACTGCTTTGAGTGTCCGATCCCTGTCAGCCAATGAGCATTATTCATAAATTAAAGGCAGTGAAAAATAATGTGGTAATGTGCAAGTTAGTGTGAAATGGAGGCGACAGTGTATATCTTACGCGGTTCACTGTCCTTCGTAATAGTGTGGTAGTGTTTTGCGCACTTCGGGGTCGTGTAGTCTCATTTTTATTTTTTTCGGCCGCAATTTTTTTCTTGCTTAGCTAATTTTCAAGTGCCGAAACTCGCCAAATTCGGGATTAATTTGCATATAACCTCCCTCCCAGAATTCCTGGCTGTCCCCCCGTGCTGTGTGTGAGTATTTTTATTGTGTTTTTGTTTGTTGTTTTGGTGTTTTTCGATTTGCGTGGTTTGGCCATTAACTGCGTCTCTTTGCAACCTTGTGTTTTTTTTTTTTTTTAAGTACCGGGGCTAATAATTTTTTTTCTAAGTGTCGCGCCCCTCAACTGCTTGCAGCCTAATGCAATCCTGTGTTTCCTAAGTGCTTGTAGCCTAAGTCCCGCATGCTTCAACTCTTCAACTGCTCGCCTCACTTTGCAAAGCTCGCAAGAGCACCTTCAGCTCTCATTTCAGCTTAGTCACACATTTTTCCATGCCTCAACTGCTCGCCTCGCTTTGCAAAGGCTCATCGCCTAAGTCGTGCGAGGTTGGAAGACTTCTGTACTTCAGCGGCTCTCCTCTCTACGCGAGGCTCGCAAACGTGATGACGAATCGCAGGTTGACAACTGTTATATGTGATAAGCCTATAAATAATTCATGTTTGAGTATAAATAGCTGTGGGGACCAAACTGATCGGAGCCTTTCTGTTCTCACCAGACTCATTGTAGTGATTCCAGTGTCCAGTGTAGTGTAATAAAACAGGAATAAAGATTGACCTATAAGAACTCAGGGAATAAGCGCCAATAAGACTACGTAACAGAAAAGCCGTCCAGTGGGGAGCCCGTGCGACAAATACATCTCCTGGGAAAGGAGTGAAAAGGAGCAAAGAGCAAGACACGAGAGCCACCTGAACACGGCATTGGTAATGGGGATAAATATCTATAAAACGCCCAGACTCCGCCCAACCTTATAATACAGGTGGGTTTAGTTGGTTATGACATTGAGAGTATGTCCAGATAATGGCCTGATGGATGTGATTACAGAGGACATCTCAACAACTCGGAACTTATTTCCAGGACATTGCAATCAAAAATAAAATTGGTCTTTTATTACCTACTCTGAACAAGAAAAAGTAGCTAATACTTCAGATTATTCTCACATAATAAAATATCAAATGAGTTTCTTACCACTGGTATTATTAGGTTGTATGTCGGAGTGATTGAATGTACATAACCTTCAGAAGATATTCATCAATCTAATTAAAATCTATTACTATACAAGGTTTGGTCACTTATTTCACGTCAATGTGGAATTCAAATTCTGGATATTTTACGTATTATTTAAAATATAAAAAAAACAGATTTTTTTTTTTATTTGAAAAACCCTTCACCCCTTTGCAATGACCCCTCAAACTAAGGCCAGAAATGTGCAATTCCCATATGAGATCATTCAAGAAATTTGGATAGGCTCCACCTGTGCCAAGTATAATTTGTGTATATGATTATATATAAGGCTGAGAAGAGGAAGAAGGAGGAGGAACCGCGAAGATCGAGGAGATGTCAATACAACTCCATGATAGATGTGGGGAGGGTTATACAAAATGTCTAAGGTACGCCCATGACATCAGTCAACACTATTAGGAAAATGGAACTAGCCCGAACCATCCTAGGGTGGGCTTCTTCCCAAACTAAGCAAGTGTCCAAGAAGAACCTTGATTATGAATTTGACAAAGAACCTGATGACCCACTGACAGAACCACAGAGTGCCACATCATATGATTTATTATTTGGTAGCCCAGTTGTTGACATGGAAGAAAATGTTGAATTCTAATGAATTCTAAGAAGAAGGAACCTAAGATGCTGATCTACTTTTAAATATTTCTTATTAAAGTTATAATCCAGAGAGCAAGGCCTTTCAATAGGGGGAAAAACTGAATTTTTTCCACCAAAAAACAAGGCAAGTGCCAATTTGTTATTTCTATTATAATAGTAAACATAATATCAACTGGGATGGAAAAACTGGATATGAGTTACTTCCACTGCAATTGGATTTTCCAGTTGAGGATTTCGCTCATTATGGTTCAAGGTTTTTAAGACTCTTCTCTGCCATCCCAAAAATGAATTTACCTTAATATGCCACGCCCCAGACAAGTTGTGAGAGAACAAACTCTCCAATACAATGTAAGACGATTTGCTGCTCTTTATCATTCTCTTTACAACATGTGTGTACAAGATTCGTACCTGACTGCGAGATCAAGACGGATATATTTATTCTAGATACAGAAAGGAGTTTCACGTCATGTGGACATCCAACGAGTGACACAACTCTGCTCTATAAACCCATCCAGTATAATTACCACATTCACCCGTCTTGAAAAGCCAATTTAAAGGACAGAGAAACAAATCTAATCCTCACAAGAGATCTCAAATCTTAGGTGACTTACAGCGGGTGCAGACGGTGCGCTATGGCGCTGTATTTATATTCATGTCAAAGATCTTCAAACGCTCTGTCAGATTTAAACTCTCTGTGGTGCATGAAAAATAAATCTATCTGCCATGATAAACCTCACGATGGGGGCTTGGTACGGGAAGAGCTGAAGATACAATTTCTTAGTCTACCTTTTTGCTACTGGAATCTTCTAGATATATGATGCAATAATCAAAGACTTCATTTAATTCACATTTATTATTATAATCGTTGGATACAGAATCCATTCAAATGTATAACACATTTTTTGCGTTTTGGCTGGTCTGGTCCAGGTGATGAAACCAAAGAAGCTTCAACTAGAATGCGGTTAAAGGGGCGCCGCAAAGGTTCCAAATATGGGATCATTCAAAACTTTCCCAGTAGGGACAATTATTTTATCATTTGAATGTTAAAAATTTATTTTTTAAGTAATCTTACATTAAAGTTTTTATTTTTTGTCTGACTCTAGGATGTTTGGATCCCCATCTGGTTCTCCTTCTTTTTGTGTGTGTTAGAGCCTAATCATAGCTAGAGTGTAAGAACAGTCCAGCATTTCAGTGGCAAAATAGTTCAATCACTTTGAGCAATTGGATCCCCATTGGAGTAATAGGCAATAATTAGTCTGTAGCAAAGAGATAAGACCCAGACTGGGCGATGTGTGTTTATCCTACTGAGATAATACTTGTACTAACTAGAGTTTAATATAACACCTAATTTAAAGTATACTCAAAATGATTAGCAAAAAGTAGTGAAGAATATTTGTTGGCCGACAGTTTCATTACATTGGGCCGATTGGAAGGACCCAACTGGAAGGACCCAACTTATCTGACAGATTTGTTATTTTATTTAGAAAAAGTGCGTAGACTTTGTGAGAGAACGTTGTCCACACCTGGCATTGGAAGGTCTGAGCTGGGTATCGGATGCTGAAGAGTCCACATCAGGTACATATAAGTAAATATAAAATGATTCCTCCATGACGTTCACATACATGGTGCCATTCAGAGGCCCAGAGGGAATCAGATGCATCTTCAGTCTCGCTTTGGGTACAATGGAGAGACAAACATGGGATGACCATAGCATGACTGACTGAATAATAGACAGGTATCTCCTGTTTTATATTAAAACTTCCACTTTTCCATAAAGTATCACATTTACAAACAAATCAACAATCCCAATCAGAAGGTAAAACGTTGCAAGTTCATTTGTTATTTGAGCCAATGTAATCCCGTCACTTTCTCAGTTGCATTTACCACCAGGACTCAGTGGCCATTTCTACAGAGATTCAACCAAAGACATTGTGTCCAATCCATCTATTCTGCAGACTGTCATTCTCCCATTTCCATTTAGCTTTTTTTCTCATACTCCATCGCCTCTCTCCGGCATCTTATATAACTTGCCCCCCCCAACTACCCGGCCAACACCCACCTATGATTTGTGTTAATATATACAGTGGATATAAAAAGTCTGCACACCCCTGTTAAAATGTTAGGTTTCTGTGCTGTAAAAAAATTAGAGAAAGATAAATCATTTCAGAACTTTTTTCACCTTTAATGTGACCTATAAACTGTACAACTCAATTGAAAAAAAAACTGAAATCTTTTAGGTAGAAGGAAGAAAAAAAATAAAAATAAAATAATGTTGCATAAGTCTGCACACCCTCTTATAACTGGGGATGTAGCTGTGTTCAGAATTAAGCAATCACATTCCAAATCGTGTTAAATAGGAGTCAGCAAACACCTGCCATAATTTAAAGTGCCTCTGATTAACCCCAAATAAAGTTCATCTGCTCTAGTTGGTCTTTCCTGAAATTTTCTAAGTCGCATCCCACAGCAAAAGCCATGGTCCACAGAGAGCTTCCAAAGCATCAGAGGGATCTCATTGTTAAAAGGTATCAGTCAGGAGAAGGGTACAAGGGTGTGCAGACTTATGCAACCACATTATTTTTCTTTTTTTCTTCCCTCCACCTAAAAGATTTCAGTTTGTTTTTCAATTGAGTTGTACAGTTTATAGGTCACATTAAAGGTGGAAAAAGTTCTGAAATGATTTATCTTGGTCTCATTTTTTTACAGCACAGAAACCTGACATTTTAACAGGGGTGTGTAGACTTTTTATATCCACTGTATTGCAGGTTTAACACTATCACCTCCATATTACTCATCTGATACACTCATAAACACAATCACTAATTAACCCTCTACTCTCTCTTCAATTACCTGCCCAGTTCTTGTTTCTTCCATTTATTATATGTGATTACACCCTGTATGTAATATTTTAAACTCAAAGGCAGGTGACCAATAAACGTGGCTATGAGCTCGGGTTACTCCGAGACTGCTACTCATTTTGACGCGTCCCCGTTGGCGGGTCTACTCTAACCACAATTCTTCACTCAGAGGATGGAGAGACCCGGAACGTATACAGCGTTACTTATTACAAGAAATTGTTTAATAAAGTTTTTTTTTCTTATCACACCCTTCTGAGCTATTCTTTGGAGAGCCCCCTTATACAACCTCTAAAATTATCCAGCACTCTTTAGGCATTTTTTAGCAATTGTTGGTAATGTGAATTTAGTCCCTTGTGAGTGGGGCCTTAGGTCACAGTTGTGAAACATGGCACCCTACATGAGAGAAGAGATAACAAGAAGAAAGGAGAAGGTGAGAATCTATTACTCTGGAGACTTCTAAAAACAATAAGTGAAGGGTCATTTTGGAATGGCAATTAAATTGAAAACAACAATTAAATCAACTAATTAAAACATTTATATAAAACAAACAAATTGCTTAATATCTCTTTAAAGAGCCATCATAATCCAACAATATGTACAGAACCTAAACAGAAATGTTAATAAAACACTGGTAGAAGTAGATCACTGGAAACCAAAATGGTAGATCCCACTGCATCAGAGCTGCATATAAAAGTAATACCTTACAGGCTGTATTATTTCTCATTTACAGTATAAACCCAGGGCCTGCTTTTAAATATAGTTCTTCAAATGAGGATATTTTAAGTTTATGACCAAAATGGGCCCCTAATTATGCGCTAAAATACAAAAGGAAGTAATTGTAAAAGGTCGAAAAGGAATCAAATCTCTCCATAAACCTAAAGTACACGGAGCGGAGAAGAGAAAAAAACGAAAGAACAAATAGCGGCTTATCTGTAATAAATATCATCAGCCTTATTAAATTGCAATTCGGCCAATTGAATAGGGCTCTATATAAGCACAGAGCATATTACAGAAGTTTTTAGTTAGTGACGACCTCGCTTTTGGATCGAAGATCATTAACTAAAAACTTCTGCAAATAAAGTATGCTCTGCGCTTATATAGAGCCCGATTCAATTGGCTGAATCGCAATTTTTGTAGAATGTTTTTTATTTTAGCCAATAGCAAAAGGGCTAATACAGAAAATGGCAAGTTATATGTAAGGAATAAGACTAACCCTAAGCATGTGTGTAAATATATTACTGGGAAGAAGGCCAGGAAGGAAGCTATAGGAACATTACAATGTGACACAGTCTGATAATTAGTGACCAGGAAAAGGCAGATTAGCTAAACAGGATCTTTTCTTCGGTTTACACAAGGGAGGTACCAGTGGTTGGGACACTGCAACATAATGGGGCTACACTACCTTCACTAAATAATTGGTTAACGCAGGAAGAAATCCAAAAGAGGTTGGAAAAATAAATGTTACTAAAGCCCCAGGTCCTGATGGAATACATCCATGGGTACTGAGGGAACTGGGTTCTGTAATAGCCAAAGCATCACCATAATAGTTGTCATAGAGCCTCACATAATCAGAAGCCTGCATCTCGCGGTATACAGGCCGTATGTCTGCGGGCTTGCGGCGGGCTTGAACTCAAATCCGGTGCTATTCTGTTGAACAAGCTGCAAGTTACGGGCCAAACGCAGAATTAGTAAACAGTGCACTCGTATGTAGCATTTCAGGGCAGGAACATGATCAATTAAGCAAGGCCATAACTACTCATTTTGAAACAGCCAATACAAAATGAGGCCGCCATCATTACGGCAGTATAAGATGGAGGGTGCATGTCAATCAATTAGCGTTTAGATGTCCAATATGCGATCGGACTCGCAGAGACCACAAAATACAAAATAATAAAAATGAATGCCGATACTGTTCTAGTCCATGTGGGTGGCCTGATATGTATTAACTCATTGATTCCCGAGATATATGATATAAGCCGCATTGAAACATAAAAAATACGTATTTTTGATTGGCGATTTGCGAGCTTGAGACTGTTGTGTGATTAATTCTAATGTCTTTCGTCGCTTTCCCTGTATTTAAAAGTGCAGTATGTATTTTAAATTTGCATTTACCATGCTACGGACAGGAGTTTAACCCCCTTGCGGGTCCTCTCTAGTACTCGTACGATTTTCTTCTACATTTGCCATTTACGGGTGTGAAAACATTTGCGTATTTTAGCAATTGAATATCAATTTGGGATTTTATCCATCGTAACTCTTGCAGACGTAAATATTAAAGGCTTAGATGGGGTGTAAGTTATGGTTTTAACAACCGCACAGATTTCAAGCCCGTAACACCGAGGCTATTTGTGGCTCGCAAAACAAATGCCAATGAATAGCAACATAACTTACGCCTCCATTACAGGCTACAGTAACAATTTATCAATTGAATGAGGCTCATAGAGTTTAACACTCCCGCCACGCATGCGCATTGGCGGCAGAAAATAACACAATTTGTGACACGCATGCGCAATGCTCAGATGGGGAGAGGGGAAGAGAGACATGGGGGAGAAAGACATGGGGGGGAGACATTAGGGAGAGAGACATGGAGGGAGAGAGACATGGGGGGAGAAAGACATGGGGGGAGAAAGACATGGGGGAGAAATGTGGGAGAGAGACATGGGGGGAGAGACATGGAGGGAGAGAGACATGTGGGAGAAAGACATGGGGGGGAGACATGTGGGAGAGAGACATGGGGGGAGAGAGACATGGGGGAGAGAGACATGGGGGAGAGAGACACGGGGGAGAAAGACATGGGGGAGAGAGACAGGGGAAAGGGTGGGAGAGAGATAGTCGAGAGAGAGGGGGGACGAGACACAGGGGACGGAGAGGGGGTGGGAAGAGACACAGGGGAGGGAGAGAGGGGAAGAGACACTGGGGAGGCAAAGGGGGGAAAGAGACACAGGAGTGGGAGAGGGGGGGAGAGACACAGGGGAGGGAGAGGGGGGAGAGACACAGGGAAGGGAGAGGGGGAAGAGACAGGGTAGGGGAGGGAGGGATGAAACGGGAGAGGGGGAAGAGACACAGGGGAGGGAGAGGGGGGAAGAGACACAGAGGAGGGAGAGGGGGGAAGAGACACAGAGGAGGGAGAGGGTGAAGTGACACAGGGGAGGGAGAAGGTGGGTAGAGAAATAGGGGAGAGGGGGAAAAGACACAGGGGAGGGAGAGGGGGAGGGAAAAGACACACAAGGAGGGAGAGGGGGAAGAGTCACAGGGGAGGGAGGAGGAGGAGAGGAGGGAAAGAGACATAGGGGGTGGAGAGGTGGGGTAGAGACACAGGGGGGAGGGGGAGGGACATAGGAGAAGGGGCGAGACACATCAAATATTATCCGGTCATTTTTGATGGGCAAGTTTCTAATTATATATAATCTTTCAAGACTAACTCAACACCGGGTCTCTACCAGATGACTGGAGAAAAGGAGGTGATATCTATACCTAAGAAGGGAGCAAGACCAAATCCGGATAATTATAGACCAGTGAGCCTCACTTCTGTAGTGGGGAAGCTTTTAGAAGGGTTAATAAGGGATAATATACAAGAATATGTCTATTTGAACAGGATTATAAATAGGAGTCAACATGGATTTATGAGGGATAGGTCATGTCAAACAACTCTAATTAGTTTCTATGAGGAGGTTAGTAGGAACCTGGATCAAGGCAACTCAGTGGGTGTAGACTTTTTGAATTTTGCACATGGAAGACTATTGTACAAACCATCAGCCCTATTAAATTCGGGCTACATGTTAAAACATAGCTTGTAACATAGCTCTTAAGACTTACTGCTATTAAATTAGCCCCGTAATGTAGGCCGCTACCGATCGGCGGGTTTGCTGCGAAAAAAGCCTACGGGTTGAGCAATGTTGAACTTTGCGGTCGTAAACCCTTTGATCTGTCAAGCCCGTAAAGGCTATGTTTCCAATTTAGGTATTAAATTGCAACAAAGTCACTCGCGAGCAAGCCCGCAACACGCAAATGTAGCCCAAAGAGTGCAAGAGAGGACTCGCAAGGGGGGTAAAGTCCAATACGTAGCACTTGTAATGCAAATAAAATCCCACTACTGTACTGATATTAAAAGGGAAAGTGATGTCAGGTCTTAGAATAAATAGCACAACATTCTCAAGCCCGCAAATCGGCCCAGAAAAATACTTTATTTCATGTATAATATTTGTGTTATATCGATCCCAGCAATCCATGTGTTTATACATATAATGTACATGTGATAGAATATCATATTTACAGCTTTATTAATGTTAAATATTTTGGAATGTGGATCCGATTGCAATTCATAATTGTAGCCCGTAGGATTTTGAAATTTAACCTCCCCTTTTTCAGTGACGTAATGATGACGATCTCTTTTACCATTGGCTTCTTCGAAACCCGTAAGTATGGGTTTGACTAATTGATCCTGCGCAGAGCCACAAATCCAACATTTGACGATTGAGTTACGGGCTTGCGCCTCCAGCTAGTAACTCGCAGACCCTTCTAATTTAATAGCACCGTAACTAGCCAAATTTCAAGCCTGCAGCCATTGCCGGTCTCGCGTTGCACTTGTGGGGCTGGAATTTAATGTGGCTGTATGAGATGCAGGAATTGCAGTAAATATCTGCTTATGGATTGAGAGCTGGCTAAAAGACAGGAAGCAAAGGGTTGTTGTAAATGGAACATACTCAGATTAGACTAATGTGGTAAGTGTGGTTCCTCAGGTTTCAGTATTAGGTTCCCTCCTTTTTAACATAACAATAGTTGTCAAAGTGTGCAATGCTCCCGCCGCGAATGCGCATTGGCGGCAGAAGGTTACTCACCTTGACAAAGGCGCATGCGCATAGAGCGCTGCAAATAGCTCACGTTCTGTGCTCGGCATGAGCAATGCATGCGCATAGTGCGCCACACATATCGCATGCGCATAGCATGCTGCGAATGTGCATAGCGTGCCGTGAATGGCACAAACAGCGAGGGGGGAGGGACAGACAGGGAGGGGGGGGGGGAGGTGAAGAGACACAGGGGAGGGAGAGGGGGAAAGAGACACAGGGGAGGGTGGAAAAGAGACACAGGGGAGGGGGAAAGAGACAAAGGGGAAGGAGAGGGGAGGAAGAGACATAGGGGAGTAAGCGATGGAGAAGAGACACAGGGGAGGGGAGAGGGGAAGAGACACCTCTAATATTATCCCGTCATTTTTGACGGTCAAGTTATTAGTTTATTAATGATTTAGAAGTCGGACTGGAAAGGAATTGTCCCATTTTTTTGCTGATGACACAAAGTTGTGAGACTATTTACATATATACCGTACATGAAAATACTTTATTCTTTATTCTTTAAATTGACAGCAGCGCATGAGAATAAAAATCACCTAAAAACACTTTAAAAAGAGTATATATATATATATATATATATATATATATATATAAATATATATATATATATATATATATATATATATATAACAACCTAACTGTAGTCCTAAATGGATAGTCTATCTGGTTTCATAATTTAAATAACTCTGAATCAAAATTCTCAATAATAATATTTATTTATGTAACTATGTAATATAATCTTTTTTGGAGGCTCCAAGAACTATTAGATTACCTAGCAGGTACTAATCCAGGTGATAGAACCGGTTGTAAATGGGGCATGAATACGAAAGTTTGCTGCAGATATTGTTACCCAGATCACTTTCATGTGCTGTTAAATTCACATAAATGGGGTATAATACCCCCCAGGAGTTACGTTTTTTCTCAATCAAGGTATGGATTATATCCAAGGTAATTAATCCCATTCAAATTGTAGAAAGGTTTAATATACAGCAAATAGTGGCGAGTAATCCTAGGACTAGAGTCACAGCTGTATCAAACTGATAACCTCAAAACAGGAGAGAAGGGTTTGTTCCATCTCATAACCCGTATTATTTATATTCCACCTTCATCTTGATCTTGATAGACAGTACTCTACACTCTTTATTTCCGTTTCCACGCGGTATATAATATCCCTGTTATCACGTTTTTGCACACAAATGTGTGATATGTCCTTTTATTAATAACAATATTTATTGTTCATACATTTGATGTCTGTGACTCTCAAATACGAGTCTCTACTATATACACGTGATTTACGCCTTACCGGCTGCCCCCATCGTTTCCGCTCTGCTATATCTTATTCTTGTAATATTTGTTCCATAGCATTTCTGGGGTTATGATCTATCTATAGAAAGCTCCTACGCTTGCTATCTCACACCTGGAGTTCCATGCCTAAGGACCGCCAACGCGGTCTTTCTAGTTTCTGTTCTCCACTGAGGATGCCAGTGTGTGACATCACACGCTGCGCCCGACCCTAACGCACGTTTCTACGCTCTAGTGTCTTTTTCACAGGGGAAGGTCACAGACCTTACAAAACTCCTTTTCCCCAGGAGGTCTGAATGAGTTAATTTGCCTGAGCAGCTGATTAGAAGCACCTGATCAGTCATTACTTAATAATTATACTGGAATCTGTGTGAGGATACTAATGGACTGAGTGTCTGCACTGAAGACAAACAGAGGACTGCGTGCAGAGCTTGCGTTGAAGAAAGAGAGAAAAACAGTGCTGTATTTTGTTTGAAGCTGGCAAAAGGCACAGACAGAGATGTGCACAGCCAGTGATTGTGAACAAACTATTGGACTTTTTTGTTTTTGCTCCATCCAGATTTAGCTGGATGAGAGCTGGATAATTAGGGAACTGTCTATAAGTAGTACTTGTTGGAAGCTATGCATGTTATTTTATTAGATTTGTTTGGTGTATTAGCTTCCTGTAATTGCCAAAGTGGCAGAAGCACAGGCACAAACTGAGTGGAGACTGGCCACTTGTCATAGTAGTGAATGATAGAATTGAGAGGTATTGCAGGATGGTGGTCCTGGTTAACAGAAAATCACAATGGCTGCCCCCACAACAACATTGATGCATAATTGCATACATAGTTATTACATCTAATGCTGTAGTTGTTTTAATTCATTTGTTTTATTTCTTTAAAACTTCTGCTATTATCAAGACCATTTTCTCAAACAGCATATTGTAATTACAGGACATCAGTGGCCCTTTAAGGAATCACTGTTGACCCAATGACAGTGCCCCTTCATACACAAGTGGGACCATTTTAATTTTTCATTGACCTTAGTAAAAAAAATTGGCTGAGTTGCCACTTTCTATAGTATTTCTAATATTAGACATTTGTATTGAATTCAGCGGATGTCCCAAAGCCCTGAGGTTTAATTATGTTTCTTCTTCATAAACTGCAAATTGTTCTTTATTTAGTCACAAACATGCTGAGTCTGAATAAATGAGACAATTAAAACACAACAGGAGAATTGATATAGAGATCTCACTAAGATACCTGTCTCATTATGGTACCTGTCTCACTAAGATACGTGTACCATCAAGATGCCTCTCATTAAGATTTCTGTCTCATTCAGATACCTGTCTTATTAAGATTCCAGTCTCATTAAGATAGCTGTCCCATTAAAATGTCTGTCTCATTCAGATACCTGTTGCCATGCCTCGCATCTTCAACTGGGCTTGCCCAGAAACTGGTTCTGACCTACCCAGCAGATAGTGATAGTGAGGGTTCTTGTAGACTGGACTGGGTCTATATGGACTTTCATGGTATAATGTGGGTTTTATAGGTACTGTTTGATCCTTTATGGATTGCATGGTATAATGTGGGGTTTTAGGTACTGTTTGGGCCTATATAGACGTGCATGAAATAATGTGGGTTTTTAGGTACTGTTTGGGCCTTTATAGGCTTGCATGGTATAACGTGGGTTTTTAGGTACTGTTTGGGCCTATATAGACGTGCATGAAATAATGTGGGTTTTTAGGTACTGGTTGGTTCTATATGGACTTGCATGTTATAATGTGGGTTTTTAGGTACTGTTTGGGCCTATATAGACGTGCATGAAATAATGTGGGTTTTTTAGGTACTGGTTGGTTCTATATGGACTTGCATGTTATAATGTGGGTTTTTAGGTACTGTTTGGGCCTTTATAGACTTGTATGGTATAATGTGGGTTTTAGGTATGGTTTGGGCCCATATAGACTTGTATGGTATAATGTGGGGTTTTGGTACGGTTTGGGCCTATATAGACGTGCATGGTATAATGTGGGTTTTTAGGTACTGTTTGCCCCTATATAGATGTGCATGATATAATGTGTATTTGTAGGTACTGTTTGGGCCTATATAGACCAGCATGGTATAATGTGGGTTTTTAGGTACTGTTTGGGCCCATATAGACCAGCATGGTATAATGTGGGTTTTTAGGTACTGTTTGGGCCTATATAGACTTGCATGGTATAAAGTGGGTTTTTAGGTACGGTTTGGGCCTATATAGACTTGTATGGTATAATATGGGTTGTTAGGTACTGTTTGGGCCTATATAGACCAGCATGGCATAATGTCGTTTTTTAGGTACTGTTTGGGCCTATATAGACGTGCATGGTATAATGTGGGTTTTTAGGTAATGTTTGGGCCTATATAGACGTGCATGGTATAAAGTGGGTTTTTAGGTACGGTTTGGGCCTATATAGACTTGTATGGTATAATATGGGTTGTTAGGTACTGTTTGGGCCTATATAGACCAGCATGGCATAATGTCGTTTTTTAGGTACTGTTTGGGCCTATATAGACGTGCATGGTATAATGTGGGTTTTTAGGTACTGTTTGGGCCTATATAGACCAGCATGGTATAATGTGGGTTTTTAGGTACTGTTTGGGCCTATATAGACTTGCATGGTATAAAGTGGGTTTTTAGGTACGGTTTGGGCCTATATAGACTTGTATGGTATAATGTGGGTTGTTAGGTACTGTTTGGGCCTATATAGACCAGCATGGCATAAGTGACTCAAGTACAAGGACCACCCATAACTTGCAAAACAAGATGGCGTCACATGGCAGAGCAAGAACCACGTGTCATGGGATATAAAACCCAGTATTGCTGCATTGTGTATGATGTGTGTTGCATGATGGGAGCTCAGGGGCGGAGTTATCTCTGCTGCAGGTTGTGCACTCCCCCGGAGCCCTTAGCTGGGGGGAGGCTGTAATGTCCTGCTTTTTTTCTTTAAGCGGGTTACTGGGTGCTGTGGGCTTGTGGGAGGAATTGTGGGTCATGAGGGGGTCACTGGTCATATAGGGAGCACCCATCGTGCCTGGTTACACAGGCAGGAGCAGCAAGTAAGCTATGTAGAGGAGAGCTGCTTTTGGAAGGGGTCCTGGGAGTACTAAGAGGAGCCAGTGGATTCAGGGAGGAGGTCTCGAGGGGAAAGGTAGCTACTTTGAGAAGGGGCCTTAGGGGGTATTAAGAGAGGCCATTGGCTAGGGGCCTTGGTCTTGAGAGGTAGGGAGCTGTTTTGGCAAGGCATCTTGGGCTTTAAGATGGGCCAGTGGTTGGGGAAGGAGCCTTAAGGGAAAGGGAGTTGCTTTTGGAAGGTGTCTTTTGGGGTTTTAAGAGGGTCCAGTGACTGGGGAGAGGTCTAGATAGCAGGGGATCTGCTTTCGGAAGGGTTTTTGGGGGAATAAGAAAACTAAGAAGGGCCAGGGAATCATGGGGAAGATAGGATAGGTAAACATGGTGAACATAGGGATAGAGGAACATGGGGAAGATATGGAAACATGGGGAAGATAGGGATAGGGGGAACATGGGGAAGATAGGAATAGAGGAACATGGGAAAGATAGGGATAGGGAAACATGGGGAAGATAGGGAGAGGAGAGCATGGGGGAGATAGGGATAGGGGAACATGGGGAAGATAGGGATAGAGGAACATGGGGAAGATAGGGATTGGAGAACATGGCGAAGATAGGGAGAGGAGAGCATGGGGGAGATAGGGATAGGAGAACATGGGGGAGATAGGGATAGGGGAACATGGGGGAGATAGGGATAGGAGAAAATTGGGAAAATAGTGATGGGGAACATGGGGAAGATAGGGGAACATAGGGAAGATATGGATATGGGAACATGGGGGAGACTGGGATAGGAAAACATGGGGAGGATAGGGATAGGGGACCATGGGGAAGATAGGGATAGGGGAACATGGGGAAGATAGGGAAGCATGGGGAAGATAGGGATACAGGAACATGTGGGAGATAGGGATAGGGGAATGTGGGGAAGATAGGGATAGGGAAAAATGTGGTAGATAGGAAAAGGGGAACATGGGGGAGATAGGGATAGAGGAACATGGGGAAGATAGGCATTGGGGAACATGGGAAAGATAGGGATAGGGAAACATGAGGAAGATAGGGATAGGAGAACAGGTGGAAGATAGGGATAGAGGAACATGGGGAAGATAGGGATAGAGGAACATGGGGAAGATAGGGATACGGGAACATGGGAAATATAGGGATAGGGAAACATGGTGAAGATATGGGATAGGGAAACATGGGGAAGATATGGGATAGGGAAACATGGGGACGATAGGGAATGGGGAACATGGGGAAGATAGGGAAACATGGGGAAGATAGGGATACGGGAACATGTGGGAGATAGGGATAGGGGAACATGGGGAAGGTAGGGATATGGAAACATGGGGAAGATAGGGATAAGGGAAAATGGGGAAGATAGGGAAACTTGGGAAGATAGGGATACGGGAACATGTGGGAGATAGGGATAGGGGAACATGGGGAAGATAGGGATATGGAAACATGGGGAAGATAGGGATAAGGGAAAATGGGGAAGATAGGGAAACTTGGGAAGATAGGGATACAGGAACATGTGGGAGATAGGGATAGGGAATCATGGGGAAGATAGGGATAGGGGAACATGGGGAAGATAGGGAAAGGGGAACCTTGGGGAGATAGGGATAGGGGAACATGGGGAAGATAGGGAAAGGGAAACATGGGGAAGATAGGGATAGGGGAACATGGGGAAGATAGGGAAAGGGAAACATGGGGAAGATAGGGATAGGGGAACATGGGGGAGATAGGGATAGGGGAACATGGGGGAGATAGGGATAGGGGAACATGGGGGAGATATGGAAAGGGAAACATGGGAAGGATAGGGATATGGGAACATGGAGATAGGAATAGAGGAACATGGGGGAGATAGGGATAGTAGAAGATGGGGGATATAGGGATAGGAGAACATGGGGAAAATAGGGATAGGGAAACATGGGGAAGATAGGGATATGGGAACATTGGGAAGATAGGGATAGGGGAACATGGGGAAGATAGGGAAACATGGGAAGATAGGGATACAGGAACATGTGGGAGATAGGGGTTGGTGAATCATGGGGAAGATAGGGATAGGGGAACATAGGGGAGGTTGGGAAACATGGGGAAAATAGGGAAAGGGGATCCTTGAGGAGATAGGGATAGCGGAACATGGGGAAGATAGGGATATGGAAACATGGGGAAGACAGGGAGAGGGGAACATGGGGTAGATAGGGAAAGAGGGACACGGGGGAGATAGGGATAGGGGAACATGGGGAAGATAGGGATATGGAAACATGGGGAAGACAGGGAGAGGGGAACATGGGGTAGATAGAGAAAGGGGAACACGGGGGAGATATGGAAAGGGACACATGGGGAAGATAGGGATAAGGGAACATGGGGAAGATAGGGAAAGGGAAACATGGGGAAGATAGGGATAGGGTAACATGGGGGGGATATGGAAAGGGAAACATGGGAAAGATAGGGATATGGGAACATGGAGATAGGAATAGAGGAACATGGGGGAGATAGGGATAGGAGAAGATGGGGGAGATAGGGATAGGAGAACATGTGGAAAATAGGGATAGGGAAACATGGGGAAGATAGGGATATGGGAACATTGGGAAGATAGGGAAACCTGGGGAAGATAGGGATAGGGGGACATGGGGAAAATAGGGTAAGGAGAATATGGGGAGATAGGGATAGGGAAACATGGGGGAGATAGGGATAGGAGAACATGGGGAAGATAGGAATAGAGGAACATGGGGAAGACAGGGATTGGGGAACATGGGAAATATAGGACTAGGGAAACATGGGGAAGATAGGGATAGGGGAACATGGGGAAGATAGGGGAACATGGGGAAGATAGGGATAGGGGAACATGGTGAAGAAAGGGATAGAGGAACATGGGGAAGACAGGGATTGGGGAACATGGGAAAGATAGGGACACAGGAACATGTGGGAGATAGGGATAGGGGAACGTGGGGAAGATAGGGATAGGGATACATGGGGAAGATAGGGAAATGTGGGGAAGATAGGGATACAGGAACATGGACGAGATAGGGATAGGGGATCATGGGGGAGATAGGGATAGGAGAACATGGGGAAAATAAGGATAGGGGAACATGGGGAAGATAGGCATAAGGGAACATGGGGAAGATAGGGATATGGGAACATGGGGAAGATAGGGATATGGGAACATGGCGAAGAGAGATATAGGGAAACATGGGGAAGATAGGGGAACATGGGAAAGATAGGGAAACATGGGAACATAGGGATACAGGAACATGTTGGGGATTGGGAAACATGGGGAAGATAGGGATAGGGGAACATGGGGAAGATAGGGAAACATGGGGAAGATAGGGAAAGGGGAACATGGGGCAGATAGGGATAGGGAAACATGGGGAAGATAGGGATAGGGGAACATGGGGTAGACAGGGATAGGGAAACATGGGGAAGATAGGGGAACATGGGAAAGATAGGGAAACATGGGAACATAGGGATACAGGAACATGTTGGGGATAGGGAAACATGGGGAAGATAGGGATAGGGGAACATGGGGAAGATAGGGAAACATGGGGAAGATAGGGAAAGGGGAACATGGGGCAGATAGGGATAGGGAAACATGGGGAAGATAGGGATAGGGGAACATGGGGTAGACAGGGATAGGGAAACATGGGGAAGATAGGAATAGGGGAACATGGGGAAGATAGGGAATCATGGGAAAGATATGGATAGGGGAACATGGGGGAGATAGGGATATGGGAACATGGAGATAGGGAGAGGGGAACATGGAGGGGATAGGGATAGTGGAACATGGGGGACATAGGGATAGGAGAACATGGGGAAAATAGGGATAGGGGGACATGGGGAAGATAGGCATAGGGAAACATGGGGAAGATAGGGATAGGGGAATATGGGGATAGGGATAGGGGAACATGGGAGAGATAGGGATAGGAGAACGTGGGGAAAATAGGGATAGAGGAAAATGGGGAAGACAGGGATTGGGGAAAATTGGAAAGATAGTGATAGGGAAACATGGGGAAGATAGGGATAGGGGAACATGTGGAATATAGGGGAACATAGGGAAGATAGGGAAAGGAGAGCATGGGGGAGATAGGGATAGGGACACATGGGGAAGATAGGAATAGGGGAACATGGGGAAGATAGGAATTGGGGAACATGGGGAAGATAGGAATTGGGTAACATGGGAAAGATAGGGAAACATGGGGAAGATAGGGATACAGGAACATGTGGGAGATAGGGATAGGGGAACATGGGGAAGATAGGGATAGGAGAACATGGGGAAGATAGGGATAGGGAAACATGGGGAAGATAGGGAAACATGGGGAAGATAGGGAAAGGGGAACATGGGGGAGATAGGGATAGGGAAACATTGGGAAGATAGGGAAAGGGGAACATGGGGGAGATAGGGATAGGACAACATGGGAAAGATAGGGATAGGACAACATGGGAAAGATAGGGATAGGACAACATGGGAAAGATAGGGATATGGAAACATGGGGAAGTTAGGCATAGAGGAACATGGGGAAGATAGGGATAGGGAAACATGGGGAAGATAGGGAGAGGGAAACATGGGGGAGATAGGGATAGGTGAACATGGGGAAGATAGGGAAACATGGGGAAGATAAAGATACGGGAACATGTGGGAGATAGGGATAGGGGAACATGGGGAAGATAGGGATAGGGAAACATGGGGAAGATAGGGATAGGGGAACATGGGGGAGATAGGGATAGAGGAATATGGGGAAGACAGGGATAGGAGAACATGGGGGAGATAGGGATAGGAGAACATGGGGAAGATAGGGATAGGGAAACATGGGGAAGATAGGGATAGGATAACGTGGGGAAGATAGGGGAACATGGGGACGATAGGGATACAGGATCATGTGGGAGATAGGGATAGGGGAACATGGGGAAGATAAGGATAGGGAACATGGGGAAGATAGGGATAGGACAACATGGGGAAGATAGGGAGAGGGGAACATGGGAGAGATAGGGATAGAGGAACATGGGGAAGATAGGGATAGAGGAACATGGGGAAGATAGGGATTGGGGAACATTGGGGAGATAGGGAAACATGAGGGAGATAGGGATAGGAGAACATGGGGGAGATAGGGATAGGGGAACATGGGGGAGATAGCGATAGGGGAACATGGGGGAGATAGGGATAGGGAAACATGGGGAAGATAAGGATAGGGAAACATGGTGGAGATAGAGATAGGGAAACATGGGGGAGATAGGGATAGGAAAACATGGGGGAGATAAGGATAGGAGAACATGGGTGAAATATGGATAGGAGAACATGTGGGAGATAGGGTTAGGGAAACATGGGGAAGATAGGGTTAGAGAAACATGGGGAAGATAGGGATAGGATAACGTGGGGAAGATAGGGGAACATGGGGACGATAGGGATACGGGATCATGTGGGAGATAGGGATAGGGGAACATGGGGAAGATAAGGATAGGGAACATGGGGAAGATAGGGATAGGACAACATGGGGAAGATAGGGAGAGGGGAACATGGGAGAGATAGGGATAGAGGAACATGGGGAAGATAGGGATAGAGGAACATGGGGAAGATAGGGATTGGGGAACATTGGGGAGATAGGGAAACATGAGGGAGATAGGGATAGGAGAACATGGGGGAGATAGGGATAGGGGAACATGGGGGAGATAGCGATAGGGGAACATGGGGGAGATAGGGATAGGGAAACATGGGGAAGATAAGGATAGGGAAACATGGTGGAGATAGAGATAGGGAAACATGGGGGAGATAGGGATAGGAGAACATGGGCGAAATATGGATAGGAGAACATGTGGGAGATAGGGATAGGGAAACATGGGGAAGATAGGGTTAGAGAAACATGGAGAAGATAGGGATAGGGTAACGTGGGGAAGATAGGGATAGGGAAACGTGGGGAAGATAGGGGAACATGGGGAAGATAGGGATATGGGTACATGGGGAAGATAGGGATAGGGTAACGTGAAGAAGATATGGATAGGGAAACTCATGAAAGACAATACAATATAATTGCAAATGAAATTTAAACTTTTTTAGCTATATTATTTTTTTTATTTTAATTTTTTTTTTTTTACATGAACTTCTAACAAACAGCAAACATAACAACAACATAAACTGACCATAAGCAGAAATATAAACTTAAAATGTGAGATTTTGAAGCTTCTGGGTCATCCTGGATTCAGTATTTTTTTTTTTTTTTGAGAATCAGAGCATTCAAAGGGGATGGGCAGCACAAACAGTGTTATAGCGAAGCAAAGTGTGATAGCGAGGCAGGGTGTGATAGAGAAGCAGGGTGTGATAGCGAGGTAGGGTGTGATAGCGAAGCAGGGTGTGATAGCGAGGCAGGGTGTGATAGCGAGGCAGGGTGTGATAGAGAAGCAGGGTGTGATTGCAAGGTAGGGTGTGATAGCGAGGCAGTGCGTTATAGCAAGGCAGGGTGTGATAGCGAAGCAGGGTGTGATAGCGAAGCAGGGTGTGATAGCGAGGTAGGGTGTGATAGCGAGGCAGTGCGTTATAGCGAGGCAGGGTGTGATAGCGAGGCAGGGTGTGATAGCGAGGCAGTGCATTATAGCAAGGCAGTGCGTTATAGCGAGGCCAATGCATTTTAGTGAGGCAGTGCGTTATAGCGAGGCAGTGAGTTATAGCGAGGCAGTGCGTTATAGCGAGGCAGTGCGTTATAGCGAGGCAGTGCATTATAGCGGGGCCTTACGTTATAGCGAGGCAGTGCATTATAACGAGGCAGTTCATTATAGCGAGGCAGTGCGTAATAGCGTGGCAGTGCATTATAGCGAGGCAGTGCATTATAGTGTGGCAGTGCTTTATAGTGAGGCAGTGCGTTATAGCGAGGCAGTGCATTATAGCGAGGCAGTGCGTAATAGCGTGGCAATGCTTTATAGCGTGGCAGTGCGTTATAGCGAGGCAGTGCATTATAGTGTGGCAGTAATTTATAGCGAGGCAGTGCATTATAGTGTGGCAGTGCATTATAGCGAGGCAGTGCGTAATAGCGTGGCAATGCTTTATAGCGTGGCAGTGCGTTATAGCGAGCCGGTGCGTTATAGCGAGGCGGTGCGTTATAGCGAGGCGGTGCGTTATAGCGAGGCGGTGCGTAGTAGCGTGGCAATGCTTTATAGTGAGGCAGTGCATTATAGTGAGGCAGTGCATTATAGCGAGGCAGTGCGTAATAGCGTGGCAATGCTTTATAGTGAGGCAGTGCATTATAGCGAGGCAGTGCGTAATAGCGTGGCAATGCTTTATAGTGAGGCAGTGCATTATAGCGAGGCAGTGCATTATAGCGAGGCAGTGCATTATAGTGAGGCAGTGCGTTATAGTGAGGCAGTGCGTAATAGCGTGGCAATGCTTTATAGTGAGGCAGTGCATTATAGTGAGGCAGTGCATTATAGCGAGGAAGTGCGTAATAGCGTGGCAATGCTTTATAGTGAGGCAGTGCATTATAGCGAGGCAGTGCATTATAGTGTGGCAGTGCTTTATAGTGAGGCAGTGCGTTATAGCGTGGCAATGCATTATAGCGAGGCAGTGCGTAATAGCGTGGCAATGCATTATAGCGAGGCAGTGCATTATAGCGAGGCAGTGCATTATAGTGTGGCAGTGCTTTATAGTGAGGCAGTGCGTTATAGTGAGGCAGTGCGTTATAGTGAGGCAGTGCGTTATAGTGAGGCAGTGCGTAATAGCGTGGCAGTGCATTATAGCGAGGCAGTGCATTATAGTGTGGCAGTGCTTTATAGTGAGGCAGTGCGTTATAGCGAGGCAGTGCATTATAGCGAGGCAGTGCGTAATAGCGTGGCAATGCTTTATAGCGTGGCAGTGCGTTATAGCGAGCCGGTGCGTTATAGCGAGGCGGTGCGTTATAGCGAGGCGGTGCGTTATAGCGAGGCGGTGCGTAGTAGCGTGGCAATGCTTTATAGTGAGGCAGTGCATTATAGTGAGGCAGTGCATTATAGCGAGGCAGTGCGTAATAGCGTGGCAATGCTTTATAGTGAGGCAGTGCATTATAGCGAGGCAGTGCATTATAGCGAGGCAGTGCATTATAGTGAGGCAGTGCGTTATAGTGAGGCAGTGCGTAATAGCGTGGCAATGCTTTATAGTGAGGCAGTGCATTATAGTGAGGCAGTGCATTATAGCGAGGAAGTGCGTAATAGCGTGGCAATGCTTTATAGTGAGGCAGTGCATTATAGCGAGGCAGTGCATTATAGTGTGGCAGTGCTTTATAGTGAGGCAGTGCGTTATAGCGTGGCAATGCATTATAGCGAGGCAGTGCGTAATAGCGTGGCAATGCATTATAGCGAGGCAGTGCATTATAGTGTGGCAGTGCTTTATAGTGAGGCAGTGCGTTATAGTGAGGCAGTGCGTTATAGTGAGGCAGTGCGTTATAGTGAGGCAGTGCGTAATAGCATGGCAATGCTTTATAGGGAGGCAGTACATTATAGCGAGGCAGTGCTTTATAGTGTGGCAGTGCTTTATAGCGAGGCAGTGCATTATAGCGAGGCAGTGCATTATAGCGTGGCAGTGCATTATGGCGAGGCAGTGCATTATAGTGTGGCAGTGCTTTATAGTGAGGCAGTGCGTTATATCGAGGCAGTGCATTATAGCGAGGCAGTGCGTAATAGCATGGCAATGCTTTATAGTGAGGCAGTACATTAAAGCGAGGCAGTGCATTATAGCGAGGCAGTGCGTAATAGCATGGCAATGCTTTATAGTGAGGCAGTGCATTATAGCGAGGCAGTGCATTATAGCGAGGCAGTGAGTAATAGCGTGGCAGTGCATTATGGCGAGGCAGTGCATTATAGTGTGGCAGTGCTTTATAGTGAGGCAGTGCGTTATAGCGAGGCAGTGCATTATAGCGAGGCAGTGCGTAATAGCATGGCAATGCTTTATAGTGAGGCAGTACATTAAAGCAAGGCAGTGCTTTATAGTGTGGCAGTGCGTTATAGCGAGGCAGTGCGTTATAGCGAGGCAGTGCATTATAGCGAGGCAGTGCGTAATAGCATGGCAATGCTTTATAGTGTGGCAGTGCGTTATAGTGAGGCAGTGCGTTATAGCGAGGCAGGATGTTATAGCGAGGCATTGCCTTATAGCGAGGCAGTGCATTATAGCAAGGCAGTGCATTATAGCAGGGCAGTGTGTTATAGCGAGGCAGTGCGTTATAGCGAGGCAGGATGTTATAGCGAAGCAGTGCGTTATAGCGAAGTTGTGCGTTATAGTGTGGCAGTGGGTTATAGCGAGGCAGTGCATTATAGCGAGGCAATGCATTATAGCGAGGCAGTGCATTATAGCAAGGCAGTGCATTATAGCGAGGCAGTGCGTTATAGCAAGGCAGGATGTTATAGCGAAGCAGTGCGTTATAGCGAGGTAGTGCGTTATAGTGTGGCAGTGGGTTATAGTGTGGCAGTGCGTTATAGTGTGGCAGTGGGTTATAGTGTGGCAGTGGGTTATAGTGTGGCAGTGGGTTATAGTGTGGCAGTGCGTTACAGCGAGGCAGTGAGTTATAGCGTTGCAGTGCTTTATAGTGTGGCAGGACGTTATAGCGAGGCAATGCTTTATAGTGTGGCAGTGCGTTATAGCGAGGCAGTGCTTTATAGTGTGGCAGGACGTTATAGCGAGGCAGTGCGTTATAGCGAGGCAGTGCTTTATAGTGTGGCAGGACGTTATAGCGAGGCAGTGAGTTATAGCGTGGCAGTGCTTTATAGTGTGGCAGGACGTTATAGCATGGCAGTGCTTTATAGTGTGGCAGTGCGTTATATGAGGCAGTGCGTTATAGCGAGGCAGTGCTTTACAGTGTGGCAGGACGTTATAGCATACATATGACAGGTTGTGCACTGAGTGAGGTCGCCACTGGACTGACTCATAATTATTATTATTGTCTACAAAAATTCAGTGGGAAAAATAAACAAGAATAAAAAATAATATATTTGGATAAAGATTTATTTAAACTCCTGCACTTTTAGAAGAATTGCACTTATACAAGAAGTGTTCGCAAGCTCACAAGTTCCCGCCTTCTCCTGTTTATAGTAACTTCTGCCTTCTCACCTGGGCACAATTAGTGCACTCTGCAATTTATCAGCCTTTACTTATGTATATAGGGTATATAGCAGAAGATGAGCGCACCCATCACTGGTGATATGATAGAGAGCCAGGCACCTCCTATCAGTATCTTGTTTATTACAAACTTCCTCTCTGGTCCAAGATAAGTCGCTATCTTATCATAACAAAACCTGTCTAAACCAGATAAGATCACAGAGCGCGCCCATTACACGGGGTCAGCGCAGCATTTGCTCTAAAGGCTCTGATCACACACAGGTAAATATAATGTAGTTTAATTGTTCTGTTTGTTGTTGTCTGAAAAACTGACTGTGACATGTAAAAAGGAACAAGAGTGAGGCCGGACGCCAAATCACAGACTGCACCAGCGGAGTTATTGAGTTATATGAAGACTAAATCTCCTCTGTCTAGAAGATAACTTTAATAGTCTTATTTCTAAATTATTTTTTTTAATTATTCCATAATTGGAACATTTTCTTTGTTGTTATTGTTTAGTCATTCAGTTGTGTCTGTTTCTCCATGGCCCTATGGACCACAAAACGATAGGCACCTCTATCAGCTACGGCCCCTCTGAGCTCTCTCAAGCTCATGCTCATTGCTTTAATGACCTCATCTATCCATCTTCATCCCTATTAGAGCAGGTCGAAGGGGCGCTGTCACATCAGCAAGATGTTTATTTAATTTTTTAAGAGCATGAAAAACTGGCTATACATTGTACTAGTCTTGTTTCTCTACAGTAAATCATTCCTGAGTAATATAGTGTTGTTTTTAAAGCTCTATATAGTCATTTGAGGCTTAGAAGTCTTGATAAGGGTGGGGGAGGGGTTCTACCTGAATGACAACATTGAGGTCATTGTTTTGGCCAGGGACAGACAAGCAGACTGGGATTCTAATTAGCGAATTAAAGTGACTAATTAGTATTCAGGATGCATTAATTTCCATAAAAATGCAGCACAAATAATACTGGATTACTCAGGAATGACCCGCCTTAATAAATAGCTAAGAATAACCCAAAAATAACACCGCCCCTTTAAAAGTCCCTGGCGTGCTCAGATTTTCTTATGGTGTTATTATATTGCTATTGTAGCCTTGTATAGTATTGTGGTATTATTATTATTAGTATTGTGGTATTATTATTATCATGTTATTATAGTTTTATTACAGCGTTCTTATGGTGTTATTGTCGTGTTATATTATTAGGATTTTGTGGTGTTACCCATAAGTTATTGTGTTATTATTGTGTTATTGTTGTGTTATTATAGTTTTTAGAATCTCTGTCTCTTTAATCTCTGTCACTATAACTTTTGAGAATTGACGCTAGACCCCAACAGAGTTTAGCGAGTGGCCGACGCAGGAGGACGCACCGCGCGGTACCACTGCAGGGTATCCCACCAAGATCACTTTTACTAGCCATCCTCTTCAGAGTGACTGTCACATCCAATGTGGGTTTAGTGATATTTAGTGACACAAGGTGTACAGTTATAAGCTGTGATACTAATCAGGCAGTCACTCTGTTTCCTGATCATCTACTTCTCCCTTCCCTGATATTTACTTTTCGGTATATATATTTCATACAAGATGTGTTAGTTTCTCTGTTCGATCGTTGACCAACACTGCCGCTTGGTGGTGAAGCCGCTGTGAGGAGACGACACTCTGCTCAGGAAATTTTAGACAGCTCTCTCTAGGGCTCCAATCTGGGCTACAGAAAAGCTGGAGACAGAGACTGAAGGGGGTGACTGGGGACAGAGACTGCTAGGGGTGACTGGGGACATAGACTGAAGGGGGTGACTGGGGACAGAGACTGCTAGGGGTGACTGGGGAAAGAGAGACAGAGACTGCTGGGAGTGACTGGGGACAGAGACTGCTAGGGGTGACTGGGGACAGAGAGAGACTGCTGGGTGTGACTGGGGAAATAGAGACAGAGACTGAAGGGGGTGACTGGGGAAAGAGAGAAAGAGACTGCTGGGGGTGACTCGGGACAGGGACAGAGACTGCAGAGGGTGACGGGACAGAGACAGATACTGCTGGGGTGACTGGGGACAGAGAGAGACTGCTGGGGGTGACTGGGGACAGAGACAGAGACTGCAGGGGGTAATTGGGGACAGACACAGAGACTGCAGGGGGTGACTGGGGAAACAGAGACCGAGAACGCAGGGGGTGACTGGGAACAGAGACAGAGACTGCAGGGGGTGACTGGGGAAACAGAGACAGAGACTGCTGGGGTGACTAGGAACCGAAACAGAGACTGCTGGGGGTGACTGGGCACAGAGACAGGGACTGCAGGGGGTGATTGGGGAAAGAGACAGAGACTACTGGGGGTGACTCGGGACACAGACTGCAGGAAGTGACCAGGGACAGAGACAGAGACTGCAAGGAGTGACTGGGGAAGGAGACAGAGACTGCAGGGAGTGACTGGGTAAAGAGACAGAGACTGCTGGGGGTGACTGTGGTCAGAGACTGCAGGGGTAGACTGTGGAAAGAGACAGAGACTGCAGGGGGTTACTGGGGAGAGAGACAGAGACTGCTGGGGTGACTGGGGACAGAGACAGAGACTGCTGGGGGTGACTGGGAACAGAAACAGAGACTGCTGGGGGTGACTGGGGACAGAGACTGCTGAGGGTGACTGGGGACAGAGACAGCAAGGGGTGACTGGGGACAGAGACAGAGACTGCTGGGGGTGACTGGGGACAGAGACAGAGACTGCCGGGGGTAATTAGGGGCAGAGACACAGACTGATGGGAGTGACTGGGGACAGGGACAGAGAAAGAGACTGCAGGGGTAGACTGTGGAAAGAGACAGAGACTGCAGGAGGTTACTGGGGAAAGAGACAGAGACTGCTGGGGTGACTGTGGACAGAGACAGAGACTGCAGGGGGTGACTGTGGTCAGACACTGCAGGGGGTGACTGGGGAAGGAGACATAGACTGATGGGGGTGACTGGGGACAGAGACTGCTGGGGGTGACAAGGAACAGAAAAAGAGACTGCAAGGGGTGACTGGGGACAGAGACTGCAAGGGGTTACTGGGGAGAGAGACAAAGACTGCAGGGGGTGATTGGGAACAGAAACTGCAGGGGGTGACTGGAAACAGACACTGCAGGGGGTGACTAGGAACAGAGACTGCTAGGGGTGACTGGGGACAGAGACTGCAGGGGGTGATTGGGAACAGAGACTGCAGGGGGTGACTGGAAACAGACACTGCAGGGGGTGACTGGGAACAGAGACTGCTGGGGGTGACTGGGGACCGAGACTGCTGGGGGTGACTGTGGACAAAGACTGCTGGGGGTGACTGGGAACAGAGACTGCAGGGCATGACTGGGGGACAGAGACTGCAGGGCATGACTGGGGACAGAGACTGCTGGGGGTGACTGGGGACAGAGACTGCTAGGGGTGACTGGGGACAGAGACTGCAGGGGGTGATTGGGAACAGAGACTGCAGGGGGTGACTGGAAACAGACACTGCAGGGGGTGACTGGGAACAGAGACTGCTGGGGGTGACTGGGGACCGAGACTGCTGGGGGTGATTGGGGACAGAGACTGCTGGGGGTGACTGGGGACAGAGACTGCAGGGCATGACTGGAGACAGAGACTGCAGGGCATGACTGGGGACAGAGACTGCTGGGGGTGACTGGGGACAGAGACTGCTGGGGTCGACTGGGGACAGAGACTGCTGGGGGTGACTGGGGACAGAGACTACTGGGGGTGACTGGGGACAGAGACTGCAGGGGGTGACTGGGGACAGAGACTGCAGGGGGTGACTGGGAACAGAGACTGCAGGGGATTACTGGGGACAGAGACTGCAGGGGATTACTGGGGACAGAGACTGCTGGGGGTGACTAGGGACAGTGACTTCTGGGGTTGACTGGGGACAGAGACTGCTGGGGGTGACTGGGGACAGAGACTGCTGGGGGTGACTGGGGACAGAGACTGCAGGGGGTTACTGGGGACAGAGAGAGACTGCTGGGTGTGACTGGGAACAGAGACAGAGACTGAATGGGGTGACTGGGGAAAGAGAGACAGTGACTGCTGGGGGTGACTGTGGACAGAGACTGCAGAGGGTGACTGGGGACAGAGACAGATACTGAAGGGGGTAATTGAGGACAGAGACAAAGACTGCAGCGGGTGACTGGGGAAACAGAGAAAGAGAATGCAGGGGGTGACTGGGGAAACAGAGACAGAGACTGCAGGGGGTGACTGGGAACAGAGACAGAGACTGCAGGGGGTGACTGGGGAAACTGAGACAGAGACTGCTGGGGGTGACTAGGAACAGAGACAGAGACTGCTTGGGTGAGGGGGGAAAGAGACAGAGACTGCGGGGGGTGACTGGGGACAGAGACAGACACTGCTGGGGGTGACTAGGAACCGAAACAGAGACTGCTGGGGGTGACTGGGCACAGAGACAGGGACTGCAGGGGTTGACTGGGAACAGAGACAGAGACTGCAGGAGGTGATTGGGGACAGAGACTACTGGGGGCGACTGGGAACAGAAAAAGAGACTGCAAGGGGTGACTGGGGACAGAGACTGCAAGGGGTTACTGGGGAGAGAGACAGAGACTGCTGGGGGTGAATGGGGACAGAGACTGCTGGGGGTGACTGGGGACAGAGACTGCTGGGAGTGACTGGGGACAGAGACTGCTGGGGGTGATTGGGGACAGAGACTGCAGGGCATGACTGGGGACAGCGACTGCTGTGGGTGACTGGGGACAGAGACTGCAGGGGGTGACTGGGGACAGAGACTGCTGGGGGTGACGTGTGACTGGGAACAGAGACTGCAGGGGGTTACTGGGGACAGAGAGAGACTGCTGGGTGTGACTGGGAACAGAGACAGAGACTGAATGGGGTGACTGGGGAAAGAGAGACAGAGACTGCTGGGGGTGACTGGGGACAGGGACAAAGACTGCAGGGGGTGACTGTGGACAGAGACAGAGACTGCAGGGGGTGACTGGGGACAGAGACAGATACTGCAGGGGGTAATTGAGGACAGAGACAGAGACTGCAGGGGGTGACTGGGGACAGAGACAGATACTGCAGGGGGTAATTGAGGACAGAGACAGAGACTGCAGGGGGTGACTGGGGAAACAGAGACAGAGACTGCAGAGTGTGACTGGGGAAACAGAGACAGAGACTGCAGGGGGTGACTAGGAACAGAGACAGAGACTGCAGTGGGTGACTGGGGAAACAGAGACAGAGACTGCTTGGGTGAGGGGGGAAAGAGACAGATACTGCAGGGGGTGACTGGGGACAGAGACATACACTGCTGGGGGTGACTAGGAACCGAAACAGAGACTGCTGGGGGTGACTGGGCACAGAGACAGGGACTGCAGGGGTTGACTGGGAACAGAGACAGAGACTGCAGGAGGTGATTGGGGACAGAGACTACTGGGGGCGACTGGGGGCAGGAAAAAGAGACTGCAAGGGGTGACTGGGGACAGAGACAGAGACTGCAGGGGGTGACTGGGGACAGAGACAGATACTGCAGGGGGTAATTGAGGACAGAGACAGAGACTGCAGGGGGTGACTGGGGAAACAGAGACAGAGACTGCCGAGTGTGACTGGGGAAACAGAGACAGAGACTGCAGGGGGTGACTAGGAACAGAGACAGAGACTGCAGTGGGTGACTGGGAACAGAGACTGCAGGGGGTGACTGGGGAAACAGAGACAGAGACTGCTTGGGTGAGGGGGGAAAGAGACAGATACTGCAGGGGGTGACTGGGGACAGAGACAGACACTGCTGGGGGTGACTAGGAACCGAAACAGAGACTGCTGGGGGTGACTGGGCACAGAGACAGGGACTGCAGGGGTTGACTGGGAACAGAGACAGAGACTGCAGGAGGTGATTGGGGACAGAGACTACTGGGGGCGACTGGGGGCAGGAAAAAGAGACTGCAAGGGGTGACTGGGGACAGAGACAGAGACTGCAAGGGGTTACTGGGGAGAGAGACAGAGACTGCAGGGGGTGACTGGGAACAGACACTGCTGGGGGTGACTGGGAACAGACACTGCTGGGGGTGACTGGGGACAGAGACTGCTGGGGGTGACTGCAGACAGAGACTGCAGGGGGTGACTGGGGACAGAGACTGCCGGGGGTGACTGGGGACAGAGACTGCAGGGGGTGACTGGGAACAGAGACTGCAGGGCATGACTGGGGACAGAGACTGCAGGGCATGACTGGGGACAGAGACTGCTGGGGGTGACTGGGGACAGAGACTGCTGGGGGTGACGTGTGACTGGGAACAGAGACTGCAGGGGGTTACTGGGGACAGAGAGAGACTGCTGGGTGAGACTGGGAACAGAGACAGAGACTGCAGGGGGGTGACTGGGGATAGAGACAGACACTGCTGGGGGTGACTGGGCACAGAGACAGGGACTGCAGGGGTTGACTGGGAACAGAGACAGAGACTGCAGGAGGTGATTGGAGACAGAGACTACTGGGGGTGACTGGGGAAAGAGACAGAGACTATTGGGGGTGACTGGGGACAGAGACTGCTGGGGTGACTGGGTACAGAGACAGAGACTGCTGGGGGTGACTCAGGACACAGACTGCAGGGGGTGACCAGGGACAGAGACAGAGACTGCAAGGAGTGACTGGGGAAGGAGACAGAGACTGCAGGGAGTGACTGGGTAAAGAGACAGAGACTGCTGGGGGTGACTGTGGTCAGAGACTGCAAGGGGTGACTGAGGAAAGAGACAGAGACTGCAGAGGGTTACTGGGGAGAGAGACAGAGACTGCTGGGGTGACTGGGGACAGAGACAGAGACTGCTGGGCGTGACTGAGAACAGACAGAGACTGCTGGGGGTGACTGTGGTCAGAGACTGCAGGGGTAGACTGTGGAAAGAGACAAAGACTGCAGGAGGTTACTGGGGAGAGAGACAGAGACTGCTGGGGTGACTGGAGACAGAGTCAGAGACTGCTGGGGGTGTCTGTGGTCAGAGACTGCAATGCGTGACTGGGGAAAGAGACATAGACTGATGGGGGTGACTGGAGACAGAGACTGCTGGGGGTGACTGGGAACAGAAACAGAGACTGCTGGGGTGACTGGGGACAGAGACTGCTGGGGTGACTGGGGACAGAGACTGCTGGGGGTGACTGAGGGCAGGGACTGCTGAGGGTGACTGGGGACAGAGACAGAGACTGCCGGGGGTAATTAGGGGCAGAGACACAGACTGATGGGAGTGACTGGGGACAGGGACAGAGAAAGAGACTGCTAGGGGTAAACTGTGTAAAGAGACAGAGACTGCAGGGGGTTACTGGGGAAAGAGACAGAGACTGCTGGGGTGACTGTGGACAGAGACTGCTGGGGGTGACTGTGGCCAGAGACTGCAGGGGGTGACTGGGAACAAAAACAGAGACTGCAAGGTGTTACTGGGGAGAGAGACAGAGACTGCTGGGGTGACTGGGGACAGAGACTGCTGGGGGTGACTGGGGACAGAGACTGCTGGGGGTGACTGGGGACAGAGACAGAGACTGCAGGGGGTGACTGGGAACAGAGACTGCAGGGGGTGACTGGGGACAGAGACTGCTGGGGGTGACTGGGGACAGAGACTGCTGGGGGTGACTGGGGACAGAGACAGAGACTGCAGGGGGTGACTGGGAACAGAGACTGCAGGGGGTGACTGGGGACAGAGACTGCTGGGGGTGACTGGGGACAGAGACTGCTGGGGCTGACTGGGGACAGAGACTGCTGGGGATGACTGGGGACAGAGACTGCTGGGGGTGACTGGGGACAGAGACTGCTGGGAGTGACTGGGGACAGAGACTGCTGGGGCTGACTGGGGACAGAGATAGCTGGGGGTGACTGGGGACAGAGACTGCTGGGGTGACTGGGGACAGAGACTGCTGGGGGTGACTGGGGACAGAGACTGCTGGGGGTGACTGGGGACAGGGACAGAGACTGCAGGGGGTGACTGGGAACAGAGACTGCTGGGGGTGACTGGGGACAGAGACTGCTGGGGTGACTGGGGACAGAGACTGCTGGGGTTGACTGGGGACAGAGACTGCTGGGGGTGACTGGGGACAGAGACTGCTGGGGTTGACTGCGGACAGAGACTGCTGGGGTGACTGGGAACAGAGACGGCAGGGCATGACTGGGGACAGAGACTGCTGGGGGTGACTAGGGACAGAGACTGCTGGGGGTAACTGGGGACAGAGACTGCTGGTGGTGACTGGGGACAGAGACTGCTGGGGATGACTGGGGACAGAGTCTGCTGAGGGTGACTGTGGACAGAGACGGAGACTGCAGGGGGTGACTAGGGACAGAGACTGCTGGGGGTGACTGGGGACAGAGACTGCTGGGGGTGACTGGGGACAGAGACTGCTGGGGCTGACTGGGGACAGAGACTGCTGGGGATGACTGGGGACAGAGACTGCTGGGGGTGACTGGGGAAAGAGACTGCTGGGGGTGACTGGGGACAGAGACTGCTGGGGTGACTGGGGACAGAGACTGCAGGGAGTGACTGGGGACAGAGTCTGCTGGGGCTGACTGGGGACAGAGACAGCTGGGGGTGACTGGGGACAGAGACTGCTGGGGTGACTGGGGACAGAGACTGCTGGGGGTGACTGGGGACAGAGACTGCTGGGGGTGACTGGGGACAGGGACAGAGACTGCAGGGGGTGACTGGGAACAGAGACTGCTGGGGGTGACTGGGGACAGAGACTGCAGGGCATGACTGGGGACAGAGACTGCTGGGGTTGACTGGGGACAGAGACTGCTGGGGGTGACTAGGGACAGAGACTGCTGGGGGTGACTGGGGACAGAGACTGCTGGTGGTGACTGGGGACAGAGACTGCTGGGGATGACTGGGGACAGAGACTGCTGAGGGTGACTGTGGACAGAGACAGAGACTGCAGGGGGTGACTGGGGACAGAGACTGCTGGGGGTGACTGGGGACAGAGACTGCTGGGGGTGACTGGGGACAGAGACTGCTGGGGCTGACTGGGGACAGAGACTGCTGGGGATG